>CM053790.1:714451811-714729311 GCA_028749045.1 Cupressus sempervirens
GTGAGAGGAGAAAAATCAAGAGATAGAGTAGCCCAAGAGAGAGAGAGGGTGAGAGAGGGAGTAGGGGGTGGGAGAGAGAGTGGGAGAGGGAGAGAGATAGGAGGAAGGGAGTTGTGATAGAGATTAGGGGATGGGAGAGGAGATATAGAGTAGCCCAAGAGAGAGTGTTCGTGTAGGGGATGGGAGAGAGTAGGTAGTGGGAGAGGGACTAGGAGAGGGAGAGAGGAGGGGATGGGAGAGTGTAAGAGAGAGAGTAGGGGGTGGGAGAATGAGAGAGAGAGTAGGAGATGGGAGAGAGAGTGAGAGTAGGGGGTGGGAGAGAGAGTCAAGGATGGGAGAGAGAGATATATTGAGAGAGAGTAGGTGGTGGGAGAGGGAGTGAAAGAGGGAGAGCTAGAGAGGGGGGATAGGAGTCTATGTGTGTGTGAGAGAGAGAAAGCGAGAGTGGGGAATGGGAGAGGGGAGAGAGAGAAAAAAATGGAGAGAGAGAGAGTAGGGGATGGGAGACAATGAGAGAATAGGTACTGGGAGAGGAAGTGGGAGAGGGAGAGAGAGATAGTGGAATGGGAGTATGTAAGAGAGAGGGTAGGAGATGGAGAGAGAGAGAGAGAGAGAGAGAGAGAGAGAGAGAGAGAGAGAGAGAGAGAGAGAGAGAGAGACAAAAAGTAGGGGATGGGAGAATGAGAGAGAGTAGGGAATGGGGGAGAGTGTGTGAGAGAGAGTAGGTGGTGGGAGAGGGAGAGTGAGAGAGAGGGTGGGGATGGGAGTGTGTGTGTGAGAGAGAGGGGGGGATGGGTGTGTGTGTGTGTGTAAGATAGAGTAGGGGATGCGAGAGGAGAGAGAGTGAGAGAGTAGTCCAAGAGAGAGAGAGTAGGGGATGGGAGAGGAAAGAGAGATAGTAGGGAGAAAGAGAGAGAGAGAGGGAGTAGGGGATGGGAGAGGGCATGATTGGGAGAGATAATTTTTCACATAGTGCATACACACTATATTGCACACATTATTTAGAGGGGGTACATGCTATAGTGCATATGCACTATATGAAAATACCAAAAAATGGTTATAATGAAAGTTTAGGTCCCTAATGATCCATATTCTATTTCTTGTCTATTGTGTGTTCTATTTTTTTGATAGAAAACATGAGTTTCATGTTGTTGGAAGTTAGCAAACACCATGTTCGATCATTGGATACATTATTTGAGTTCTTTCTGAACATTCTTTCATTCTATTTGAAGCTAGCAAACACCAAATTCAATCATTGGATACACTATCTGAATGATTTTTGAATACTCTTTCTATAGAAAAGGTTAGTAGTCCTTTTTAAATATTCTTCGTTACTATATAGAGAAAAATTTGATTATAATTTGATAGGTTGTTTAAATATAGTGAATTCATTGAAATTGGTATGCTGGAATGAATTGTTATTTGGAAATTGTTAGAAATTTGAAAAGTTGTTTAATATATATTATTTATTCATTGAAATAATTGTAATTTGTACATGTATTTGAATGATTTATAATTTAAAAATTGTAAGTAATGTAGATGTTTCAATAATTTGACATATATAAATCATCATCATGCCATGGAAGAAACCAAAAACTCAAACATTGGAAGAGAGGGAGAGAGATTTGGTAATTAAAAGAGATAAAATGAAGCTACTATGTAAACAAAATTTTTTTTAAAGAAATGATTAAGAATTGTCTATCAATGAGGAATAAGAACCACCGATACAAAGAAACAAATACAAAGAATTGGAAAGACAAAGAGAACGAATGAGACTATTATGCTCCAGAAGACAATTAAATTGTGAAGCTACACCATCTTTCAATGTTGGAGTCATATCATCATCTCATGTTGAAGAGATGCTAATTTGTACATTTGATGATGTACACACTCCGTCATGTTATGTTAAAGGCACAACATCAACACATCAAGTAGGTGATATTCCATGTTTTGTATCTTATATCCAAGGCACATCATCTTCTGTTCAAGGTATGCAAGTACTCAACCTTATGTTGGTGTTCAAAATGTTGAGGGAATGAAAGAGATTATAACACTTCTAGAATTAATTTTAGAAGACCAAAATATTTGATTGATATTGATACTAACATTTTGAAATCAATGCCTAACAAGAATAGGAAGCATACTTGTCAAAGAAAAGTTAATCATATGTGGGTATTATTCTTTGAAGAATTAAATATTATAGGTCAATGACAATTATTTGTTGAAATGATGAGTAATTTGAAATTTAGGCCTATCATGAAGATTCTTGGGCTAAGAATGATGGATGATTCAAATGAAAAAAAACATTGTAAAGAATATAATCAGTGCTTATTACAAAGTGGATTCTAAAATATGCATCAAATATAGTAATATGAAAAGATGGGTACTTACATCAACAATAGTAAGTACCAAAATGAAGAAATCTTGACTCATGAGAAAGACAAAAAAATATTGAAAATTGGTAGAGGTACTCTAAGGAGAGCCATGCTAAGGCATGAGAGATTGGAAGAGACAACAAAAAATGAGTTATGGATATTTAGTGGTAGACTAATGCAAAAGGATAAAGAAATTAACGAAACTTTGAAATCATTGATTGAATATTTTTGGACAAATAGCACAAGTGTTTTCTCTAATCAAAGAGATGTTGTAAGAAGGAGGATTGGTAGCAAAAATTGCAACTCAGATGTCAAAGATTTTTTTGACTCAACTCATACACAATTTTTTGCAAGATTTATTGGTATCTATTCTCAAATTTGAATAAGTCCAAGATTTTTTGAGATGGGTAAACCTTTTTATGTGAAGATAAATCAAAGATTTAAAACTTGTTTTTTTAGGTTACATATTGATATTTTTAGGCATATATATGTGTTTTTGCATTCTAAGTTTGTTTTGCAAGATTGTGACATGAATAAGAAACCTATATCTTCAAGAGAATTCATATCCAATATTTTATGTGAAATAGGATATGTCCAACAATCCTACAAGACATCATTCTTATTTTGTGGTTCTTTACAACTTTTATCAACTTGTGAACATATGGATAGTACACATGAAATTAGAAATGAAATAGTAGATTGCGGAAAATATAAGATAGTGACATATGCTCTAAAAGATGGAAAATAGGGTAAAAGATGTGATTTAGACATTGAAAATATTTCAACGTATGAGTTCATGAAGATTTTTCATAAAAACATTATTTACGAGTATGCAAAGAATACACATAGAGCTCAATTGCTGGATTTGTACTTCAAGTTGTGCAAGGATACATTTCCATTAGATACCATTGTTTTGATTGTAGACTTGATGGAGAACTAAACACTACAATCAAAAAATGAGGTGCAAGCAAAGTATTATACTTCTCAATAGGTTTCCATATTTTTTCACATAACATTCAAGCATTTACCTACAAGTACAGAGGATGATAGGAAGATTTTGAGTGAGTAACATTTTTACATCAATGGTGATCGATCATATTCTAGAGAGTTTGCATATGGTTTTTTTCAACTATTTTATGGAGATTTGGGTAACAGGGGTAGACCATATTGTCAACACATTATTTAGTAGACAATTGCACATCTCAATTCAAGAATGCATGGGTGTTCTACTCATTGAGTAGGATGCACAGGTTGCCTAGACTTCAATATATGTAAAATTTCATAAAGGTTGGTCATGGAAAGGGAGAGCACAATGGCATAGGCACATGCATCAAAATAGCCTTAGCTTATGAAGAACTAAAGTACAAAGATGGAGTAATATTGATAGATGCAAAATCCATCATTCAATGATGTAATGCTACAATGGGTCTAGGTAAGGAAGTTGAGTCTTGTTAGAATCTGATAAGATTAATAACCTAGAAAACTATGCAAAGAATAAATATCTAAACTATGAATGCAAATGATACAAAATCAAAATAGCACCATAGAGTTAGTCTCCAAGAGAGCAATGCAAATGATGGAAGAAAAATAGCATTAAGAGGATGCAAAAACAAGAGATGCAAATACAAGCTAGGTAGCATGCTTATATAGGCTAGGAAGAGGGAGGAGGTGGCAACACCAACCAATGAGGAGCATCCATCTATTAGACTAAAGATAGCAAAGTATCTTCCCAAGATAGTTAATGGATGCTCACATGTATGAAGGTGACACCTCAAAACCATTCACCTAATAAGAAATGTTTTATTAACCTAATCAAGATTATTAAAAGTGTAGGAAAAATTTAGCAAAATAGAAAAAATAAAAACTACACTAACACCCCCCATTAGCAAAGCTTAGGTGGATGTAGAAATGGGTCCCGAAAAGTCAAGCCTGATGAGGTAACCATGTACATACAATTCCCTCAAAAGAGAGAGAAAATAGACTCCCCAAAGAAAATTAGGACTCCAAGTGAGAGCAAGAGGTCCCCCCAAAAGATGAAGCATCTTGCACCCCCAGAAAAGCTTGCAAATTTTGTTCGATAGATCCACTTACATCAAACAAGTTTTCTTCCCTTAGGAAAAGGAACAAGATCCCAAGTGTGGTTCCTCATCAAGGAACTATACTCTTCCTACATAGTTGTATCCCACTCAGAAATAGCAAAAGCCTCATTAAAGGACTATGGATTTGAGGTAGTAGCAATGAAGATATGCAAAGCATCCTGGAATTGTGAACAAGTCTGCTTGGTGTCTGATGGATCCCCAACCCAATCACCTACAAACTACAAGGTCTGTCTAGCCCCAAGTGGACCAAAAGATGGAGAATCTAGAGGAGAATCATCAACCTATGAATGATGACTAGGAGAGGAAGGAGGTGAGTCCTCTGAATCACTCTCTGCATCAGAAGTGGAGGTAGAAGACTACTCAAGTGAATCTGACCCATTAAAAGATCTATCATTTATTTCGAGTGACTCCAATGTCAAAGTAGAAGGCAACCTTATGACCATGCTCTGCTGATTAAGCTGATGCAAGTAGTGGAAGTTAAGATGGCCAAATCACTCATGCCATAATCTGCTCACATCATTAGAGTGAGCGAGTGAAATAATCAAAGGAGGATCAAGAACAAAGTGAGAAAACATATAGAGTCATGACTGATGATCTGCTCTCCCAACTACAACTGTAGAATCATTGTGCAACTCATGTATCTCCACTAAACTAGGAGTGAACTCAACCTGCTTACCTAAACTTGTGTGAGTGATTTGGTATAGTGATAGGAGATTAGTTGATAATGAGGGTACACAAGGAACATCATGGAATGTGCCATCCCAAACATCAACAAACCCTCTCTCACACACCTCAATAGGAGTGTGATCACCCATCAAAATAGAAGGCATAGTACATGGCTCCAAGGATGCAAGTTCTTCCTTAGATGAAGCCATGTGGTCTGAAGCACCCAAATCAAGAACCCAAGGGGATGGTGATGAAGAAAATACAAAAAGGACCTTCCCCTTTCCTTTCCCCTTGCTATTTTCTTTTTCCTTGTTAGACCCTTCATTAGAACATTGTTTGATAGACTCAGGAACACTAATATTATTCTTCTCAAGAATGTATGTTAAGTGATCAAGTTGTTTCTACAAACATTTATGTTCATCATGACTAGGTCTTTCACAATAGGCACATTTGACCTTTTCTTTGTTAGGCTTATTGCCCTTAGAAGATGGTGTATCAATAGTTTCTTTTGAAGAAATTTATATCTAATCCTTCTTCTCCTCATTATTCTTTTGTTTCTTGTCCTTACTATTGTTGTTACTACATTTTCTTTGTTGTTCTTTTGTGCCTTGGTTGGCAGCCAAGGCATGTGACTTAGAGGACTTAAGAGTTCCCATTTGGATTAGCTTGTCCTATTCTATAGTGAGATTGATAGAAAAATTATCTAAAGATGGCATGGTGAATTGAGTACCAAGTGCACCCTTAGTAGCATAGAAGGTAGACACAAACATAGAATATTTTGAACTTAGCTTAGAGAGAATACTAAGAATCAGTTGTTCATCTTTCTTTTCAATTCCACATTGTTTTAACTACAGCCTTAGTGATTTCAATTTGATGAAGAAATCTCTGATTGTGTTGAAATTTCCTAGACTCAAACTAATTAATTCATTTTCCAACATATGACCCCTCATTGAATCTTGTGTGCTAAATAGTGTTTCTAGCTTTGTCCATACTTCATTTGGTGTATCCAAATACTCAATGTGAAATATCAAGTTAGGAGAAATATACAAACACAATGCTCCATATGCCTCATGACATTTGTTAAACTATTTAGGCTTGTCTTCATCTTTAGCAGGTTCAGTTTCAAGTCCCATAGTTATCCTATTTAATCTAGCTTTCCTTAAGTGAATTGTCATGAGTGATTTCCACTCAAAGTAATTGTATGGAGTTAGGATGGGCATATTTTTTTGATCCATGATGAAGAAATGCAAAAAAATGCTAAAAAGAAGAGAACCAAGCCACAACAATGCCCTTCCCCCTCCCCCTTTTTACTCAATCAAAAAACAACCCCCCCCCCCCCCCCCAATAAATATGATTTGACACTTTATTTTAGTGCGTTTACAACTACCATGAGAAGAAATACTTAGTGGTCTTGATTTCAATGCATTACAAACCCTCATGAAGAGCATATGCTAAAAGTGAAACTTGGGCACAATAATCAAGGAAACAAATAGCACCACTGTGATCTAGTCGAAAAATCATGCACTTTCAAAAAAAGAATCACCTCCATACGAGGTCGTATGAGAAAGTTATGATCCTCTAAAGTTTCCAAAATGAGAATTGTGCACAGTCACGGTTGAGAATCTGCAATTTTTGAAGAATTCATGCATGAAAATCAAAAACCAACTCTACTAGTGGATAGAGCACAAAAAAATAGCCGAGTTCATAACAAGAATCATCAAAATTGGAGTCTGTATGAGCAAGAACAAGACATTTGAGAATTACATTCAAGTCTGCGACTCCCAACAGAGAGGGGTATGGCTATAGCCTTTCATGCTCAATTCTGCAAAAAATACAGATTGCAAGCAAAATCTAAAAGATACCCAGATGGTTTTTTGGGGCTACGAACAAAATCTAGAAAGTGTTTTTCTTGTTGATGTATAGAAGATGCTGCTATAGTGTAAATTAGACGCCCTTAATAGTAAAAAATGGCTCCAAAAAATAAAATAAAAACCCCAACAACCAAAATATGACATGCAAATGTTGTATCAGCTTCCTAAGTCCATCAATGGCATGCTGGAACCTAAAATACTGATTGAAAATTGCAAATATGCAAGTTGGTTGTCAGATTTGAGATTGAAACCCCAGAGAAAAATTATTTTTGTCAAAAATTTTCTAATTCTTAGGATCATCCAAAGATGCAAGAGTAGAGAATACTTCATTTTTTTAAAAACTACAATAAAGTTTATTAGCGCCCCCCCCCCCGAATCTCTCAAATAAAGAAACTAAAATCTACTCTTGCACATAGAAAAGCTATGATACCATGTTAGAATCTGATAAGATTAATAACCCAAAAAACTAGTGCAAAGAATAAATATCTAAACAATGAATGCAAATGATACAAAATCAAAATGGCATCATAGAGTTACTCTCCAAGAGAGTAATGCAAGTGCTGGAAGCAAAATAACACTAGAGGATGCAAAAACAAGAGATGCAAATACAAGCCAGGTAGCATGCTTCTATAGGTTAGGAAGAGGGAGGAGGTGGCAACACCAACCAATGAGGAGAAACCATCTATTGGACTAAAGATAGCAAAGTATCTTCCCAAGATAGCTAATGGATACTCACATGTAGGAAGGTGACACCTCACAACCATTCACCTAATAAGACATGCTTTATTAACCTAAGCAAGATTATTAAAAGTGTAGGAAAAACCTAGCAGAATAGGAAAAATAAAAAACTACACTAACAAGTCTATGGTTCGTAAAATTTTTTGGTTGATAGATAATACTAACATTGCACCATATAAATATTATTGTGCACTAATAGGACCAAGTGAGTTGCACTCTTTTAGAAGCTATAATGCAGGGTCATGGAGTATCCACACACAAAAAATGGCATACTATTGTCCATCATGTGTAGAGGAAAATTGGGATGAGTGTGAGTTGACTGAATGGGTGGACAAATGGGATATATGGTTTTTGGACTCAATGTGTGTGTGTGTGTGTGTGTGTGTGTGTGTGTGTATATATATATATGTATATACATACATATATACATACATATATATATACATATATATATATACATACATATATGTATGTATATATATATATGTATATATATATGTATGTATATACATACATATATATATACATATATATATATACATACATATATGTATGTATATATATATATGTATGTATATACATATATATATGTATTTATATACATATATATATATATATATGTATATACATACATATAAATATACATATACATACATATATATATACACACAGATATATATATATATATATAACTTTTAATGTGTAACTGTATAACTTTTACCTAAGTATTTTCTAAATTAATGACCATATTTTGTATATTTATCACTGCAAGCCATGTTTTTGTTGTTATTGCACTTGAAGAAAATGAAGAAGGGATAGATTATTATTTGTTTTGTGTCTATGCCAAATAAAAATTGGATCACTCAGTTATAAATGGTGAAGGTTTAGAGTACCATATTGGTATGGTAGTTGTAATTGACACATTACTTAAATGATATTCTATGAAGTACCCTAGCTTGAGGTTATTTGAGGATAGGAAAATAGAGAAGAAGATTCTTCATTATTCAAACCTTGTTATCACATCAAATGTCAACTTGATAAAATATGGTGGAAAACCACTTAATTAGACTCTTTGGAAAGCTCACAAGCTAGACCATGAGGCAATACTTGAGATATTAAAATGTAGAGTAGATCTAATTGGTTCATTAGATTGAATATATATATATATATATATATATATATATATATATATATATATATATATATATATATATATATATATATATATATATATATATATATATATATATATATATATATATATATATATATATATATATATATATATATAGATATATATATATATATATATATATATATATATATATAGAGAGAGAGAGAGAGAGAGAGAGAGGTGTGCATGGGCACCTTTAATCATAGGGCCTCGTCTTTTAATTTTGGTTGTGATATGCTCCAAGTGAGCCTTGTAAGTAGAATAAGGGTCATTTGACATAGGTGTGCTAGTTAGAGTATTGAAAGTCATTTAATTTCCTTAAAAGAGTCACTATTTTGACCTAAAAATCAAGGCATATCTTGACATAGGTAAATGAGTAACCTAAGGGATGAGTCATTAGTTTAGGGAAGGGTCCCTAACATAGAATTACTAAGGGATAGCCTAAATAACAAGTTAGAAGTGTTAAGAAGAGCAAGCAAGAAAAAATGCAAAAGTTGCTATATTGTAATTATGAAATTTTCATAAAATGCTAATTTTGCAAGAAATTATGAATTTTCCTTTTAAAACTTGAAGGATGTTGATGAATATAATAATGATGAAGGGAAAGACCTTGGAAGAGATATAAAGACTTTCAAAACCCTAAAATGAGAGAAATTAATATCATTGTATACAGTTAGCATGCTATAGCATGATATTTGAAAGTAAAATTACTGAGTTTCTAAGTTTTAAGGCATTTTTGATATTGTTTTTGTAGACTATACTAATTTCCTTGGTATATTGGGTTGTTTAGAAGAATTATTTTTTAGGGAGTTTGGTTTGATTGTCTTTCTTTTCATAGTGTTAAAAATCTATCTCTTTTCATTAGTCAGTTGTACTATTTTTAGAAGCTTGTATTAATAATAGTGTAATTCACTATCCCACTATTGGATCTTTATGGCCTCTTGAGGATAGTGAGTATATATAATGAAATATTTTGTTGCAAATGCAGGGCCCTTCAAAAAGTTGGCAAGAAATTTTAACCTCTTTCCCTAGGTGAGCTAGAACATATCCAACAAGTGCATCCAAAAAAGAAAAGGAACATCATTGAAGGATATATATGCATATATGAACATTAACCAACACAAAATATAAAGGAATAATAATATTGAGTATTTTATACAACAAAGATTTTTCCAAACCAAAGGCAATAAGTCATTCATAATAGTCAAACAATTATGAACCAAATATATATGAACTAGATTATTCTTACATATGTATACAATATTATTGACCAAATCAAAATTAGAAAATTTTCATTGAAGAGAATCTCCATTACAACAGAATGGAAGCTTTGTGATTTTAATAGTTATATTTTTTAGTCCCAAAAATGGACATTATAGATATTGCTCACTAGTCCTTTACAATAGAAAATGTTTATGGAAAGTGGCATGTACTTGTATGAGGACATTATATATTATAGAAATCCCACACCAAAGCAGCTGGCTAGCCACTCCAAAAATAGTAATTGAATGCAAGTGACATCATAAAGAAACCTTAATAAACTAGCATCCCCTTTACTCAACCAACATCTTGGTCATTGATGCAGTAGTAGGAAACACAAGTCTTCAAACAACAAGGAATGGTAGAAGTTCTCAAATTCCCTCAACACCCAAGGTGAAGGGTCCTATTACCAAATACCTATCATAGGTATGGACATAGGCTTATAGGAAGGCTATCACAACCCCACAAGACAAGCTAACATAATCACTAGGTCTACCAAAGTTCTAAGCACCAAAAACTCAAAATGTACTAATGGATTCCCTTAGGAAAAGAGGGATCAAACTCCAAAACCTAGATATAAAGACCAAGGGTGGCCTATAATCATTGATATGGTCGACTTAGGTCCTAATAAACATGAGTCAATGATTTATTTCATCAAAGACAACTTATAGCATCAATTTTCTCTGAAAACCAATTAATTAGCTTGTAGCCCTCCTAGAATGAGAATGAGGCATAGGTTAGAATTATTCCAAAAAATATGGTGACTTGATGAGGGATTGGGTTACCTTTTTGGGTTTTATAAAACATGCCAAAACACCCAAGGATGGAGATGAATAGAGCTTGCTACTATTGCAACATTAGACTGGACTCCTAGGCTTAATTAGGGCCCCATTTACTCTACAAGTGTGTTTTCTAAAAAGGTGAAACTCAATCCAACTATTAGGATGTGTGGGGGCTTTTATGAGAAATATTAATCTAAGTTTTTAACCTCTAATGAATATAACTCGAAATAGAAGGGACTATTACAAATGTTGTATGATATACTCATGGTGATGCACACCTAGTGTATGGTAGCAAACTCAACTCCTTGCACTTCCTAGAAAAAAATTGGAAATTATGAAAGCACATTATTACACCTTGCATTCCACCAAAGGGCATCAATTCCCAATGGTGAAATGTGTAAAAATGACCTAGACCTAGTAAAGTGCTAATTTCTAGGTTGAATCCTAGGTAGCAAGCAAGAAAATTTGATAAGTTTCAGCCTATGAAGAATTAGAACATGAGACTTGATGAAAAATTAAATAAATAAAATTATCCAACATTTAGATCCATTGAAATATTCCCTCTAGTTGATACAATTCCATACAAGGGTCTGGAATACATATTTTGCAAGAAAAATGGTTATTTGTATTGATTTCAATGCCAAATTATAATTGTGCTTACTATCGTCGACCTATAAGGCTTTATAAGACTTCTCCAATGGTTACATGGTTAATTTAATCTACCAAGCCATTCAAGGAAAGGATTTGAAAGAATTTGACACTTTTTTGCAAAGTTGCTCAAAAGTTGCTAACTTCATCTAGACCTAAAGTATGTGATCCAACATAGATCTATTTATTAAAAATAATTAAAAACCTAGAATCCTATTCATTTTTTAGGCATATTTATCATATATACTCTTAGTTACCCAGGGGCTCATATTTATGCCTAATCTTGGAACTAGGCCTTACAACTAGATCAATGTGCCAACCTATCCTAAGCAAACTATCTATGATCCTTAGGTGCCTTCTTTAATGAGTCTAGAGTGGGTGCTCCTATAACATTCATCTACTTGACTAGGACATGTTTGGGAACTGATAATCTTTGTTTAAACTCAAGTCTCCATTTAAAGGTGGTAATGAGCTTTTTGTTGTTCTATTAAGACCATTAATATATTTCAATGAGAACTTTGAGGGATCTTGTCTAGCTTGAGTATCCTAGCTTCCCAATTCCTATAAATGTAATTCCATTGATGAATAGGTATTTCTAATTGAAACTTTTTTGGTGTTGGAATGAAGTGTGTGGCTAGATTCTTTTCCTACTAATGAGCCAATTTGAGGCTTCACTTCACATTGCTTCATGGATAATTCTATAGCACTTGTTACTTCTCTATTTGAAAGTTTTGTGTTTGTGTACATGTGCACTCTTTCCCAATAGCTATAGGTTTTGTCTCTTCATCCTAAGTAATTGGCATACTTTGGATGGAACAAAGATAACAATTTTCTTTTGAAATACCCTTTTCTCTCAGATGAATCTCTTTATTAAGTAGGTTTTCTATATTTTCGTTTCTATATTTAATAGATGTAGCTGCAATTCCTCTGTATATTAAGCTTTCCTCTGTAAGAATTAGAAGCATGGGGAGTAAAGAAAACTATTGGTAACTATATTTAAAAGATATTTTTTGGCCATGCTACCAATCAAAATCATTTTAATCTTATTTTTATAATAAATACCTCATTTTTCTTCAAAGAATAATATATATTATTTTTAATCTCTTTGAAATATATGTAGTTGATAGACGATTGCTTATTCATTTCCTTTCAATATTAATGAGAAACTAAGGTATTTTATTACCTAATAAGTTCTATGAATCTTAACTAGGGTCCTAGAATAGTCCTAGATGGACCCAATTGACCTAAATATGTAAAGAGCAAAAATTTCTCAAAAGTTGCAATGTTGCTCAAAAAGTTGCTTGAGAAACATTTGTAATTTTTGCAAAAAAGTTGCAAATGGAAATTTGCGAAGTTGTAACTATCCATGTTTTGGTATATGAGCATGGGAAACATATTTTTGAAGGTTAGAAGGTTTCTATTTAGATTTGCATTTTTAAGCAACTTTTACAACTTTTACAATTTTGCACAAAAAGTGTAACTTTTGTAAAGTTCACTAGATTTCACTTCTAGGACTTGGAAAAGGTTTGAAACTATTAAAAAAAAACTAAAACCACCTAATTCTAGGCTATCATGAGAAAAAACTCAAAAAGAAATAATTTTTCCTAATTAGCAACTTTTGCTCATATCTTGTACAAAGTGGCCTAGACATACATATCTTGCTCATATCTCTCTCACCATTCATCATGGGATAAAAATATCTATTCAATTAGCTCTTATTGGATAGGTAAGTCTTAGTCCCAAGCTTCTCCCATCTTTTTGAGCAATCAAATGTTCTCAAGCACACCAAACTGAATTGTCCCTAAGAGTCACTAAATGTCATAGGGTAATGATCTTTGACAAGGCATATCACAAAGCTCATGCAAGGTATGGATGTAATTCTATGTTCAGAAAGACCATTTTGCAAAGACAAAATAAAATCTCTCACTTTTTGGAGATTCGATTCTATTTAGATTTTGTGGTGCCATCTCAAGTGATGCTAAATCTTGCAGTGTTTGCAAGTACAAAAGTTCTAACTCATGAATCTATCTCACTATTTTTCATGGGATCAAACTACCTATTCCTTTAGCTCTAGGTGACCAAGTAAACCCTAGAACCAAGATCCTACCATTCTATTGAGCACTCAAACATTCTCAAGAACACCAAACTAAATTATCCCTAAGAGTCACTAAATGCCACAGGGTAGCGATATTTGATAAGGCATATGTCAAAGCTCATATAAGGTATTGATGTAGTTCTAGATGCTACAAGAAGATGTTAAAAATATGTATAATAACTTCTCTCTTTTTGGAGATCCAATTCTATTTATATTTTGTAGCCCTATCTCAAATGATACTAAAACTTGAAGTATTGGCTAGTACAAAGGTGCCAACTATCAAATCTCTCTCACCATTCATTGTGGGATCAAACTATCTATTCTAATAGCTCCATGTGGCTAGATAAATCATAGCCCCAAGCTCCTCCTATCTCATTAAGTGATGGAATGTTCTCAAGCATTCCAAACCAAAATGTCCCTAAGAGTCACTAAATGCCATAGGATAGTGATCTTTGATGAGGCATATCTTTGAGCTCATCCTAGGTATGAATAAAATTCTAGATGCTATAGGACCATGTTGTGGAGACCTAAAATAACATATCTATCTCTTTTTGGAGATCCAATTCTATTTAGATTTTGTAGCCCCATATCGAGTGATGCTAAAACTTGTAGTGTTGGGTAATACAAAGGTACCAGCTACTAAATCTCTCGCACCATTTGTCATGATATCAAACTATCTATTCTATTAGCTCCAAGTGGTTGAGTAAACCATAGCCCCAATCCCATTCCATCCCATTGAGCACTCAAACATTCTCAAGCATGCCGAACCAAATAATCCCTAAGAGTCACTAAGTACCATAGGACAATGATCTTTGATAGGGTATATCATGTAGCTTGTGCAAGGTATAGATATTATTCTAAGTGACATAGGATCATGTTTTGCAGATCTATAATAACCTCTCTCACTTTTTGGAGATCTAATTCCATTTAGATCTTACATCCCCATCTTGGGTGATGTTGAAGCTTGTAGTGTTCGCCAGTACAAAGTTCCCAATTGCTAAATGTCTCTTGCCATTCATCATGGGATTGAACTATCTATTCTATTAACTCCAAGTGGCCAAGTATATCTTAGCCTCAAGCCCCTCTCATCATGTTGAGTGCTTGAATGTTATTAGGCATATGTAACCAAAACATCCTTAAGAGACACTAAATGCCATAGAGTAGCGATCTCTGATGGGGCATATCTTGGAGCTCAAGTAAGGTATAGGTGCAATTATAGGTGCTAAAGGACTATGATTAAGAGACATAAAATAAAATCTCTCTCTTTTGAGATCCAATTCCATTTAGATTTTACAGCCCCATCTCGGGTGATTCTAGAACTTGTAGTGTTGGCTAGTACAAAGATGCTAGCTATCGAATCTCTCTCATCATTTTTCATGGGATTGAACTATCTATTATATTAGCCTTGGGTAGCTAGTTTAACCCTAGAACCAAGCTCCTCCTATCCCATTGAGCACTTGAACATCCTCAAGCACACCAAATTGAGTTGTCCCTAAGAGTCACTAAATGCCATAGGGCAATGATATTTTTTAGGGTATACCGTAGATGTTATTCTAGGTACTATAAGACCATGATGCAGAGATCTATAATAACCTCTCTCACTTTTTGGAGATCCAATTTTGTTTAGATTTTGTGGCCCCATCTTAAGTGATGTTGAAACTTGTAGTGTTGGCTAGTAGAAAGGTGCCTTCTGTCAAATCTCTTTCACCATTCATTGTGGGATCAAACTATCTTTTTTGTTAACTTTGAGTGGCTAGGTAAAACCTATCCCAAGATACTCCCATCCTATTTCGTGCTTGAAAATTCTTGGGCATGCTAAAAAAAATCATCTCTAAGGGTCACTAAATGCCATAGGATAGTGATTTTTCATGAGGCATATATCAAAGCTCGTGCAAGGTATAGATGTGATTTTGGGTGCTAAAATACCATGCTATAGAAAAGTACAATATTCTTTCTCACTTTTTGGAGATCTGATACTATTTAGATTTTGTGGCCCCATCTTGGGTGATGCTAAAAAATTTAGTGTTAGCTAGTACAAAGGTGCCAACTATCGAATCCCTATCACCATTCGTTGCAGGATCAAATTATCTATTCTATTAGCTCCAAATGACTATGTAAACCCTAGGCCCAAGTGTGTCTCATCCCATTGAGCACTCAAACATTCTCAAGCACATGAACCAAATTATTCCTAAGAGTCACTAAATGCCATAGGGCAATGATCTTTGAGGGAGCATGTCTCAGGGCTCGTGTGAGGTATAGATATGATTCTATGTGCTACAAGACCATGTTGTGGAGACTTGCAATAACCTCTCTCACTTTTTGGAGATCTAATTCTATTTAGATTTTTTAGCCCCATCTAAGGTGATTCTGAAACTTGTAGTCTTGGCCAGTATAAAGGTTTTAGTAGCCCAATATGTCTCATCATTCATCATGGGATCAAACTACCTATTTTTTTTATCTTAGGGTGTCTAGGTAAACCCTAGGCCCAAGCTCCTCCCATCTTGATGAGCACTTGAATGTTCTTAGGAATGCTTAATCGAATTGTCCCTAAGAGTCATTAAATGTTCAAAGGTAGTGATCTTTGACAGGGCATATCTCAGAGCTCATGCAAGCTATGAATGCAATTCTAGGTGTTATAGGATCATTTTGTAAAGACCTACAATAATCTTTTTTTTCTTCAGAGATTAGATTCTATTTAGATTTTGCAAGCCCATCTCCAGTGATGCTAAAACTTGTGGTGTAGGGTACCTAGGTGGAAACTAGATATATCATATCATCTAATGATGGAGACTCATGATAGAAGGTAAAGGGGTGATCACAGACCTCATTTTTAATATGTTATTTTTTATGTTAATAAGGTAATCCTTGTTTGTAAGGTTAAGGAACTTGAGGTCACCTATAAACCCAAGTTGCCTTAGTCCTAAGGATTTTTCCTCTTTTGTTGTTTTTGCTAATAAGTTGACTCAATAAGTGTTTTAAGAGTCATTACACCTTATATAGGTTCTATGTGTTATCAAAAACTACTTGGTTAAGTTCTAGGAAGAGTTAGTGCAAAAATTGCATTTTGCAATAATAGTTGCTGACAACTATTTGGCAATTTAGTATTTATTTTTAAAACATTGAAATTAATCTTGTAACCAATAAAACCAAATGGTAATCTATTTGATTCAATTTAAAATAATGAAAATAGCCTTTATGAATTTAGAGGAGGCATAAGGTGTTGCTGATTATTAAGTCCTTTTTATATGTCAAGGAATCATTGCTGATGTTAAACTTGTATATAAGATCATTGAGTTATTATCAAATATCATTGCTTCTTGTTTAGAACAAAAAACTTGTACTTTGTTAGAATGAAACACCAATTTAGCTCCTTGTTATTAGTGAATGAAGTTAGTGGAAGAAGTTAAGGATATTCTTGGTTGTCTTAATAGTGACTTCATGGGTTTGAAAAATAATCACTTCCCTTTGTGAAGAGTTGTTCAAAAATTAGCAAATTACGTGTTGCAAAGAAAATACAGTCATAGGATGTTGGAAGATTATTTTCACTAATAGAATGTTGAAGAATCTCTTTGACGGATGCAATAGATGATAGACTGAAGTTTGTGAGATAGTTATTAGGTGTTCCTTTAAGTGTCTAAGGTGTTAGTTTGAAGCAAGAAGTTGATTATGATCCATTTCTAAAATTTTCTTCTTTTTCCCTTGTTGCTCCCAAAGTCTTGAATTGGGAAAGTGATTGAGTAGTTTTATGAAGTTGGGTAGAAGTTTTTTCAATGTTGTTAAAAAGTTGTGAAGATTCTTTGAAGACACTTAGGAATGTGGGGAAAGTAGTTTTCCTTAAAAGTGTTCTTGTCAGGAATCCACTAGCTTTTGGTGTGAGTAGTTTGGATCATTTTTGGATGCAAATTACATTAAAATGAAATACATGAGATGTAATTAAAGCATAAACAAGAAAAACAAGATATATATTACGATAACTGATAATGTCATACAAAAAACATATCATATATTAATTGATAATGTCATAAGTCTAATAATGTCATGCATCAAATATATGTCATACATCATATAAAATGTCATATATACATCAAATGTATATTAAATATGTCCACTGACATAAAATCCAACAAATATTTCCACTAATTCCAATACATGTGTTTTTGTTCCTATATCTTCTCCTTCCAATGAGGGGAAGGAAACAAATCTCTAGAGGTCTTCGATCATTATATAGAGAGTGATAATGTGGATGATGGGGTCTTCCTCACATGCTTGCTCATCCTCCTGTTTAGGCTCTTCTCTAATTAGAGCTAATACAAAAAAAGTAGATATGAATCAATAACAATTATACATTGAAATCAAATAGTGTACAAACAAAATTAATTCTTTTCTTACTGCCATCAAATAGACACTTTGTACGTCCACCTCAAAGGCTTACAAATGATCAGGTGTAATAAAACCCTACAACAATTCAATAAATATAATCACTTATAAATAACTTTTGAAATTTCAATACTAATTATTATAAACAACAACTAAAACTAAGAAAATTCTTTCATACCTTGGTCAATGGCTCTAAACTAGCCACTGCTACAACAACTCCATGATTAATGGACTAGAAAAGTGTTAGGATTAAACATCAGACATAAATAAAAATTGCATGAAAACATAAACAATATTAGTGAATAAGCACCAAATTTTAATGTGGTTCATCCAAACCCTTGGCTATGTCCACCAAACAACAAGTCCAATATTATTATGATCCAATGATTACAACTAGATTACAATCTATAATCTCTTACAGCTCAATACTGTAAAAATAACTAATTTTAACATCACCTTATAGAATAGTCCCTAAGTCCATTTATACAAGTATTTTTTCATGCTTTAGGGTTGAAATTAGGTACAACATGTTGGCCATACATTAGTGAATATAAATAATAGCCAATTGGCAAATAGTAGGCCAAAATTTTGTGTCATTAGCAAATAGAAAATAGCAGCCCAAAAAACAATTTATGAAGTATGTACAGTACTTTCTTGATCGGTCACTACAAACTAATAATCTCCTACTTAGAGATTGATTATACTCCACACTAGAGAACAATCTCCCACTTGAAAACTAATCATGTAGCTACATTGCTGCCACATGGGGCTCCCATGAGATGAAACCACCCTAGACATTTTTCTTCTTTTATTTTTGTTTAGTCTAGAAGACCAAACGAAGCTGAAGAGGAATTCAATTTTTCCCTTGTCACTACCTTTGTAAACATATCTATTGGATTTTCATCTTTATGTATCTTGTTCATATTTAATTGTCCATTATCAAAAACTAACCTAATTAAATGGTACCATAATTGTATGTGTTTTTTCTTTGAATGTAGAGAAAAATTCTTCACAAGATCAATGAAACTCTAGCTATCTATAAAGAAATAATTATCCCTATGAGGGTGTCCCAATTCTTTCAAGAAGAACTTAAGTCATATCATCTCCTTGACTACCTCTCTAGTAGTAACATACTCTTCCTTTGTAGTGGATAGAGCATTAATCTTCTGTAACCTAGTAACCTTGCTCACGGCTATCCCACCAACAATAAATACATGACCTATAGTACTCTACTTGGCATCAATATCCCCTACCAAATTTGAGTCAACTTGGCCCTGTACGTCAGTAGTAGAGCCCCCAAAATGTAAACACTTACTAGATATTCCTCTCAAATATCTAAGAATCCATTTGATTGCATTCCAATTCTCAATTCGGAGATGACTCATATACCTTCTAATGACTCCCACTACATGTGCAATATATGGCCTTATACATAACATATCATATATCAAGATTCATATAGTTGAAGAATAGGGTACCTTGGACATCTTATCCTCCTCTTATTGTGTCTTGCGACACATCTCCTTAATCAACTTCAATGACCAGGTAAAGGTGTACTAATAACTTTAGTATTCTCCATAGAGAAATTTTACAACACCTTCTCAACATAATTAGCCAAGATAGGATCAATTTTCTATTCTTCCTATCTCTACAAATATTCATACCAAGGATTTGTTTTGTTGTCCTCAAATCCTTCATATCAAATGCATGTGCCAACTGGCATTTCAACCTCTTAATGTGATCCATGTTAGCCCCAAGTACAAACATATCATCAAAATATAAAAATAAAATAAGGTAGCTATCATCATCCAACCTCTCAAGATAAACACAATGATTTGAATGACACCTACTATATGTATGAGTGTGTAAATCCTTTTACAACTAACCTAGCTTTAAATACTTTCTTACCTTCATCATATTCTTTCAACCTATGAACCCAATTATTTTATAAATCCCTTTTTCCTATAGGTAATTTTCATAAATTCCAAGTCTTATTTTTCAACAAAGAGTCCATTTTTTCTTTCATTAGAGACTCCCACTAAATCTTAGTATCCACCTGTATAGCTTTATCATAACATTTAGGTTTAAAACCATCTTTTAGTAAAATAGAATACAAAGATAGAGAAAATCTTTCTAGAGGTTGAATTAGCCTTGTTGACCATCTAACATTCACTAGTGTGTGTGGTCTTTGTTGTTGTGGTTGTTGCACATCATGAAGAATTATTGTAACATCATATTTTGGAGTATCATCTAGCACTACATAATCAACTTCTTTCTTCTCATGTTGTTGCAAAAAATCTTTGTACAACACTTTCTCATTGAATATGACATCTTTTCTTCTTATAGTTTTATGATTTTCAAAATCCCAAAGCCTATAATCAAATTCATCAATACCATATCCAAAAAATACACATTTCTTTCACTTAGTGTCTAGTTTGGCTCTATTTTCAAAATCTATATGAAAAAATGCTTCACAACCGAAGGATTTGACAAAAGAATAACTCACCTTCTTTCTAGTCCATTCTTCCTCTAGAATATAACACCCCAAAGGAGTAGAGGGACCTCTATTAATCAAATATACATTAGTATTGATAGCCTCTACCCACATGTGTAAGGGAAACCCAATATGCAACCTCATGGTCCTTGCACACTCCATTATAGTCCAGTTCATGCGTTCAACCACTCCATTTTCCTATGGAGTTCTTGGAATAATTTTTTAATCTATGAATACAATTATTGAAGCAATAATATTCAAATTCATGACTACAATACTCACCACCATTAACAAATCTATGACATTTTAATTTCTTACTAGTATCATTTTCAATGAAGCATTTCCATTTCTTAAAAGTTTGAAATACTTTAGATATCTATCAAAGGAAATAAACCCATACTTTTCTGGTTACATCAACAATACATGTAACATAATAATGAGATCCACCGAGGGAAGATGCCTAAGATAGTCCCCATACATTTATATGCACAACCTTTAATTTCTCCCTTTTATTTTCCTTCCTAGTCTTCACAAAAATCATTCTTTTTTGTTTTTCATACACACAACTTTCACATAAATCTATATTAACACATTTTAGGGCTGCTAAAACTTTCTTTGAATTAAGTACTTTCATACCTTTCTCACTCTTGTGCCCAAGTCTATAGTGCCAAAATGTTGTATTAGAATCTATAGTAGCTATTTGTTCTCTCTGCTCAATTACAACAACTACTCCTGAACATTCATTTTTCTTTGAAACAATTAAAGTAGAAGGAACAATATGACCTATACAAAGATATAAGATGTCTACTTTCATGCCTTTTACTACTACAAGGGAACCTTTTGAAACCTTCCAATTTTAATTATTAAAAGTAACTACACAACCCTCATCATCAAGTTGCCTTGCTAAAATTAAATGTTCACTCAACCTTGGAACATGTCTTACCTCATGTAGTAGCCAATGATTCCTATTCTACAACATAATCTTAATTTTTCCCTTTCCAACAATTTGACAAGGTTCATTATCCTCCAAATAAACAAGCCCAAAATCCCTTTGGACATAATCATTGAAATAACCTCTATGAGGTGTCACATGAAATGAAGCACCAGAATCTAAAATCCATTAATCATCTACTCTTTCTAAAAAAAAAAGAAAAGCATCCTCTTCGGATTTGTTACTTACCACATTTGGCTCCTTGTATCCATCTAGTTTATCTCCTTCATTTTTCTTTCGAGTCCAAAAAATTTTCTTTTTATGCCCTAGTTTCCCATAGTACTAGCAATCATTTGGTCCTCTCGATTGAGACCTCCCTTTTGACTTTTCTCTTGATTTCCCACAATTTCTAGAAGTACTTCCTCTCTCAATCATTCTACCTCTACTTTGTGCATTCAAAGCACCTCCTAATATAGATCCACCTAAGGATTTCATACAAGTTTCCTCACTCAAAATAACACCAATCACATCATCATATTTTAGGGTACTAGATCAAGGGATAAAATTACTCACAATCATTATCAAGCCATTCCAACTTCCAGGCAAAGAACACAAAATCAAGAGAGTCTTAATTTCTTCATCAAAATCTATACCCATAGAAGATAACTAACTTTTAATAGTATTAAACTCATTTAAATGATCCACAATAGATCCACCTTCTCTAATTTTCATATTAAATAAATACTTCAAGAGAAATACCTTGTTTGAAATAGAGGGCTTTTCATATAGTTACCCTGGGACTTGCATCAACTCTTTGGTTGTCTTTATTGTTGTAATATTAAATTCCATTGATGGTGCTAGGAATACTCAAATTCTTCCAAGTGCCTTTCTATCTAAAAGATCCTAGTTTTTATTTGACATAGATCCTTAATTCTTGGTTTTTCCTTCCAATGACTTCCATAAATCCTTCTAATAAAGATAGTCTTCCATTTACATCTTCCATAACTGAAATTTCTATGTATTAAACTTGTCAATCCTTAGCTTACCCTCATCACCCATCACCTCCACTCAACTGTGAGACTTTCTTGAAGAGGATAACAGAAATAAACCTATCTCTAATATCACTTGTTAGGATTAAACCTCAAATAGAAATAAAAATTACATGCAAATATAAATAATATTAGTAAATACACACCAAGATTTAACATGGTTCACCCAAACTCTAGGCTATGTTCACCATACAAGTCTAATATTATTACGATCTACTGATTACAACTAGATTACAATCTGTAATCCCTTACAGCTCAATACCATCACAATAACCAATTTTTGCATCAGCTTATGGAATCCCTAACCCTAAACCCTTTTATACAAGTATTTTTCCCACTTTAGGGTTCAAATTAGTTACAAAATATTTACCATACATTAGTGAATATAAACAATAGCCAATTGCTTAATAGTAGCCTAAAATTTTGTGCCATTAGGGAATGACGAATAGTATCCCAGAAAAGAATTTATCAAGTATGTACAATACTTTGCCAATCAATCACCACAAACTAACAATCTCCCACTTGGGGACTGATCAGACTCCACACTAGATAAAAATCTCCCACTTGGAGACTAATCCTGTAGCAACAACACCACTACAGGGTGCTCCCATGGAATCAAACCACCCTAGACTTTGCTATTCTTTTATTCTTTTTTTGCCTCAAAGAATTTATGAAGTATGTAGATTACTTTCCTAATCAGTCACCATAAACTAACATAAAGATGAGGCTAGTATCATGCATAGGCTCGCACTCCCTTGTGAATGTCGACAGTCTAGTAGAGAACTATTACACATGAATAATAATTTTTTTGTCAATCCTTCATATGATTACTTAATAAATATAAGTATTAATTTAAATGATTAAATTGTTACATACCTCTTAACTCATTGGCAGGACATAAAATGAGGTTGACGAATCTGTAGTAGGTCATCAACACTCTTACCCTAAATTTTGAATAGTGTCAATACATGCTAATTAATTAGTCATTCACTATATATGAAAAACGTAACCAAATTATTTTATTATAATTGCAATTTACCTATGTGTCAATGCCAAATGTGTCACTCAGGAACTCATTAGTAACTAGCTCATCATTTATACTATCTCCAACATGACTGTCAAATATGCATAAAGATCTACATGATGTGCACATGTGACTGCAATACATAGAAGGATCCTCATCAACTAATGGACTAGCACAATCAATGAGGGTCTACATCAAAGAATGGATAGTCCCTAGAGTTCTAGTCTCTACATGTTCCTTCACAACTGAAGGAATAATCACATGCTCACCCTATGGCTTGATAACAGGCACCCTAACTACATTAGGGTCATGACATGGCCCCAGTCTCTCAAATGATGAACCCCCATCTCTACCCTAAGATTCTAATACATCAAAATAATTGGGGATCTCCCCAAGGACAAATTCACAATACAATTTCTTTAAGAAATACATTGGAACCTAGTGATTATTCCAGAGAGGGGCACCAAAGACCATACACCATCTATCCCAATAGTTATTTCTAATATCATCATGTATGCACCAATGTATGGGGAACATTTTAGTTGTACATTTAGTAGTTTCTTGTCCTCTTGGATTTTTAAACAATGCACAAATGATACCTTTTTCTATTTTATTTTTCTTACATCTTTATAGGATAATTTTTTTGCATAATATCTTTTTGGTGCATCCCTCTTA
Source organism: Cupressus sempervirens (assembly GCA_028749045.1). Lineage (NCBI taxonomy): Eukaryota > Viridiplantae > Streptophyta > Pinopsida > Cupressales > Cupressaceae > Cupressus > Cupressus sempervirens. The sequence goes on from CM053790.1 coordinate 714,476,070, forward strand.
ACATGCCAAATATCCAACTGACCACTAATAGAAGCTAGATGGGTCATAATGGACTCAAGGGAGGATACAATTTGTGCTCTCATAGGATTGGTTCTTCCACAAGATTTTAACCTATGAATGAGTGCTTCTAATTGATTTTTCCCTTTTTCTATTTTATTAACTATGTTATCTTTGGTGCCAAGAGAAGGTATTTCAATTAGTGGAAGTTGTAGAATTTCTTTCTATTCTTGTGGACGGTTTTGATATTCATCTTGTGGTTGGTTTTGATTTTGATTTTGTGGAGGATTTTCATTTTTGTTTTGTTGATCTAGCTAGGGATTTGGTAGTACATTATTCACATTTCTTGATAAGAAGCCAATTTCATTCTAAATAAATAAACATATTTAAAGAAAAACTTTAAAAAAACCTACAAAACAATGTAAAAACTTACAAAACAATGCAAAAACATATAAAACTATACAAAAAAAAGAATAGGAAACATACTACGTGATCCCGATTTTGATCTTCAGCAATGAGGAGGCGTGTGACAAAATTCTTCAACTTTTGCAATCCACATGTACACTATTGGGGAGAAAGAATGCAACAACAAAATAAAATGAAATGGACTATGGGTTTGCAGCCCATACAAGCCCAAGCCCAAGCACGGGAATGCTTTTAGAATTTTAACATTTCATTTTGTGTGTCATACTGTTTGCACCACAACTTGGTGCACTTACCCACATAGTATGAGATCAAAGGGAAATAAGTTTATTTCAATATAATTTAATGGTGGGAAGTAGACCCCTACCTTTTAACATTTTTCAACAACTAAAAAATAATCTATAAAAAATTAAGAAAATGTATAAATTCTTATTCTAAATTAATAATAAAAATTATAATCCTAAACTTCATCCATTTCTACACATTTCAATACTATAGTCCATTTTAAAATTATACGTAATAATACTAGTTTTATGTCATTGAAGGTGAACAATTTACTTTTGTTAGCCTTTTCCTTTACAAAAGGGTGACAATAGCTTTTACTTTTACCCCTTGATTACCATGGGCCTTAAGAAAGTGTTTTCATACCTAGATAAGGTTTACTCGGAGCTTATAATTTTGTAGAAAAATAATGAGCTATTAAGGGGATATCTAAATGAGGTAATGGGGCTAATAGACTTTGCAAAGCTTGAAATTGCTCTAGGGCTGCATTTAAAGGGAACTGGATTGGGCCACCAATGGATTCACATTTGGACTCTTGTCAAAAATGGCTTCATAGTTTTTAGGAAATGTGACTAGAAATAGTACAAGGTAATTAAAACCTTTTACACAATATCTAGACTAATGTCAACAAATTGGTTTCAATTTAAACCAAGATTTTTGGCTTATGGATGAAGTGTGTACTTGAGCTAATAATTTTTAAGCACTTAAATCTATCAAAGGGTAAAGGTATTAGATGTTAATGGAGATATACTTAGTAGAGGAAATAGATAAGTTAGATGATTAAATAAAGAAGATATCTTCTAGGAATAAAGTCATGGAAGGACTACACGAAGATATTCAATAGATAAAGAATAAAACTCAAGAGCAATTTTTCAAAGTAGATAAATACTACAATGATGCAAGCCTTGATATTTTTAATATGTGTCAAAGATTAGAATCTCCTTAGTATAAACACTAGTAAAAAAATTCAGTGATACATTCAAAGAAACTTCATTGGAATATTATGTTAGATGACATTTCAAAATAGAGGAGGCATTGTTGGAACTATATTCTAATTTGGAGGATTCTTCCTATTTTAGGATTGAGGTGATTAATTACAGACAAGTAGTTCAAAATAAGTATGATTCATTAGATTTAGCAAAGGCTATGGAAGTAAACAAGATAATATATAAATTCAAAGGAAAACATCCAAACATCATTTTGGTATAAAGGGGAAGGAAACCTAGATGCTAGAAATCAATTTTTGATAATTAGAAGATTTTTGAGTTTTTTGATCCTATCCCTAATTTACAATTTTAAGAGGTGTGCATTTTCAAGGTGCTCTTTTTAAAGATGTTTATTTTAAAGTTCACTTTTGTTAAGGTTACCTTTTTGATGGTTCTCTTTTTTAAGTTGTGATTTTCCATAAGGGTGCCAAATCAAGAGGTGCACTAATAGTTAGCTATTAGTTGCTATTTTTTTAGCATTGTATACATTTGAAATGTATGTTGACATGATTTTAACTCCAAAAAACACATAGAGAAGGCCAAGCTTGCACTTTTAGAAGTTCTAGTAACTCTTATATGATCTCATGGCTTCTTTCTTCATATATTCTTATTATTTTATTGTTTTAAGTCATGTCAAGGATCATGCATCCATTAATTTATGTAAAAAAGGGTGGATACCTACATAGAACCATTTAGTGAGTTAGTTTGCATGTAATTAGCTTTATTTTATTAGTTTTTTTAGTATGAGTTTGCATGTAATTAGCTTTATTTTGCTAGTGTTTTAGTATGAGTTTTCTCACTCCTAACACAAAAGGAGAGTACTTATTTTAAATACATGGAACAATATGTACTTTTAGCCATTATTTTGATGCAATAATATATACTACCAGTGAACTCATTTTGAGTGTAGTAAATCTTGCCTAGTAAATCTTGCCAGTATGTTTTATTTTTGTGAATGCATGTTCCTAAATAATAATGGAGCTAATGTTTTTAATGCATTGTCTTGATTTTGCAATCATTTATTTATGGTGTTTGGCTTATGTTAAAAAACTTTTTTATTGAGATAAATTGGAGAAAGGATCATTATTGTTCTTACATAGTATTTTGTCTCATGTGAAAGAACTTTCTATGGCCTTATGATTTGATGAAACACAAAACATCTTTCAATTTTCATTGAAGTTCCCATTGATGATTGTATCCATGGAGTTGAGGAAGCACTACTCCTTATTTTATTGGTTTCCTACTAGATTCTATTGATAATTTAATTCACATGATTTTTGTTACTTTATCTTATGTTCTTTAGGAATTTCCCTTCAGTAATTTCCTTTAGATTTCTTGTCACTCTATCTTTCTTATTTGTTTTTTCAAAATACTTGGTTACAGTAGGAATTCATATAGTTGCATTGGTTAGAAATTGCATTCATCATAAAATAAAAAATACCAAAATATATCTTTCCTTGTGGGTACATTTCAACAAAATTGTGCAGATTTGTGCGTACCAACAAATAGTTCCTTGTGAACATTCGGATTTATCTTCATTTTAGTTACCCAATAGTTTGAAAAACATCCATTTGGAACCTTGGAGTTGGTCATTTCTCAACATTTGAAGAGAGATATTCAAAAGGATCTCTTTTGTTAAGCATCATGAGAAATGACCATTAAAAAAAATTGGTATAATAAGGAGGGCCTAAAACCATTATGCCTAAAAAACCCAGTTGGTTGTTTGAAAATTTTGTAGTTTTTAGAAGTTCTAAATTTTTTGATGTCTATCACTTTTAGATGTTGTACTTTTTGAAGGTTCATTTTTCAAAGGTGTTCTTTTGCAAGGTGCACTTTTTTGGAGATACATTTTTAGAGGTGCATTTTTTGGAGGTGCCCTTTTTGGAGTTGAAATTTTCCAAAATAAACACAAACTAGACGATCTTGATTCACTACCTCCATTTCAATGAACTTTAAGGTTTTCATTTAGTAAACACAATTTCCTTGAATTCAATCACTTTCATAAGTCTCACAGTGATAACGGAATACCATGAACTCAACAAGTCCTATTTCAAATTCCATCATCTTCCTTAGTTACAACTTGTAATGCCCCATAAGAGATCCTTGTAACAAGGATTCAATACAAGCCAATATATTTTTTCTATAAGTATAAATGCACATGACAACATCATACAAGGATTACAAAGAACAAAAAAAAAGACTTTAGCAACATTTCCAACAACCAATAGATTTCCAAACACTATAACCTAACTAACATGACCAAACTAAAGAACAAAAACCCAAGACAACGTTATAACACAAAATCTTTGATTTGTCAAAACATGGAACCACTAGAAATCCTAAAAAGTACTCAAAAGTATAAATTACATCCTCTAAAGAATAGAAGAGACATCGATTATTATTTTTTTGAGAGAATAATAGCTGATAGTATTGAATAATGAAGTACCTCTTCACATGAGAAAGTACACTGAGCCATGTGAGGAAACACCACCTCATATGAGGACATGCTTTGCTCAGCAACCAAAATATCCAAACTAGTGTGGGGCTTCATGCAAGGATTCACCACAAGTTTCACCAGGAAACCCAACACACCATGTAAATATTTGCATTCTCATGTGAGAAAGTAAAATTTTTTTGTGGATACAAATTAAAAAGCCAAAAAACATAAAGGTAAAAATCTAAGAAATAAATTTCCTTCACACTGGCGAGTACTAGATCCATGTAGATTGAGGAACAAATAGTTGCATGCATAAAAAACAAGATGGCATGGAATAAGAAAGAGGTGTTGATCAATAAGTAAGATTGAAAAATAAGTGTCAACACACTTAACCATCTTCATTATACATGTCGAGCACACAATGGAAGTTGAGCTAGAATTTCTTTATATGTCGAGTCACAAGTAGTGTTGAGCAAAGTATAGTTGCTATCAAGCTCAACACATTATAGTATATGTCGAGCTATATAGAATTCATCATGTGTTGAGTGATGCAGAAGTCCAATAGATGTTGAGCAAAGCAAGAATTCAATAGGTGCCGAGTGAAACAATAATCCTATAGGAGTTGAGTAATTCAAAAATTAGTAGAAGCAAAATAATGCAAAAAACCAATAGGTGCCGAGTAACACAGGAACTACAGAGGATGTTGAGAAATCTAGAATAGATGGTGTTGAGCATTAGTATTAGCTCATGTGTTGAGCAATGCAGGATCAACATGAAAGTTTTTGCAATCACAAGCCAAGATGAAAAACGGTTATGCATGACTCATTGACAGGATAAAAGGATAAGATGAAATCCTCACAACCACCTATGCAATCCTCATGCAACCAATCAAAAAATTGGAAACTGCATGAAGACAATAGGTGAATTTTAAGGGTTTAAGCGGGAACATTTGAATCAAGGATGCATAATGAACCACTAATCTTTATAAGAGAGTCTTGACACCATTGAACATAGAGTGTAAAAAGGATTCATGAGAAGAAGAAAAAATAGAGCCTATTAAGGTCATTGCAAAACACTGGTGTTAAAGATTTAGAGGAAAGGATAAAATTTACACATCTAGTTTATCAGAATAGAACAAGGAACACAATCAGAAAATCTGATCTAGTAGAGATCAGTGATAGTAGAGCAAATCAAGTACTTGAGATTAGCATCAGAGATTACATTTGATCAGGTGTATTATTCTAATATTCTCTCACAATTGTATTAGGAACTTGGAAATCCCATGGATTTGGGTAGGTTTAATAGCCTTATGTAAATCCTTTAATAGGGTGGCATTCTAAGTTGAATGTTCTTAAGTCCTCTAACAAGGCACACTCCTAATAGGGTGTAGAAATCCTTTAATAGGGTCACATTTAATAGTGTGTTGTAGCTTTTAGCATGGGAAACCATCTAAAGTGGTTGAAATTAATTGCTACAGTAATTTTGTGGGCATCATCCCCACCCCATTTTTACATTCTTATTCCTAGAGGGTTTCTGGGTCATCAAAATCTGAAGTGTTATGTGGTGATGCATGTTTACTTCTCATGATTGTTTAATGTTTATATGCATGCATGTTAATTTCAATTATATATTATTAAGGATTTAAAATATATAAAAAGGCTAGTACTTCTGATTCACACCCCCCCACCTCTTAGAAGCAATCTTCCCATTAAGACATTCCAACAATTGGTATCAGAGCCAAGTTCTCTCAAGAAGAAGCCTAATAGCTTGGAAGAAAAGGTATGAAGATGGAAGTCTTCAAACTTGGGAAGATCATTGAGAACCAAGTAATAGATGTGCATCTTTCTCTACAAAAGGTAGAGGAAGCTAGAGAGGAATTAAGAAAATCCTTAAAAAGAAGGAAGGATATAGCTGTAGTCAAAAATGATATTCACTAGAAGGAGATTAACACCACACAAGTATTTTCCAATGGAGATTCCAAAGAATTTGATGTAGCAATAGAAAAATTGATGGAGAAAAATAGAGTACAAGCAAAAGAGATAAGATCTCTCAAGATGGAACATGAATCATAGGCCATAATGTTATGTGAAATCATTGAGCAAAAGAAAAGAGCAGTTGAGGATAGAGTCATGCTTGAAGATGTCAAAAGAAATCTTGCAAATAGAACTTGAAGAACAATCTACTAAACTAACAAGGATCTCAAACATGCAGATGGATACACTTTCCCAACTAATGAACCTTCATCATGAACTCAATATGAAAGATATTAAGATCTCTACTTTGAAGATGTAGAATGAACAACTACTGAATGAATTGGAGAGAGAAAAATAAACATCAAAGAATCTCAACAAGTTAGGTGAAGCTATCAAGTACTTTGAACAGTTGCTAAAATCCCCAAGATCAGCCCATGACACATCAGGACTTGGATACACCAGCATTGAAGTTGGTGAATCATCAAAAAGTACTGAGCAAAGAAGTGACAAAGGTAAGGATTCTAAACCCACTTGTCAAAATTGTAATAAAAGGGGGCATACTGCTAATGTTTGTAGGAGTAGAAGGATCAATCAGCCAAACATACCCAAAAGCAAGGGTTACTATCACAAGTGCAACTTGCAAGGTCACATGACACAAAGACTATAGGCCTAATGTCACAAGGACACAAAGATTTGATGGACATTGCTACAATTGCAAGAAGTATGGACACAGAGCCTTTGAATGTAGATCAAAGCCTATGTGGACACCAAATCAGCATGTAAGGAGGGACAACTATGTACACCATTACAATTGGGACTACAATACAAGGCAAAGTTGTCACTATTATCAAGAGTATGGACATATACCCTAGAACTGCATAAGAACACACTTCAAGGGGAACTATAAAAGATGGTTTAACCAAAGTACTTTCTTTAGTTGCTTGAAGACTAGACATGTCAGTAGGAATTGTCCAACAAAGGCCAAGGCACCCAAGATTGAAGTAAATAAGGGCAAAGAAAAGGTTGATATGGAACACAACAGAATAGACATGAAGAAGAAATGGAAAAAAAAAGATGAACCAAGTACATCTAATGAAAGGGTCACTTTACCCAAGGGGTCAAGTGATCATATCTCATCCAACTAAACACAAGATTAGCCTATGGGGCTAATACATATAAGGAAGTATCATACATCAGCCCTAAACCATACTGAAGCACTGCAAACTATAAATTTGCATGAGATAAGATGCTAAGACAAAAATTTAATGATGATGCCAAGCTATCTTTGGTTGTCGAGTAAAATTGCTTTGGAAGTCAAGTTAAGAACTCAAGTGGAAGCCGAGTAAAAATTGAAGTGATTTCCAAGTTATCAACAAAGTTAGTAGATGTCGTGTGAGAATAGTTGTTGAGTGTATACCAAGTTGCAAAACCTTTGGAAGCCAAGTGACAGGTGAAAGTACAAAAATGCATTAAATACAAGGTTTTTGAGCCACTTAAAGGTGAAAATTGATTCATTTTGAGCCATTCAAATGAATAGCAATTACCAAGAGCATGATTGAGCAATTTTCGGGCATTCAAAAAGTGAATTACAGTGATTCAACATCAACCCAAGTGAAATCAAGCATTTAACTAGGTATTTCCTTTAGGTGGTGAGTTTTACAATTTGTGAAGTTTATTTTAAACATCAAACCCTAGTTCAATTTAAAAAAATGGTGTCCAGTTCAAAGTCCACCAAAGGGAAAGAGAGTCATGAGATTTAGCTTTTTAGTAATGCAGTTAAGAAATACGAATTCAGGGCAATCCTAGAGGTTGCATATAAAAATGATCCCGTTGGTGCCCTATCCACCATCCCTGAAAAATTTGTTATGGTTTAGGATGTGTGAAAGTGTTATAACTGCAAAATAGGAGCCATATGAGACTTGGAAATCTATAATGCCTACAACAAACTCTATGATGATAGAATATTAAAGGATGAATTTTCAATTGTGGAGAAGAAAGGTTCAACCAAAGCCCTAGTTTTTCCTATCATATTCAAAACTGAGTGGATACGCATAGTGCTTAGTAGAATTCATGATGGAACATTCTAGCTAGAGCAAAGACTAGTTAAGATTACTAAGAAAATGGTTCATAAGGTCACAGGTTTTCCATCCTAGATCAGCCAAAGACACTGAGAAGTGACAAGAAGGAAACAATAGAAAAGAATACAGGTGCAAAATGGAATAACATAGGCATGACCATAGATAGCATTACTGATCCACTTTTAGAATTTGTTGTGAGGATCATATCACAAAATTTTTATCATTCTAGTAGATTAAATAGTGTACCTTGTATAGCTATATATGTTGCATACAAGCTTGTAAAGAAAAACCACACCTTTCACCTTGCAGAGCTCATGTTGCAACGGACTAATGAAAATCTTGGAGCTATTAGAAAATCCAAGGGATAACATTGCAATTTTTGGTCAGTTTTAGTATGCATGTTATTTTATGTGATGAAGGAATTCCCTTCATTTGGAAAAGTCAATTGGGTTCAGAATAAAACAATTGTTGATCAAATAAATGATTTCATTGCATGAATGGGAGATAGCTTTCATTACCAAATGACTACATATTTTGATGACTTCAAGAATGCAATGAGAAGGAGAAGGAGGATAGTAGTCTCACTGGTAGAAAAGCATGTAAATGACATATGCTTTCTTGTTGATATTGACTATACTTATACCCAAGTAGTCATTCCAAGAATAAGATGGCTTAGACCATTAAGATATGAGCTTGATGTCGATCAAGCTTCTATAGCCATCACAACAATACTTGCAGAGGAAATGGACAAAACTAAAAATGTATTTGGGACATATGACACTATCAAATCAAGAGTGGTTACCGAACTCAAGACAACAACAATAGTAAAGAAGAAGGAAAAGTTAGTAAAGAAAATAAAGAAGAAATTTGGTGTTGGAGAAAAAAGTGCAGTAGGCAAAGAAGAAGAAATTAGTAAAGATGAAGAGGAAGGTGAAGAAGAGAAAGATGAAGACAAGAAAGAACAAGAACACAAAGATGAGAGTGCGAAGGAAGAAAAAGCCAAGGAAATACCCATCAAAGGAAAAGTCATCAAAAGGAAGGCAAAGACGCCTCCTACTCCTTAGCCTAAATCAAAGAAAGTTGCCATGCCAACACTGAAGAAGCCAACAACTAGAGCTATAACAAGGGCCTCCACACAAAAGGCCAAAGATGAATCCAAAAAGAAGAAACCAACGAAGAAGGAATAGGAAGAGCTAAGGAAAAGAAGAAGATATATGGCTCAACCTGATACTGATGAAGAAGACCAGTATGAAAAAGTAAGTCATCCTCCTAAGTCTTCAATTGATATATTATGTGAAAAGATTAGGAATGAAGACTAAAGTGAAATTTAAAACATTGAATTCAATAAGTTTGCCAAAGAGAAAAAAATAGAAGATTCAATCTATGAACTAATGGCATAGTTCAAGTATACACCTCTTGAACTTGATGGGCAATTTCCAAAGGAATTGTCTAAAATTGTAGAGGACAGATGGAATTTTTCTCTAATGATGAAAAAGAAGATGAGGGAATCAACCCTAGCAAGTATACTACCTGATTTGACAAAGGAACAAATAAGTAAAGCAATCAAAAGGCATAATAAAAGGTTTACACCTAAGTGTAGGGCATTCTCCATTTTACAAAATAAAATAGAAAAAGTTGTAAAAAGGACAACAAGATCATGGAAGAATCTATATAAAAGGGTTGAAGATGTATTTGAAGAAGAATAGAAAGAAGAGGCTATTGCTTAGCTAGAAGAAAGAAGAAAGAGGAGAGAAGAGAAGACATAAGTTGAGAAAAAGGTTGAAGAGGAGGAAGACAAGGATACTAATGAGTAGAAAAATGTGCAAGTCACACAACTTCCACCTCCTAGTCCTTGTCTCTCTATTACTACACCTCCAAAAATCATAAAGATTAAGGATGTTGTTGAGACCTCAAGTCTAAACATAATTCCATTAACTATAGAGGATCTCACTAAGATCCTTGACCAAACAACTCTTCAAGAAAAATTTTGTGCAAGTCCCATAATGGTCAATGTTGATGAGCTCCAAAAGTTAATAGATAAAATCAAGAAAGGTGAGGTGCCACCACAAAAACCACCTCATATCACTCAAACTACTGGACTTCCATTTTTTCCACCTTCATCACCACTAAGAATAGCCATACAAGCTCATTAGGAGCTAAGTGTAACAATAGGGGTAGATACAAGCATATCAGTACAGACAGTGAGTGTACCCCCAACCGTAGTGACACAAGAAAAAGAAGATAAGAAAAAAGAAGAGGATAAGGAAGAAACACAAGATAAGGAGGAGTCAATAATACAAACTTTGGTTGAATTGCCAAAAATAGGTACTCCTACAAAACCTATTCAAAAGTCAATTACTGACATGTTGATTGTACAAGTTAGTACACCAAGCTCAAATTCTACTAGGGTAGCCAGGACCATTCATTATGTTATTCCTGAGCTTGATGAAGAAATTCAAATTCCCTATTATGATTCAAGCACTTTAACTAAAGAAAAGATGAATGAAATACAAAGTGCATCGGAAAAGAGAAGGATGAAGGAGGCATTGAGAAAGAGTTCAAATACAAGAAAGCAATGAATGAGATCAAAGACATATTCATGGATGCCTTCAGCCTACAACCTCTAGATTCAAGTAGGCCAATCCTTGTGCAACTATCTAATATAGTTGACCAAGTGAATAATGAAGACCATAATACAAATGTAAAACTCATGGAATGGTCATAAAATAATTTCCTAGGCAAGTTCAACCAAAAGATAGCTAATAATATTATTTTGGGATAGGTTGACCTAGCCAAGAAATTGGATAATGTAAAGATTGTATTAGGGAATATATTTTCCCTTTATAGAAAATTGTGTGATTTTTCTAGGTTCACACAAGAAATTAAAAAAAAAAAAAATGAACCTTGAGAGAAAAATTAAGCTCTCTAGTATGCAACTACCCTCAAATCCTACATAGAGTGAGAAGCATTTTACTCAGATGCTTCACATTCAAAGGGAATTAGTTGCATTATTAGCAGAAGAGGCTACTATTAAAGAAAAGCTAATGCAAATGCAAGCCTCTATCACTCCCAATTTAGAAGTTTTACACAAGGAGAAAATGTATGTAGAGACAGTCCTGAAGAAGGATCCAAACATTTCAACATATGAAGGACTTGTTTATCTAGCAATAGAGCTTACAATCCAACACAAGTCATTGGATATTGAATTGAATAACTGGGATGCGTCTCTCAAAATACTCCTTGAGGTAAACAAGACATTTTTTGCCAAGCATGGAATTAGTGTTTAGAACCCTTTGACATAAGTATCAAAAAGGGGGAGATAATATTCTAAGAGGGGGATAATGTAGGAGATATATTAAGGGGGAGCAATGTAGGAGAAAGGGGGAGCAAAATTCAATTGCCAAATTTTGAAATTTTGTTCAACTTGAAGATTGATTGAGTATAAATAGCAATAAAGGAGTAAAGGGCCATCCAAATTTTGGTAATCACATGGAGACAGGGTCATCAAATAGAGAACAAATAGGATTAGATCACATACATGATGGAAATAGAGAACGTTAGGCACAATGGAAAAAAATATCATAATTCATGACATGATAAGGCATAATCAACTTAGGGGGAATCATAAGGTATATTATAGTTCACAATATCTTTTTGAAATTTTGTAAGTGAAGAATGGACACACAAGGATTGGATCATGAATGATTAGTAAGTACTTTTGACAATCATATCAAGGGGGCAGACTGTTCATCAATAAGTAAGATTGAAAAATGAATGTCATCACACTTAACCATCTTCATTATACATGTCGAGCACACAATGGAAGTTGAGTTAGAATTTCTTTATATGTCGAGTTACAAGTACTACCCAGAAAACTACAGTTGCTGCTGAGCTCAACACATTACAGTATATGCTGAGCTATATAGAATTCATCATGTGCAGAGTGATGCAGAAGTCCAATAGGTGCTAAGCAAAGTAGGAATTCAATAGGTGTTGACTAACATAGTAATCCTATAGGAGCCAAGTAATTTAGGAATTAGTAGAAGCCGAACAATGTAGAAAACCAACAGGTGTCGAGTAACATAGGAACTACAGAGGATGTTGAGCAATCCAAAATAGATAGTGTCAAGCATTAGTATTACTTCATGTGCCAAGCAATGCAAGATCAGCATGAAAGTTTGTGAAATCACAAGACAAGATGAAAAATGGTTATGCATGACTCATTGACAGGATAAAAGGATAAGATCAAATCCACACAACCACCTATGCAATCCTCATGCAACCAATCAAAAAATTGGAAATTGCATGCAACCAATAGGTGAATTTCAAGGGTTTGAGTGGGAACATTTGAATCAAGGATGCATAACAAACCACTAATCTTTATAAGGGAGTCTTGACACCATTGAACATAGAGTGTAAAAAGGAATCATGAGTAGAAACATTGCAGAACACTGGTATCAAAGATTTAGAGGAAAGAACAGGATTTACACATCTAGTTGATCAAAATAAAACAAGGAACACAATCAATAGATCTGATCTAGTAGAGATCAGTGATAGTAGAGAAGATCAACTACCTAAAATCAGCATCAGAGATTGCATTTGATTAGGTGTATTATTCTAATACTCTTTCACAATTGTATTAGGAACTTGGAAATTCCATGGATTTGGGTAGGTTTAATAGCCTTATGTAAATCCTTTAATAGGGTGGCATTCTAAGTTGAATGTTCTTAAGTCCTCTAACAAGGCACACTCATAATAGGGTGTAGAAATCCTTTAACACGGTCACATTTAACAGTGTGTTGTAGCCTTTAATAGAGCAAACCATCAGAAGTGGTTAAAATCAATTGCTGTAAGAATTTTGTGGGTATCATGCCCACCCAAGTTTTACCTTCTTATTCCTGGAGGGTTTTTAGGTCATCAAAATCTGAAGTGTTATGTGGTGATGCATGTTTGCTTCTCATGATTGTTTAATGTTTATATGCATACATGTTAATTTCAGTTATATTTTATTAAGGATTTAAAATATACAAAAAGGCCAATACTTCTTATTCACCCCCCCCACCTTGTCAGAAACACTCTTCCGATTAAGAAATTCCAAAAAGAGGAACATCTATCCATCTAAACTATAGTAGTAGAAGAATGTACTAGAAGAAACATCATAGTGTTCATAAGCCACATTTCAATGTACAAAAATAACATCATAATAAATAAACAATCAAAATAATTACGTTGTTCCTCCCAAATATCAATAGAATCATAAGACCATTATGAGTCCTAGCCATCCACTGTGTGTAAGATCCCAAACCACCAACCAAATGATCAAAGCTATCTTATTAGGATGTAACTAATTAAATGTGCTACAACATAAAAGTAAGGAAATCTAACATGCTAAACCAATAAGCAATAGATAAACCAATGAAGCAAATCACATCATCTAATCATATGCTAAACATCATAATATAGAATCCATTAAATAAAATAGCATAATATATACATAACATCCAAGCATTCCAATGAAAGCATAAATCAAAAGAAAGTATACTCTAGAACTCAAAGTATGAAATGAAAACATCTAGTAATGGTCTCACTAGGATAAAAGACCATCTCTATACACCACTCCCCAACAATGGTATAGGTAGATATACTTGCCAACCACATGGAACCCATAGGTCCACTCCTACCATGTTGATCGAGATAATGACCCAACTACAAATACACACAAGACCAATGTCTATTGATAACATTCATGCTAGGTAGTAATGATGACTAAAACTAAGAACATAGACAATGCATAAACTACCGGTCCTTGTCAAGTATTCAATGGGCTACTAAGTAGGGGCTAACATCATGGAGGGTCACTTGGCATCCAAAAGCCTTAGCTCAGATCATGTGGATTCAAATCACTCAATGAAAAGGGTCTAGCATAGATTATTATTTTAAGTACATCATCAACAAGCCTCATCATGAACTGACTCAATTGGCCTCAATCTGGAAGTATGGATTCTACATGAATCCAAATGATGCAACAAGACAAAACATCATGAATTCACTCAACTAACCTCAATCTAGGAGTATGGATTCTACATTAATCCTTGTCTCCATGAAACCATTACAAAGGTCTAAAATAAATAATATTAGGTATAATATCACTCAATTGAACACAAAATCAAGGCTACGAATGTGGTACACATCCCAATGCAAACATAAAAGTGCAACAATGGGTTGACTATAATCCTATGAACCATCCAAGTCCATGAGTGTCACAATGCTCATAAAACCTTAAAAATTGGGTGGGACACAAATCGAGGTAAAAACTCTAAAAATTCCAAAAAATTGAAATTAAAACCCATTTTCTCTTTGAGCACAAATACCTTGAAATTTGAATAAAGTTTTGGTTTAGACACGATACACAAAATTGGCTAGCATAATGACATGAAGCCTAAAACCCCCATCACAAAAATAGGGAAAGTTTTCATACCTAACCAATTGGTCAAATGCGATAAAAAAAAATGGAGGGCAACACTAGTTCTCAATCTCCTAACAAATGGATTAAAAAATAGAAGTTGAAGCCAAAGAGAAATAGTAAAATAGGAGAGCCCTACATTATAGTCAAAAGGAAAAAATGAGAATCTAAACCATAAAATAAAAATCCAATATAAGTAGATGGAAATTGTGGCAATCCATGGTCTCCCTGAGGTAGATCCAACAAGATCAACCTCGCAATGATCCCACACCCATAGCACCCACAATGAACAAAAAGGTAAATCCTAATGAAGAGGATTTTGGGTTTTACTCTCAAACATTCTAATTCAAAAGTGAGAAGTTCATAATTAAATTCCTTTTTCAATACTTATTCACTTTTTAAGTGAATAATTGATTAGGGAAAATAATCAACCAACCAAGTTAAACCTTGAATTGACCCAAACAAAAACATGCTATTCCTAGAAGTAAGAATTCATCTATGGCAAAGCTACAAGAAATTAAATTCAATAGAAGTAAAAGCCTAAAGATCTAAAATCATAGAAATTTCTTTAAAAACTTTTGAGACAATGCAAACCTCTAAATGCATAGACATGCTCACTGGTCTAATCACTCTTTTGATATGGAGCCTAATCAAGATAGGATGTTTATTTGGTGTAATTTTCTCCTCATATTATTTTTATAGGGGTTTGGGGGCAGTAACCCCAAGAAAAAGTCAAGGGGAAACCCCCTGTGGGATCTTGGGGTAGCATCTTAGGTGCCAAAAATGACCTTATATTCTAAAAGGTGTCAGATACTATTTTTCTATTATTCTGTTAGAATTATTTAGAATAACAAAGAGGGGGGGTGAATCAGTTATTCAAGGTCAAAAATTCCCTATTAATACCTTTCTAATGAATCCATACCCTTTTCATATGTTCAAACTTAAAACAGTCATATAAGCAAATTACTGTAAATCAACATGCAAAGATAAAACATTCAAGATCAACACATAACACAATGATTTACGTGGAAACCCAATTTCAAAAAAACCATGAGTAACATGCTACTTGATTCTCACTCCTCTAAAGTGATGCCCTATTAAAATCCTACCCTATTAAAGGGTTACAACACATTGTTAAATGTGACCTTGTTAGAGGATTTCACCAAACTGTTAGGAATGGGCCTGGTTAAAGGTCTTTTAGAACATCCACTTGGAATGTCACCATGTTAAAGGATTTATCTAATGGCTATTAAACCAACCTAATTCCATAGGATTTATCTTACTGTTACAATTGCTAGAAAGTAACGATAATGGTCTTTTGATCTGACATAACTTAAAACATACTTTGTAGATTGTAGATCACTCTTTCAGTTCAATCCTTATGCTTGGTTTCAATCACTTTAGTTCTGACTTGCTTGTCTCCCTCTCAAGCTTCATCTCCTTGAGTTTTTCTACTCATTCTACCAATGTAGTCATCCTTGTGGTTGTCTATCCAAATAGAGTTCCTCAGCATTTCATGCTTTAATGCTTGACTAGGGCTCTCTCTCTCTCACTATCCCCTCTTTCTCACTCTCTTCCACTCTATTTTCCATTAACTTATGTCTTCTTATATACAAGTCTAATTTTCCTTTGCCACTCAATTCTCCCTCTCTAATTTTAGGGTTTCAAAAATGGATTAGGTAGGATACAATGTATCTACCCCATATCTTGTTTTCTTTGCCAACTGTATCAAAAAATGCTCTACATGGTGTTTTGTGCCACCAACTCATCATTCTTATCTTCCTTTTAATTCAAAAATTTCTAGATAACAACTTTTTCAGTTTAGATCTAGCGAATCTTTGATTTCCTAAATAATGTAGCGACTCAGCATTATTGAGTTACTGGTGCTCGACACCTGTGTGTTACTCGGCACCATTGAGTTACTGGTGCTCGGCACCTCTGTGTCACTCGGCACCATTGAGTTACTGGTGCTCGGCACCTCTGTGTTACTCGACACCATTGAGTTACTGGTGCTTGGCACCTCTGTGTTACTCAGCACCTATACCTAGTCGACACTTGGTTCTGCTCGACACCTAAACTTGTTCGGCACTTGAGCTTGCTCGGCACTTGGGCTTGCTCAGCACTTGACTAGGAATTCTCTCGGCTCTTAATAGCTTTCTCGGCACTTACTAATGAACTTAGTTTGAGCTTTACAAAATACTTAGCTAAAACTTTAGATCTTTGATATGTTTCAGTGTGCTCATTCTTTGTATCTTTTAGTATGTCATCCAATACACTATTTCATTAATGGCTTGACTGATCCTTATACTTCATTACAACATCATAACTTCAACCTTTCTCTAGGTGTTCTAGTTACATCTTATTGATTGCTTCTAGCTTGACAATCAACTAATTGATAGTATTTGGATCACTAAAGTAATTATCATCCCTGCAAGTAGCAAGTTTGACATCAATGACAAAACAATGATTGAGGACATTCTTTACCAGTTCCATATATTATTCCAACAATTGTTCTTATGATCATTTCAATGATTTCCAACAATCTCCCTCTTTGGCATTGATGGCAAACCAAACTGATCAAGTAATCAATTCAGTTACCACCAAGATTGTATTGATTTGTTGCATTTTCACTACTGATCACATATATCTCGCTCTTTCATATATATCTCCCTCTTTCATGTATATCTCCCTCTTACTTTGCATTGATCAGTTTTTTGCATATTCCTCCCTCTTTGACATAAATGCCAAAGATGTAGCATATTTATTATGCAAAATATAAGCTTTGGCATCTTGTTGTCTTTCTCCCTCTGTCACCATGCTTGTGAATGATTCAGAGTTTTTGTTCTTGCTGTCATCCTTTGCATCAACCTGTTAATACTTTAATGATTTATTCCTGTTGATGCAAGGCAACTTCTTTGTTTCCTTAAAATGCTTGAGTTAGGGGTATAACCCCTAGCTTGCCTCTAAGATATTCATAGGCATCCTTGGGCAATGGTTTGGTGAAGATATCTGCAGTTTGTTCCTTTGTGTGAATGTATTCCAACTTCACTTGTTTGTCTTCTACCAATTCTCTGATATAATGATACTTGATTCAATATGCTTAGTTTTTGCATGCATCATTGGATTTTTGGATATGTTTATAGCACTTGTATTATCACAATACAATATCATTGGTTTTGTTACCTCCTCTTTCATTCCATTCAATAAATGTGTGAGCCATACAATGTTTGTACAATTGACTGCACCTGCCACATATTCTAATTCTATAGTGGACTGGGATATACATGTTTGTTTCTTGCTAGTCAAGATAACCAGCCTTTTGCCTAAAAATAATGCACCACCACTTATGTTTTTTCTGTCATCAATGTTTCCTCCCCAGTCTGCATCTGTATATGCATTGAGTTCAAATTTTTTATTCTTTTTATAGTATAGACCAAAATCATTAGTCCCTTTGAGATATCTCATTATTCTTTTTACTGCTATTAGATGATTTTCTTTAGGATTAGAAAAGAACCTAGCCACTATTCCAACTACTAATGCTATGTCTGGTCTACTGTGTACAACATATTGTAGTTTTCCAATCATGGATCTCTACATTGTTTGATTGACTTCAGCTGACTCATCATTTTTGGATAGCTTATTCCTTGTGGTCATTGTTGTGTTGACTGGTTTGGATTCCTCCAATCCAAATTTTTTGAGAATTTCTTTGATGTATTTTGATTGTGTTATAAATATTCCATGTTTGAGTTGATGAACTTGCAATCCAACAAAAAATTTGATTTCTCCAAACATAGACATTTCAAATTCATGTTTCATTTTGTCAGCAAAGCCTTTGCAAAGTACTTCCTTACCACCAAATACTATGTCATCCACAAAATTTTTAGAAACAATAATGTTTTTACCTTCTTCAGCTTTGATGTACATGTTGCTATTATCATCAGTTCTTTCAAATCCAATTTGCACTAGATACTTGTGAAGTCTCTCATACCATGCTCTAGGTGCTTGTTTCAAACCATAGAGTGCTTTATGTAACTTACACACCATATCCCTATTTTTTTCATCAACAAATCTTTTTGGTTGTTCAATCTAGACTTCTTCTTCTAGTATACCATTTAAGAAGGTGGAGTTTACATCCATTTGATAGACTTTGAAATCTTTGTAGGCAGCATATGGAAGTAAAGTTCTTACTCCTTCCATTCTTGCAATAGGAGCGAATGTTTCTCCATAATCTATTCCTTCTTCTTGAGCATAATCCTTGCATACTACTCTAGCTTTATTTTTGGTAATCTCACCATTCCCATCTAGTTTTTTTTTGAATACCCATTTGGTGCCAATCACATTCTTGTTAGTTGGTCTGGGAACCAAACTCCAGGTTTTATTTTTTCTTATTTGATCAATTTCTTCTTCTGTAGCTTTATACCAGTCACCATCTTATAATGCACCGTATACTGTCTTGGGTTCAGATTTTTTGATCAGACATGATTCATGTCTTAGTCTATTCCTTGTCATTGGTCTTGCATCTTTGTCACCAATTATTTGTTTAGCAGGGTGATGTCTTTTTACATATTTGGATAATCTTGGCTCTATCCTTGTTTTCATGTTTGATCTTTTGGATTCAGGACCACTATGCTCTTCATTATCAGGTTGTTCTTCATCATGTATGTTGTATTCTAAATCAAATTGTGCATTTTCTTCATTCTGTAACTCGACTTCTGAGTGCAGTTCGGCATTCACTGGTTGTGAATCAGTTGAAACCGAAACTTGTTGTTGACTTTCAATTTGATTGAAATAATCCTCATCAGCAGTCATTCCTTCATAAGAATATACAAAGGTTCTGTATTCTTCCATTTTCTTGGGTTCTTCAGCTTGGACTTCTATGTGCTCATCAAAGTGTACATTTGCAATTTCCACAATTTTGTTAGTGTTAACATTCAAACACTTATATGCCTTACCTCTTGTGGAGTAACCAAGAAATATACCTTCATCACTTTTTGCATCAAATTTTCCATTTCTAACATCTTTAAAGATAAAACATTTGCAACCAAATACTTTGAAATGTTTTACATTTGGTGAGTAACCATACCATAATTCAAAAGGTGTTGTATTTGTACCTTCCTTGACTTGTACTCAGTTCAATGTATGAACAGCTACACTTATAGCTTCTCTCCAGTATTTTAGAGCAACATTCTTTTCCATCATTAATGTTCTGGCACAATCAATTACAAATATGTTTCTTCTTTCAAAAATTCCATTCCGTGGGAGAGTTCTAGGAGCTGATGTCTGCCTTTTGATTCCATTGTCATTACAAAATATCTCAAATTCATTTGATGTAAATTCACCACCTCTATCTGATCTTATACATTTCAAGCTTTTTCTAGTTTCCTTTCCAACTTTGGCCACATACCACTTAAACATTTGAAAAGCATTAGATTTTTTTTTTAAGAACATAACAGTCATCATCCTAGAATAGTCATCAACAAAGAACATTATGTATTTATCTCCTCTATAGCTTTGTATTTCCATTGGACCACATAAGTCAGTGTGAACTAACTCAAGTATCTCTTTAGATGTATAGTTTTTTCTTTTGAAACTTGAATTTGTCATCTTTCCTAGCTGACATTGTTTACACATGATATTATTAGGCTTCTTCAATTTTGGTAGACCTCTGACTTTCTTCATTTTACTGATTTTGACCAGATGGTCAAAGTTGACATGACATAATCTTCTATGCCATAACCATTCATCATCAAATTTTGCAAATAGACAAGAAGCATCATCAAGGTAAAACAAATTACTCTTTGTTTGATCACCTTTTCCTATTAGTTTACCATCATTGTCATAGATTTTTGCAGTTTTGTTTTCAAATTCCACTTTGCATCCTATATTGCCTAATTGTGAGACACTCATTAAATTGTAGTTTAATCCTTCAACATAGTATGCATTGTCACATGAAATTTGGTCTGTGAGCTTAATGGAACCTTTTCTTATGATTTGACATGGAGCATCATTACCAAATCTAACACTATTTCCATCATACTGAGTAAAGTTAACAAACTTACTTTTGTCTCCTATCATGTGATGTGAGCATCCACTATCTATGATCCATCTGTCATTCTTGTTTATACATGTCACCAGTGTTGTGGCTTCTTCTTCATCAGATTGGTTCTTCATGGCTACATAAACAACTTTATCATCATTGTCATCAAAATTTTCTTCAACAATATAACACTTCTTACCTTTTTCTTTGTAATCTCTCTTGTCATCATCTCTTCTATTCTTGTATTTTTTGCCTTCCTTGGAATCCTTTTTCTGTGGACATCTTGCAACAATATGACCTACTTCATTGCAATTGAAACAAATGATAGGCATATTACCTTTGAATTTTCCTTTGCCCCTGTGAAATCTTCTAGTGCACAATGCTTCCAATTGTTCCACATCTTCCTCATCAGTGCTACTATCACTAGATACATACTTCATTTTTCTTCCTTTCCTTGATTTCACCTGTTTGGCATCTTTTAGTGATAACTTGGCCTTAAAAGTAGATTCAACATTTTCAGGTTTGTAGTTGTCAAAGTTAGATAACTCAAATGCAGCGAGTCTACCTATTATACCTTCAAAGCTTAGGTTGTTTCCTGGTATACATCTTAGCTCTTGTATTGTTGATACTCTAATAGCATAGATAGGAAGCAAGGTTATTAAGAACTTACTATTAACAATATCTTCATCTAGTTGACCATTCAGGCATCTTATTGCACTTACCACTTCCTTTATTCTTGCACCATACTAAGTAGCATTCTCACTTTCTTCCATTTTGATGTCATCAAATTTTCCTCTTAGACTTTCTCTTTTTTCTCTTTGTACATTCTAATATCCTCCATAGATGTCTAATAGGGCTTTCCACATTTTGAATGCAGTGTCACATCCTTTGATATCATCAAATTCGGCATAGCTGAGTGCAGAGGCAATCTCCAACATTGTTTGGTTGTGTTCTTGTTTGTTTTTCATGTCTTCGGCAGTAGGAGTACTTGTTGGATCTACATGTTTAGTGATAATTGAATTTTGGGCATATTCTCCTATGGATCCAAGATCTAGCTTCATCAAACTTTTCCATGCAACAAAGTTGTCTTTGTTGAGCTTGGGAATTTCTCTCTTTGGCATTTTGATCTTTTTTGCTAGTAGTCCCTTTAAACTGAATCAGTAGTCAAGCTCTGATGCCAATTGCTAGAATTTTTTAGAATAACTAAGATGGGGGTGAATTAGTTATTCAAGGTCTAAAATGCCCTATTAATACCTTTCTAATGAATCCATACCCTTTTCATCTATTCAAACTTAAAACCATCATATAAGAAAATTACTGTAAATCAACATGCAAAGATAAAACATTCAAGATCAACACATAACACAATGATTTATGTGGAAACCCAATTTGGGAAAAACCACCAGTAACATCCTACTTGATTCTCACTCTTCTAAAGTGATGCCCTATTAAAAGCCTACCCTGTTAAAGGCTTACAACACACTGTTAAATGTGACCTTGTTAGAGGATTTCACCAAACTATTAGGAATGGGCCTAGTTAAAGGTCTTTTAGAATATCCACTTGGAATGTCACCCTGTTAAAGGATTTATCTAATGGCTATTAAACCAACCTAAGTCCATAGGATTTATCTTAGTGTTACAATTGCTAGAAAGTAACGATAATGGTCTTTTGATCTGACATAACTTACAACTTACTTTGCAAATTTTAGATCACTCTTTCAGTTCAATCTTTATGCTTGGCTTCAATCACTTTAGTTCTGACTTTCTTGTCTCCCTCTCAAGCTTCATCTCCTTGAGTTTTCTTACTCATTCTGCCAATGCGATCATCCTTGTGGTCATCTATCCAAATAGAGTTCCTCAGCATTTCATGCTTTAATGCTTGACCAGGGCTCTCTCTCTCACTATCCCCTCTTTTTCACTCTCTTCCACTCTATTTTCCATTAACTTATGTCTTCTTATATACAAGTCTAATTTTCCTTTGCCGCTCAATTCTCCCTCTCTAATTTTAGGGTTTCAAAAATGGATTAGGTAAGATATAATGTATCTACCCCATATCTTTTTTTCTTCACCAACTCTATCAAAAAATGTTCTACATGGTGTTCTATGCCACCAACTCATCATTATTATCTTCCTTTTAATTCACAGATTTCTAGATAACAACTTTTTCAGTTTAGATTTGGCAAATCTTTGATTCCCTAAATAATATAGCAACTTGGCATTATTGAGTTACTAGTGCTCAACACCTCTGTGTTACTCGACACCATTGAGTTACTGGTGCTCGGCACCTCTGTGTTACTCGGCACCATTGAGTTACTGGTGGTCAACACCTCTGTGTTACTTGGCACCATTGAGTTACTGGTGCTTGGCACCTCTGTGTTACTCGGCACCTATACCTTCTCGGCACTTGGTTTTGCTTGGCACTTGAGCTTGCTCGGCACTTGACTAGGAAATTTCTTGGCTCTTACTAGCTTGCTCATCACTTACTAATGAACTTAGTTTGAGCTTTACAAAATACTTAGCTAAAACCTTAGATCTTTGATATGGTTCAGTGGGCTCATTCTTTGTATCTTTTAGTATGTTATCCAATACATTATTTCATTAATGGCTTGACTGAGCCTTATACTTCATTACAACATCATAACTTCAACCTTTCTCTAGGTGTTCTAGTTACATCTTATTGATTGCTTCCACCTTGACAATCAACTAATTGATAGTTTTTGGATCACTAAAGCAATTGTCATCCCTGCAAGTAGGAAGTTTGACATCAATGACAAAACAATGATTGAGGACATTCTTTACCAATTCCATATATTATTCCAACAATTGTTCTTATGATCATTTCAATCATTTCCAACATATTCTAGCCTTAATTTTGTAACAGGGAAAAATCTTGTACAAAAAGACTTAGGATTAGGGATTTTCATAATGTGTGATGCAAAAATTGCTTTTGGTGATGGTATTGAGCTTTAAGGGATTACAGATTGTAATAAGGTTGTAATCACTAGATCATAATAATATTGAAGTTTTTAGTGGACATAGCCCAAGGATTGGGTGAACCACATTAAATCTTAGAGTCTTGTGTTCTCTTATGTGCGATCTATTATTTTCTATTATTGGTTATATTTGCATGTAATTGTTATTTCTATCTGAGGTTAATCCTAACAAGTGGTAATAAAATCAAACAATCATTTTTTTTTTTTTAAAGCAAGACTGCTATCATTTTTTTAGTTAGACTGTCATATTTTTTTTGCAATCCTCTACAAAAAGATCTAATAATTGAGTGACAGTGATGGTAGATGAGGGTAATCTGATGGTTGACAAGTTTAATAGGGAGAACTTTTAGTTATGAAGATGCAAATGGAGGACTATCTCTATCACAAGGATTTATGGAAGGTATTAGAAGGAAAAGCTAAAAACCAAGGAACTATGACCAATTATGAATGGGAGATTTTAGATACAAAGGCACTTGGAAGAATTCAATTATGCATGACACCGTCATGTTGGATAATGTTGTCCTTGATGTCACACAAATGTCATATCAGTCATTAGTCTCAAGTTCAGCGAACTCAAACAGTCTGCAATGCAATCTACAGTGCCAACTGAGCTCACTCGGTCATCAAAGGAAATGTGGAAGACAGTGTTAACCGAGCTAACTCGGTCAACAAAGAAAAGGTGAAAGATAGTGTTCACTGAGCTCACTCGGTCAATGAAAGAAATGAGGAAGTCAATGTTAACCAAGCTTCACTCAATCTCCAAAGGGTAGTTTCCACCAAACTCACTCAGTCATCAAAGGAATCATGAAGAAATCAGTGTTAACCAAGCTTCACTCGATTTCCAAAGCATAGTTTTCACTGAGCTCACTCGGTTTTCTCAGGAAACTCAGTACTTATCAAGTTCTCCTGGCGATTGAAGGATTTTCACAAAGTTAACTATATTAACTGAGCTCAGTCATTCAACATAGGAATTATTTTCTAGAAAAAGTTTACCGTGTAGGGTCGGCTAGTATAGGGATTTGCAAATTAATTATTTCTAGCTGACTGTTGTAATTTTTTGTTTGGTCAGTAATTTGAGCCGACTAAGATAATCTAAAAGGTATATATGGTCATTCTAGTTATGAATTAAAAATGTGTGAGATTGTGAAAAAGAAGTTATGAATGCGAATTATAGTATGAAATGAAAAGGTGAGTGTTGAGCAAAGTCTAATGAAGGATCAGATGTGTTCAAGGAGTTGTAAAGTTGCATTTGATCAGTAAGGATCTAGTCAAGCATAACAAAGATCTGTGATCAACAAAGATAAGTTGTACATTATATCAAGTCACTTCATTGTTTCTTTCTAACCATTGTAACAGTGAGTTCAAAATCTCTTAATAGAGTTGGTTTAATAGCCATTCAATAAATCTTCTAACAAGGTGACTGTTTAGTTTAATTATTCTAAAGACCTCTAGCAAGGCCACTCCTAACAGGTGATTAAATCCTTTAATAGGGTCACACCTAACAATGTGTTTTTGTAACCTTTAATAGGGTTCGCTCCTAATAGGGGTCACTTCAGAAGAGTGAAAAATAGTATCTAGTTACATTGGTGGTTTTTCCCATATTGGGTTTCCACGTTAAAATTGGTGTCTCTTGTGTTCTTAATTACTGAATTGCTTTGTGCATAATAACATATTAGTTCTTAATATTTAACATTTACTGTATTATCAAGTTTTAGTATTTTATATTAATCAGATCAAGGGTATATTTAAACATCTTAGGGACTGTGGAAAGTTTTTTAGTAACTGATTCACACCCTCCCCCCCTCAGTTACTATATTCTCATTTCCAACAATTGGTATCAGAGCCTTTGGTGCTTGCAAGAAGAGATTTCAAGGATCTAAGCCAAAGATCAAGATGTCTTACAAAAGAGAAATTCTAAAACTCAACAGAGATAACTTCTCTGCATGGCAAGGATTGATGAGACTTCATCTGGTTACTGTTGGTGATACTAGACTTAAATACCTTGAAGAAAAATATGAAGAACCTCCTGGCACATTTTCTGTCAATGACATTGCTGAAAAGAAGACTCACAACAATATGATGATATACATAGCATCCACTCTCAGTTATGAATAATTTGATGACATTAAGGACTGCAAAATTGCCTTTGAGATGTGGAACAAGCTAAAAGAAATCTATGGAGGAGATGATAATGTGAGAAGAGAAAAAGTAGAAAGTCTAAGAGGACAATTTGATCAAATGAGGATGAGAGAGGATGAAAACATTGCAAAGTATTGTTGAAAGATTTAAAGCATGTTTGAGTGCAATCAGAGCATCTGGAGGTGATATCAAAGGAGAAACAGTTATAAGCAAAGTTCTAAGAACCTTGCTTCCTATTTATGTAATCAGTGTTTCTGCAATTCAGGAAAGAAGGTGTGAAGCAAATCATTAGATAAATCTTGAGGCCATAGTTGGAAGACTAACTGCATTTGAACTAGATAACTTTGACAACTATGTTCCAGCCTCCAAGAACATTGAATTGGCATTTCAAGCCAAGCTCTCACTCAAAGAGAAAAACAAAAAGGAGAAGGAATCTCAGTTAGAAACTGATAATAAATCAAGCCAAAGTTTAGACAGTGACCTCAAAGTAATTGAAGCTCTACTAGAAAAGAAATATTCTAGATGCAGAGGAAAATACAAAGGTAAAGTTCCTCTAATCTATTTTTCTTGTGAAGAAATTAGTCATATTGCAGCAAGGTGTCCAAACAAGAAAAATAATGATGAAAAGAAAGATTACAAATGGAATGTCAAGAAAGACTTCAAATCATCCAAAAATAAAGGTAAGAAATCATGCTTCATGGCTGGAAATTCTAAAGATTCTGATAATAGTGAGGATGAAATTGTTTATATTGTCATTAAAGATGATTCTGACAGTGATGAGGAAGATAAAATGGCACTTTTTTCTCATATAAGTAAGAATGATACATGGATTATAGACAGTGGTTGCTCACATCATATGACTGGTGATAAAACTAAGTTTGATCAGTGTGAAGACTATGATGGTGGCAGTGTAAGGTTTGGTAATAAGGAACCTTGTTTCATAAAAGAAAGAGGAAGAATTTGTCTAACTGAACAACTTGTATGTAATAATGCCTATTGGGTTGAAGGTCTTAAAAATAATTTGCTAAGTGTGGCACAGTTGCTCAATACTGGATTTAAGGTGAAATTCATGCATGGAAAGGCAAGACTATTGAATGAGCAAGGAAAGCTGATAGGATCTGGCACCCAAACTAAAGGTAACTTGTTCTATCTAGAACTTGGTGAATGCTCATGTTTCATTGCTCAAATTGAAGAAAGTTGGTTATGGCATAAAAGGTTGTGTCATGTCAATTTTGATAATCTGGTAAAAATAAGCAAATTCAAGAAAGTAAGAGGCATTCCTAACATTAAGAAACCCGAGGTTGGTCTATGCAAGAATTATCAGATTAGTAAAATGGGAAAGACTAATTTTAAAAGTAAGAACTATCATTTTGAAGATATATTAGAAATTGTGCATACTGATTTATGTGGACCCATTGGGATAGAAAGCTATACTAGAGAAAAGTTTTTTATTCTTTTTGTTGATGACTACTCAAGAATGATGATTGTCATGTATCTAAGGAATAAATCAGAAGCATTTAAAAAATTCAAATGGTATTTGGCAAGAGTAGAAAAAGACTAAAATGCTTAAGGTCAGATAGAGGTGGTGAATTCATCTCACATGAATTCAACAACTTCTACATTGAAAAGGGTATTAAAAGACAGGTCTCAACACCAGGAACTTCTGAACAAAATAGAATAGCTGAAAGAAGAAATAGATCCATCATGGATTGTGAAAGAACCTTGATGATAGAAAAGAGCATTGCTATTAAATACTGGAAGGAAGCCATCAACATTGCAGTTCATACCTTAAACCGAGTACAATTGAAGAAGGACTCATTCAAAACTCCTTATGAATTATGGTATGGCTACAAACCCAATGTAAGTTATCTGAAAGTATTTGGAAGCAAATGTTATATTTTGAAAGAATCTAAAAAAGAAAAATTTGATGTAAAAGGTGATGAAGGAATATTTTTATGATATTCTTCCAAAAGCAAAGCATATAGATGTTTAAATCTATCCACTCACAAAGTTATAGAAAGTGCACATGTGAAAGTTGATGAGTTTGTAGAAAAATCTAAAGAAGAAAGCAAAAAAGTACTTGAAGATTACAGAAGATTTTTTTACATTGAACTAGATACTATACCAAGCATACCATTCACTCAAGAATCCTGAACTCTCGAATCATCAGTAACCAATTTGCAAAAAGTTTAAACCATGCCACGGCAACATTTAGACATTATCGAGCAAGTGTCTATAGAATCTAAAATGCTTGAGCCAATTCTTACCAAGCTAGAACAACTTGAACATGAAATTGAAGCACAAGGAGATAGCAATGAAACTCATTCAAGAGGCAAAGAACCTGTATTAGCTAAATATGTCATAAGACATCATGCACTACATCAGTTCATTGGAGACAAGTCTGAAGGAACCTTGACAAGAAGCAAGCTGAAAAATACTTGTATACTTTCTAATTTTGAACCTAGAAGCATTAAAGATGCATTGACAAATGATAGTTGGATTCAGGCAATGAACGAGGAAATAGAACAGATAGAGAAGAACAAGACATGGACTCTTGTACCCAGGCCTAAAAATAAGAATGTAATTGGAACCAAGTAGGTATTTAGAAACAAGTTGACTAAAGATGGTAAGGTATCTAGAAACAAAGCCAGATTGGTATGCAAGGGATACTCTCAAGAAGAAGACATAGATTATGGAGAAACCTTTGCTCCTGTTGCAAGATTGGAAGGAGTAAGAACCTTACTTGCATATGCTGCTCACAAAGGATTCAAAGTTTATCAGATGGATGTCAAGTCAGCATTCCTCAAAGGAATACTGGATGAAGAGGTTTACATTGAACAACCTGAAGGTTTTGTTGATCTAGATAAAAAGAACATGGTTTGCAAATTACACAAGGCACTGTATGGTCTGAAACAAGCCCCTAGAGCATGGTATGAAAGATTGCATAACTATCTTATTTAGATTGGTTTTCAAAGAACTAATGATAATAGTAGCTTGTATACAAAGGAAGGACCAGATAAAAAGATTGTCTTGGCAAAAATATTTGTAGATGATACTGTTTTCACAGGGCATAATGATCTTCGCAAAAAAATTTCAAAACAAATAAACAAGGAATTTGAAATGTCTATGTTTGGTGAAATAAAATTCTTTGTTGGTCTTCAAATTCAACAAAATAAGAATGGCATCTACATCACTCAATCAAAATACATCAAGGAGATATTGAAAAAGTTTGGTATGGAGGACTGTAAACCTATTGGAACTCCTATGTGTACTAGATTGAAACTTACCAAAGATGATGAATCCAAAGAGGTAGATCAAACATTGTATAGATGTTGCAAGATTTTCAGCAAAGCCAAGAGAAACTCACCTGATGGCAATCAAAAGAATAATGAGATATTTGAAAGGAACTGAAGATTATGGCTTATGGTACAAATATGGAGGTAATTTGGATTTGAAAGTGTTTACTGATGCTGATTGGGTAGGAAACCTTGATGACAGAAAAAGCACAAGTGGAGGAGCATTCTTTCTTGGAAAAAGATTGGTTTCTTGGACAAGCAAAAAGAAAAATTGTACATCCCAATCTATAGCAGAGGAAGAGTATGTTGCTACAGCAATAAACTATTCAAATATTGTTTAGTTTAAGTAGTTATTACAAGGAATGAAGATGGAAATCAATGAACTAGTTGTCATGTTCTATGATAATACTAGTGCAATCAACATATCTAAGAATCCAGTGATGCATTCCAAGACCAAGCATATTGAAATAAAATATCATTTTGTCAGAGAATTGGTGCAAGACAAGGAGATCAGATTGGAATATGTCCATACAAAGGAACAAATCACTGACATAAGCACAAAGCCTTTACCTAAGGATGCATTTTTGTATCTTAGAGGTAAGTTAGGGGTCATTCCCCTATCTGAAGTCCACTAAAAATAAGTTCTAGTAATGCATCAATGCATATAAGATTGAAGATCTATCTATTGATGCAGTTCAATCAAAAATAATTGCATATGAATTAGTACTAAAGGTACATTACAATTCACCTAACTTCTGTTGTCTTTGGCATGTGTTGTCAAAGAGGGAGAGATTTACTATCATATCCTTCTGAAATTTGTGAGATTTGAAAAGTTTTCCATGAAGTCCCTTAACAGAGGGAGATTATTGAAGGAGGGAGAAGTCTGTTATCTTGTTGGACTTATTTTCAAAATTTTATTTTGTTATGACATGTTGTGTTTCCGTCAATGCCAAAGAGGGATATTGTTGGATAATGTTGTCCTTGATGTCACACAAATGTCATATCAGTCATTAGTCTCAAGTTCACTGAGCTTAGACAGTTTGCAGTGCAATCTACAGTGCCAATCGAGCTCACTCGGTCATCAAAGGAAATATGGAAGACAGTGTTAACTGAGCTAACTCGGTCAACAAAGGAAACGTGAAAGACAATGTTCATTGAGCTCACTCGATCAATGAAGGAAAAGAGGAAGTCAGTGTTAACTGAGCTTCACTCAGTCTCCAAAGGGTAGTTTCCACTGAGCTCACTTGGTCATCAAAGGAATCATGGAGAATTCAGTGTTAACCGAGCTTCACTCAGTCTTCAAAGCCTAGTTTTCACTGAGCTCACTCAATTTTCTTAGGAAACTCAGTACTTACCAAGTTCTCCTGACGATTGAAGGATTGTCATGAAGTTCACTGTATTAACCAAGCTTAGTCAGTCAACATAGGAATTATTTTCTAAACAAAGTTTACCATGCAGGGTCGGCTAGTATAGGGATTTGCAAATTAATTACTTCTAACCAACTGTTGTAATTGTTTGTTTGGTTAGTAATTTGAGCCGACTAAGATAATCTAAAAGGTATATATGGTCATTCCAGTTATGAATTAAAAATGTGTGAGATTGTGAAAAAGAAGTTATGAATGTGAATTATAGTATGAAATGAAAAGGCAAGTGTTGAGAAAAGTTTGATGAAGGATCATATGTGTTCAAGGAGCTATAGATTTGTATTTGATCAGTAAGGATCTAGTCAAGCATAACAGAGATCTATAATCAGAAAAGATAAGTTGTACATTATATTAGGTCACTTCATTGTTGCTTTCTAACCATTGTAACAGTGAATTCAAAATCTCTTAATAGAGTTGGTTTAACAACCATTCAATAAATCCTCTAACAAGGTGACAGTTCAGTTGAATTTTTCTAAAGACCTCTAGCAAGGCCACTCCTAATAGGGTGATTAAATCTTTTAAAAGGGTCACACCTAACAGTGTGTTTTTGTAACCTTTAATAGGGTTGGCTCCTAAGAGGGCTCACTTCAGAAGAGTGAAAAATAGTATCTAGTTACGTTGGTGGTTTTTCCCATATTGGGTTTCCATGTTAAAATTGGTGTCTCTTGTGTTCTTAATTGCTGAATTGCTTTGTGCATAATAACATATCAGTTCTTAATATTTATCATTTACTGTATTATCAAGTTTTAGCATTTTATATTAATTAGATCAAGGGTATATTGAAACATCTTAGGGACTATGGAAAGTTTTGTAGTAACTGATTCACCCCCTCCCCCTCTCAGTTACTCTATTCTCATTTCCAACACATCAATGATATTTAACATTACAAAAGAAAAGATGATAGAAGAGTTTATGGAAACCCTAGTGAAATTGTATGAAAAGCCCTCCACTATAAATAAGGTATTTCTCATTAAGAATTTATTTAATATGTAAAGGTTGATCTATACCATTTAAATGAGTCAAATACTATTACCAATTAGTTATCTTCTATTGGTTTTAAAATTTGATGAAGAAATTAGAGCTTTCTTGATTTTGTGTTATTTGCCTAAAAGTTAGAATGGCTTGGTAATGACTGTAAATAATTCTATTTTTGGATCTAATACCCTAAAATATGATCATTTTATTGGTGTTATTTTGAGTAAAGAAACTCATAGGAAAACCATAGGTGGATCTATATTAGGAAGTTCTTTGAATGCACAAAGTAGAGGTAGAACAACTCAGAGAGAAAATAATTCTAAAAATTGTGAGAAATGAAGAGGATAGTCAAAGGGGAAGATGTCTCAATCGAGAGGACCAAGAGATTGTTGGTAATATGGTAAAATAAGTAATAACAAGAAAGATTTTTGGACTCAAAAGAACAATAAATGAGATAAACTAGAAGGGACCAAGGAGCCAAATGTGGTAAATAATAAATCCAAAGAGGATGCTTTTCTTCTATCTTTAGAAATTTTTGATGATTCATGGGTTTTAAATTTTGGTGCTTCATTTCATGCTACACCTCATAGAGATTATTTTATTGATTATGTCCAAGGGGATTTTGGGCTTGTTTATTTGGAGGATAATGAAACCTGTCAGATCTTTGGAAAATGAAAAGTTAAGATTAAGTTGTATAATGGGAATCATTGGCTACTACACAAGGTAAGACATGTTCTAAGGCTTGGTAAGAATTTAATTTCAATAGGAAAACTTGGTGAAGAAGTTTGTATAGTTACTTTTAATTGTAAAAATTGGTAGGTTTCAAAAGATTCCCTTGTAGTATGAAAAGATGTGAATGTAGGAACTTTATATCTTTCTATAGGTCATATTGTTCCTTTTACTTTGATTGTTTCAGAGAAAAATGAATGTCTAAGAATAGTTTTTGCAGTTGAGTAGGGAGAACAAATAGCTACTATAGATCCCAATACAATTCTATGGCACAACAAACTTGGGCACATGAGTGAGAAAGGTATGAAATTAATTCATTCAAGAAAGTTTTACTAGGTCCAAAATGTGTCAATATATGTTTTTGTGAAAGTTATGTATATGGAAAAAAAAAAAGAGAGTGAGTTCTGTGAAGACTGGGAAGGAAAATAAAAGTGAAAAATTAAAGCTTGCATATAGATGTATGAGAACTAGCTCAAGTATCTTCCCTTTGTGGCTCTCATTATTGTGTTACATTTATTGATGATGTAACTAGAAAAGTATGGGTTTATTTCCTTAGATAAAAATTTAATATATTTCAAACATTTAAGAAATAGAAATGCTTAGTTGAAAATGAAACTAGAAATAAATTAAAATATCTTAAATCTAATAATGGTGTCGAGTATTGTAGTCATGAATTTGAAGATTATTGCTCCACTAATGGTATTTGTAGACATAAAACTATTCCAAGGACTTGATAGGAAAATGGAGTGGTTGAATGCATGAATAGGACTATAATGGAGCATGCAAGAAACATGAGATTGCATGCAAGGTTGCCCTTAAACATGTGGGAAGATGTTGTCAATGTTACTATATATTTGATTGATGAAAGTCTCTCTACTCTTTTCATTGTGGTATCCTAGAGGAAGCATGGACTAGTAAGAAGGTGAGTTATCTTTTCTCAAAAGCTTCAATTGTGAAGCATTTTCTCATATAGATTCTAAAAATATAACCAAGATGGAAGCTAAGTCAAAGAAATGTGTATTTGTTCGAAATGGGATTAGCAAATTTGGTTATAGATGATGAGGCTAATTATTGACTCTATTTCATAATAGTTTATAAACACTTTGTTAATACTCTATTTTCATTTTCATCAAGACCAATGATTAACCTATGGGTAGATAGTATGTAATCTTTTTCCAATATCATATATATGATGCAATAGTTGATATAATTATCAAAATGTGTGTTCTTATATTTGAATCTAATTTGAAAATTCTTATTTACAATTATCTCTACATTATAACTAACCTATTACCAATGAAGCTAAAGATGATTAGAACAATTGAAAGATGAATAGTGAAGACAACCAATATCATTCAAGGAGAAAAAAACATTGAGGTGTAGCCACATAGTGGAGAAAAGTCATGTAATTTAGTATGAAAGGACATGATAGTGAGTATGGAGGAGCTATGAAGACTTATTACATTCTCTGCA
This sequence comes from Cupressus sempervirens, assembly GCA_028749045.1. Taxonomy (NCBI): domain Eukaryota; kingdom Viridiplantae; phylum Streptophyta; class Pinopsida; order Cupressales; family Cupressaceae; genus Cupressus; species Cupressus sempervirens. The sequence goes on from CM053790.1 coordinate 714,509,775, forward strand.
TTTATTATTATGGCAAGCAGTTGTTTAGACATTATTATTCCTGCCTCAAGAGCTATTATCTCTTCTTCCCACCTTGAGTTGTTATTTTCCTTCTTTCTCTTTTGCAGATTTATAGATAGGTTATTTACTTTTATATTTCAGAATAAGTGCCAATCTTCTATATATAGGGATCAAATGAAGTGTGTTAGTTTAGTTAGAAGAAGAAAGTTTATGAGAACAAACTGTTAACTTTTATAGGAAGTTGTGTTTGTACAATTCTATGCGTTATTTCTATGTAATGAATTTCTAAAATGTAATGAAATAGTTTTTCACTTCTATCATGTGTTAGTAGTTTAGTTCAAGCTGAGCAAGGGGGCCCACTTGGGAGGTGGATTAGATTAGGATAGTATAGATTTATTTCTAATATTTTTTACTATTGCAAGTAGAAGTTATAAGTTCCTTCATGCGACATCATACTTTGTAAATGTTCCTACAACATCTATGAGAACAGTTATAGTAGATCGACCGAGTTGAAATATCTATTAGCCTTATGTTGTATTTTGAGTATTCATTTAATAAAGAGTTAAGTGTGTTAGTTTCCTATAGCAATAGTATAAGTTCTTTTCCTTAAATTTTAATCTCCTACAGCATAAGCATAGTGACTCATTAGCAGACCTAGTGCACATGTTGTGCTAACCATTTTAAGTGTACATCCCTAGGTTGACAAGATTAAATGCACCTCATAGTGGGAAAAATAGTCCTTAGAATGAATACATTATTCCTAAGCATGACCTAGAGCATGAATATGATACACCTATTGTGAGGTGGACCATTTTTGGCATCATTGTCAGGGATAGTGTCAAGCTAAGAGAATTTTTGAGTCATAGTTCTTAGATAAGGTTTTTTTTATAGAAATTTTTAGTTTTGAATCTTCCTTCACTAGTGTGAAGAGTTGAATTGCATGCATCAAAGATGAAGATGATGAGATGAATATGAAGAATTTATTCCATGGGAGTCTATTAATTTGAATGAAGAAATTGAAGAAGAAGAAGTTGATTTCCCTTTTGAAGATGCAAGCCCTATTTTTCCTACAACATCATCTTCAAGAACAAAACTAATAGATACAAGTGGTCTTCAACATTTTAATGAAGTTTTGGCTAGTTTCCTTGATAATACTACTTTAAATCTACCAATTATTAATCATATAGTACCCAATGTTCCTTTTCAGTAGAAACCTCATAATCTAATACCTCCAGTAATGGCACAACCTAATTTTCCATTTCCTCTCCCAAGCCTCATAAATATTGATAATCTCAGCAATATTTATCTAGCTATTCTTCCAAAGTTCTATGACCTTGCAACCAAAGAACTTGTTAGCATCATAATGTTTTTGAAACTTGAGTGCCAACACACTTAATCATATTCCACATTGGATGCCAAGTACATCATGCATGCCGAGTGATCTTCATGTGCCGAGTAATTTTTAGATGTCGAGTGAAGATCAGATACTGAGTGAAGATCAGATACCGAATGAAGATTAGATGCTGAGTGAAGATCAGATATCGAGTGAAGATCAGTGCTGAGTGTTAACAAGTGCTGAGTAACATAAGGTGTCGAGTAATACAATTTTGTTAAGGTGTCGAGCTATCCAAGAAACAACATGTGCTGAACATCAGCATTACTTCAGGAGCTGAGTAACTCAGTAGATTAGCATAAGAGTATGTAATTGCACAAACTATGATGCAAAGAATTTTTATAGCTGACATAAGGTAAATCTTGAAAGATTTAATGATGAGATCAAATCTTTTATTTTTCCTATGCAATTTTCATGGAGCCAATAAGAAAAATGCTAAAGGCATGCAACTAATCAGCAAAAGATAAGTATTGAGCGGAAAATGAAGATTGAATATGGATCATAGATCCATACCTAACCCTAAATCTTCAAATGTCTTTATAAGGAAGATGAAACTTCATTGTAAAATGTAAGAGGTGAGAGTATGAGAAGACATACAAGGGTTCGCAAGGAATTCTATTTTCTGAAGTCAGGATTATCAGATCACAAAAGGATCCAAATCAGAGAAAGCATAACAAGTGCCTGCAATAAGCAATCAAGAATTGTAATCAGTTAGGTTTATTGTACCTAATACTCTCTAGCAATTTTATTAGAATGAAAATCCTATGGTGATAGGTTAGCTTAACATCTATTTTGATAAATCCTTTAAATAGGTGATTAAATCCTTTAACAGGGTAACACTTCATGTTAAGTGTTTGAAAGCCTCTAACCAGGTCACTATTGACACAGTGTAAAGCCTTTAACAGGGCAGACCATCAAAAGTGGTTGAACAATATTGCTGCAATAATTTTTGTGGGTATCATCCCCACCCCAGTTTTACCTTCTTATTCCTGGAGGGTTTCTGGGTTACCAAATTCTAGTTTTAAGTGTTATTGATGCATGTATTTTGTTGCATGTTTATTTGATGTATTTACACGCATGTAGTTTACTTTTAGTTAAAAGTTTTATTGGCTAAAATATGATACTTATGATTCACCCCCCGCTTCTCATAAGTACTCTTTCCATATTTGAATATTCCAATAATTGGTATTAGAGCTTAATCTAGGTTCTCTTAAGGAAAAGCCTAATGGCTTGGATGAAAAGATCTAAAGATGGAAGCTTTCAAACTTGGAAAGATCATTGAAAATTAGGTGATAGATGTGCAACTTTCTTTGCATGGCTTGGAGGAATTCAGAAACAAGTTGAGAAATTCATTAAAATAGAGGAAGGATCTAGCCATAGCTAAAAATGATATACACTACAAGGAGATTGATACCACCAACATATTTTCTAGTGGAGACACTAAAGAGTTTGATGCAGCAATAGCAGAACTAATAGAGAAAAACAAAATTCAAGTAGAGGAGATAAGATCTATCAAGATGGAACATGAATCACAGGCCATAATGATATGTGAAATTACTGAACACAAGAAAAGAGAAGTTGAAGATAAAGTGATGTTGGAAAATGATAAAAGAAATCTTGCAAACAGACTCGAAGAAAAATGTACTGAACTGACAAGGATCTCAAACATGTAGATGGATACACTCGCCCAAATGATGAACCTTCATCATGAACTCAATGTAAAAGTTATTGAGATCTCCACCTTGACGATGTAGAATGAACAAATGCAGAATGAATTGAACAGAGAAAAAGAGGTAGCAGAGAATCTCAATAAATCATGTGAAGCCATCAAGTATTTTGAATAGTTGCTGAAATCACAAAAATCTGCTCGTGATACATCAGGACTAGGATACAATAGCACTAAAGTTGGAGAATCATCAAAAAGTGTTGAACAAAGAAGTGACAAAGGTAAGAATTTAAAACCCACTTGTCATTACTATAATAAGAAGGGACATACAGCTAATGTGTGTAGGAGTAGAAGATTCAATCAATCAAACACACCCAAAAGTTTCTGTCACAAGTGCAACATGCAAGGACATATGACACAAAATTGCAGATCCAATGTCACAAGGACTCAAAAATTTGATGAACATTGTTATAATTGCAAAAAGTATGGACATAGGGCATTTGAATGCAAATCAAAACCTATGTGGACATCAAATCAACCAGCAAAAATAGAAGGAAATGGAAGCCATTATCATTGGGATTACAACAATAGGTACAGTTGTCACTATTGTCAAGAATATGGACATATACCACAGAAATGTATAAGAACACATTTCAAAAGAAACTACAAAAGATGGTTGAATAAAACTACATGTTTCAGTTGTTTGAAAACTGGTCATATTAGCAGAAACTATCCTACAAGATCAAAGGCACCCAAGACTGAAGATAACAAAGGAAAACAAAAGATTGATGTTGAAACGAGAAGAGGGAAAATGAATAAGACTTGGAAAAAGAAGGAAGAGTGCAACACATAAAGTGGAGGGATCACTTCACCCAATGGGTCAAGTGATCATACTTCATCAAACTAAGCATAAGAAGTACACAAGACTGATATACAAAGCTATATCATACATCAGTCCCAAGACCAAGAAGCTGAGCAAAGTATAAATCTACATGAAACAAGATGTCAAGACAAAAATTAAATGTTGATGTTGAGCTGCCTTTGGATGCCGAGTTAAAATAGATTTCGAGCTCCCAAAAATGACCAAGCTGAAAATTGATGCCGAGTTGGATAACTCCAATGGAAGCTAAGTAAAATGGAAATAATGGAAGCTGAGTTAGGTCATTATTTCTTTAGAAGCCGAGTTGGCAGTTGAGCATTCAATGCGATGAAATTAGGGTATATTATCACAATTTCAATCAATTTTTCGCATCGTGATCAAGAAGCAAAGGAGAAGAAAGAGAGCTGAGCAATTTCATAGCAAGAATCCAGTATTTCAAGCAGATTGCAAACACATTGAACATATTTTTCATCGATTTAAAGGTATTTTCATTTTTTCCAAGCTACATAGTTTCATAGCCATTTGTTGTATAAACCCTAGTTCACAAAAATGGCATCAAGTTCAAAGAAAACCCAGGAAAAAGAGTCATTTGAAATCCAGTTAGTTTCAAATGAAGTGAAGCAACCTAATTTCTACCCTATTGCTGAAGTTGCCTACAAAAATGACCCAGCCAGAGCTCCCTCCCATATTCCTCCAAAATTTGTAATGGTTCAAGATGTGAGGAAATGTTACAATTGCAAGATAGGAGCTCTAGGAGACATGGAAATTAGACAAGCTTATGATAAACTATGTGTAGATGGAGTACTAAAAGAAGAATTTAAAATCGTTGAAAGGAAGGGTTTGACCTAAGTTTTAAGTTTTCCCACCGTATTCAAAATAGAATGGATTAGACTTGTATTGAGCAGAATCCACGATGGAAACTTGTGGTTAGAAGATATGCCCATCAAATTGACAAAGGAAATTATACATAGAGTAACAGGGTACCCAACCCTAGATCGGTACAAAACCCTAAGAAGTGAATCGAAGGAGGTCATTGAAAGGAATATTGGTGCACAATGGAACAAAAGAGGAATGAAAATTCATACCATATAGGATCCACTAGTAGAATTTGTTGTTAGAGTCATTACTCACAAATTCTATCAATCCAGTATACTCAATAGTGTACCATGCATTGCAGTACATGTAGGCTACAAATTGGTGAAAAAGGATCATACTTATGATCTTGCAGAATTGCAATTGCAACAGATCAATGAAAACCTAGCTGCCATAAGAAGAACAAAGGGCACACAATGCAAATTTGGAGCAATCCTAGTTTGCATATTCTTTTATGTACAGAATGAATTTCCTTCTTTTGGTAAAGTAGCATGGAGGAAGGACAGAACCATCATTGCACAAATTAATGAATATATAGAGAAAATGGGAGAAAATTTTGTTACCTTGATGACAAGCTATTTTGAGGATTTCAAGAAATCCATGAAGCAAAGGTCAAGTATACCAACTTCCTTAGTAGAAAATCATACTAATGACATATGTTTCTTAGTTGACATAGATTTTACTTACATTCAAGCAGTAATTCCAAGAGTAAGATGGCTAAGGCCGTTTGGATATGAAATCAATATTGATGAGGCATCAACAGCAATAATTGCATTATTGGCAGAAGAAGCAGATAAAAATGCACCACATTTTGGCACTTATGATGTGGTAACATAAAAAATAAACATGGAATTAAAAATTGCTTCTACATTGAAGAAGAAAGATAAATTACTCAAGAAGACCAAGAAGAAGTTTGGCAAAGAAATTGAGGTTGAGGTAGAAGAAGAAGAAGATGACAGTGAGGATGAAGATGAGCAGGAACAAGGGCCAATGGAACTAACCCAAGGTCTTGGAGAAGACAAGGGGGAAGGTGCAGAGGAAGAAGAAGCCAAGGAAGCACCAACTAAAGCCAAGCCAAAAAAGAGAAAGGCAACAGAAAAGCCTTCAACCAAGCCCAAAATGAAGAAAGCTGCCACTCCATCACCTCAAAAGTCAACAACATGAGCATCAACAAGAGCCTCTACTCAAAAGGCTAAAGAGGAAGTTACCAAGAAGAAACAAGTCAAGGAATCATAGGAAGAGCCGAGCAAAAGAAGAAGGTATGTGGCTCAACCTGACACTGATGACAAAGAGCAAACAAAAAAGGTAAGCAATTCATCAGTAGATACCCTATGTAAAAAGATTGCAAGTGGTGACTTGAATAATTTAAATAAAGTTGATTTTAGTAAATTTACAAAAGAAGGAAAAAAAAATAGAAGAAATAGTGTATGGAATGATGGCACAGTTCAAGTACACTCCACTTGAACTAGATGGTCAATTGCCAAAAGAGCTGTCAAAAATTGTAGAAGACAGATGGCATTTTTGCTTAAAAATGGAGAAGGAGATGAGGGAATCAATCCTAGCCAGTGTATTGCCAGATTTGACTAGAGAACAAGTCAGCAAAGTAGTCAAAAGGCATAATAACAAGTTTACACCCAAATACAAGGCATTCTTTATACTTCAAAACATAATAGAAGAAATTGTTCAAAGAACAATGAAATCATAGAAGAATTTGTACAAAAGGCTTGAAGATTTTCTTGAGGAAGAATATAAGGAAGAATCTGTTGTACCAATAGAGGAGAGGAGAAAAAGGAAAGAAGAAGAAGAAAAGAGAAGAGAAGAAGAGAAGAAAGAAGAAGAAGAAAAGAGAAGAGAACAAAAGAGGAAAGAAGAAGAAGAAAAGAAAGATGGAGAGGAGGAAGAGGCACAAAAACATGATACAATGGCAACAGCTAAGCTAGAAGAGCAACCAAATCAGAGTGTACAAGACACATAATTGTCACCCCCTAGCCCTCCACAAGCATCCATCCCACCTGCAGATACTATAAAAATTACTAATGTTCTTGATACTTTTGGTCAAGATATCAATCCATTAACTGCAGAAGATCTGAAAATAATTCTTGACCAATCAAAACAACAAGCAATATTATGTAAAGATCTAGTATTGGTCAGTATAGATGAGTTACAAAAACTAGTAGAAAGTACAGTTAAAGATAAAGTGAGTACACAAGAACCACCTTCTATCACAACTACTAGTAGTCAATTTGAAATACCAACAAGTATAATTAATGCTACAAGACAAAAGAAAAGTCCAGCTATAGAAAAAGGAACAAAACAAACTGGACAGACTATTACATCTGATCCTACAACACAAATACAAAGTGCACTTCCATAGATAACAATAATTGATCATGGTAGATAGAAGGAGGAGGAAATAGTAAAAACCCCTAAAGAATAGGAGGCAATTCAAACATTAATAAATTTGCCTACCTCGAGAACTCCTTCACACCATCCATTGCAGATTTTAGTACCATCATCCAGTAGTACCAGAGTTGCAAGGGTACTTCACTATGGAGACCCTAAACTAGATGAAGAGATAGTCATACCGAGCTATGACTCAAAATCAATAACCATTGATCAAATCAATGAGGTGTAGGATGCACTAAATAGAAGGAAAAGATAGGAAATACTCAGGAAAGAGTATAAAAATAAGAAAACACTTTATGAGATCAAGGACATATTTATGGATACCTTCAGTTTGCAATCACCAGATGAGTCAAAGCATATCATAGAGCAACTAACAAATATTGTTGATCAGGTGACAAATGAAGACCTAGAAACCAATGCAAAACTTATGGAATGGTCAAAAAGAAAATTTCAAGGGAAAGTGAATGAGAAAATATCAAGACAAATCACACTTTCACAAGTAGAATTGGCAAAGCTTATTGATAAGGTAAAGAAGGTACTTGAGAATATATTCTCAGTGTACAAAAATTTGTGTGATTTTTCATACTTCACACAAGAAACAAGCCAAAAGATACTGAGCTTGGAAATAAATTTAAACATTTCAAGCATGCAGTTACCAAGTGATCCAGCTCAAAGTGAGAAGCATTTTGCTCAATTGCTTGACACTCATAAAGAAATATATGTCTTAATATCAGATGAGGCTAATATTAAGTCCAAATTAATACAGCTCCAGTCCTCCATTACCCCACATTTAGAGATACTCCATAAAGAGCAAGTATATGCTGAAAATGTACTCAAGAAAGATCCAAATCTTTCTACAATAGATGGACTTATTCATCTTGCTGCCAACACTGCTATCTAGTATAGGTCACTAGAAATTGCTTTGAACAATTGGGATGTAGCTCTCAGAATGATTATGGAGGTAAATAGCACATTTTTGGCCAAATACGATCTTAACCCTTAAACATTCTTTGACATAAGTGTCAAAAAGGGGGAGACATAGATCAAATAAGTGGAGATGCAGATCAAAAAGGGGGAGAAATAGATTAATAAGGAGAGATATAGATATGAGATAAATTAATGGGAGAGAACAGATACAAACAAATACAAAGGAGGAGCATTGATATATAGATAAGGCACAATCAACTCAAGGGGAGTTACAAAATTATTGAGGTATATATTGTAAGATTGTAAGTCACAAATTTTGATCAAAGTTCTAAATATGTACATACCAATCAGATTAAGTAAATGTACTTATAAGGTTAGTTAACTATTTTTGTCACTCATGTCAAAGGGGGAGATTGTTAACATCATAATGTTTTTGACACTTGAGTGCCAACACACTTAATCATATTCCACATTGGATGTTGAGTACATCATGCATGCCGAGTGATCTTCATGTGCTGAGTAATTTTCAGATGCTGAGTGAAGATTAGATACCTAGTGAAGATCAGATACAGAATGAAGATCAGATATCGAGTGAAGATCAGATGCCGAGTGAAGATCAAATATCGAGTGAAGGTTAGCGCCAAGTGTTAACAAGTACTGAGTAACGTAAGGTGCTGACCTATCCAGGAAACAACATGTGCCGAGCATCAACAATACTTCAGGAGCCGAGTAACTCAGTAGATTAGCATAAGAGTTTGTAATTGCACAAACTATGATGCAAATAGTTTTTACAACTGACATAAGGTATATCTCGAAGGATTTAATGATGAGATCGAATCTTTTATTTTTCCTATGCAATTGGCATGCAGCCAATAAGAAAAATGCTAAAGGCATGCAACCAATCAGCAAAAGATAAGTATTGAGCAGAAAATGAAGATTGAATATGGATCGTAGATCCATACCTAACCCTAAATTTTCAAATGTCTTTATAAGGAATAAAAAACTTCATTGTAAAATGTAAGAGATGAGAGGTATGAGAAGAAATACAAGGGTTCACAAGGAATTCTATTTTCAGAAGTGAGGATTATCAGATCACAAAAGGATCTAGATCAGAGAAAGTAGAACAAGTGCCTGCAATCAACAATCAAGGATTGTAATCAGTCAGGTTTATTGTACCTAATAATCTCTAGCTATTATATTAGAATGAAAATCTTATGGTGATAGGTTAGATTAACAGCTATTTTGATAAATCCTTTAACTAGGTGATGAAATCCTTTAACAGGGTAAAACTTCATGTTAAGTGTTTGAAAGCCTCTAACTAGGTCACTATTGACACAGTGTAAAGCCTTTAACAGGGCAGACCATTAGAAGTGGTTGAACAATATTGATACAGTAATTTTTGTGGGTATCATCTGCACCCCAATTTTACCTTCTTATTCTTGGAGGGTTTCTGGGTTATCAAATTCTAGTGTTAAGTGTTATTGATGCATGTGTTTTGTTACATGTTTATTTGATGTATTTACATGCATGTAGTTTACTTTCAGTTACAAGTTTTATTGGCTAAAATATGATACTTATGATTCACCCCCCCCCTCTGATAAGCACTCTTTTCATATTTGAATATTCCAACAGACCTTGATACTTTCTTGTTTGAATTTGGAATACTTGGTCATAGTTTTGACTACAACATTGATGCCTTTCAGCTCAAATTGTTTCCAACAATATTGAAAGAAGCAGCTCTACAATGGTTCATGGGCTTAGGAGCTAACGCAGTAGGAACTTGGAATGAAATACAAACTTTTTTTCTAGAAAAATATAAAGAGTATTACAAAGCATTTGTTTCAAGAGGAGATGATGTCTTTAGGATATCAAAAAAGGAGGAAGAAACATTGGAAGACTATGTTTCACATTTCTTATATACACTGCAAAAGAATCCTCAGCATGTGTTATTCGAGGATTCACAAAAGCTAGTCCTTCTAAAATGTGTGAATGATAACTATCTAGAAATTTATGGTGGTGATGTATATCAAGCTTCTTGGGATGACCTCAAGAAGATATGTTAGAACTATTCAAGGCCAACAGTGAAGAAAGGCTGAGGACCTCATTCCACAATTACTGAAGGAATCAATCGAGGCATTTCAAATCTTGAGATATCTAACCTATTGTTAGATTTCAAATAGGACATCATCAATGATGTTGCTACACATCTTGACATGATTAGTACAAAGAAGTATGTAGAAGCTAAGTTACAACTAGCTGACTACTGCCGTCGTTGTAAGAAAGAAAAGAAGGATTGCCATTGCAAATTGGTTGCAAGCATAGAGGACCAACATCTTCCAATTGATTACCTCAAGATAGATGGAGATGATGAGCAAGTATTTGTTGTTACTCAATGCTAACCATGGGATCAACATCAAGGTATGCCTTAGGACCCTTTGCAAAATTCAAATTCATATGGTAATCAATGAAAAAACCGTAATCCCCAAGGTCCTCCATAGTATCAACCTAATTGGAATAATTCTAGACAAAAAAACCCACAACAACCCCAATAGCCTCAGAATTCCCAACCATCTTGGCATAACCAATAGGGTAACCAATGGTAGAACAAGTAGAATTACTAGAAAAACTAGTAGAACCAATGGCAACCACCCCATGTGAATTGGCATTCTACAAACCAAGGGAGAGGATCTCAATAGTGGCCTAACCAAAATACTAGTACTCCACAATTAACACCTCCAATTTAACAACCTACTCCAATGCCACCACTTGCAAATCTTGGACCTCAAAAGTACAAATAGTTACCTACATAACCTCGACCAAATCTAAATAGCCAATAGCCACAACAACCCATGTATAATGCTGATGCTCAACAATATCTTGCTTATGCTCTATATACATTTGAGATTTGGTACAACTTTAGCATTGCCTAAACTACCTCTTATAACTAAAATACCAAATTCTTGTACAACATTAGAACCCTTAGTCATTGAAATAGTTTACCCAACCAATGTCACCATGTCAATCCAAGCTCAACTAGTAGTGGAACCTCCTTTTCCAAAATATTTTATACAAAACAAACCTATACAAGTAGAGGAACAACCTTTTGATATTGTTGATCAATTGAAGAAAATATACATGTCCAAATACCCATGTTCCAAGACATTAAAGATGTTCCAATCTATGGAAAAGCCATTAGAGATGCTTGACTAAAGAAGCTTGGAAGGAAGAGAAAGGACCCCACCATAGTTCATGTTGTGGGACAATTGGCTGACATTATGTTAGGAAAATTGATCACATCAAAATATTTTAATCCAAGTAGTCTAGTAGTGAATGCTAGTATAAATGGTCAGTTTGTTAAGAATACTTTAATAGATATTGGCACTGCTATAAATGTCATCACCAAGGACACTATGAAGAAGTTGAAAATAAAAGGATTAAGGGCTACTCCAAAAATTTTGCAACTTACAGATAGTTCTGCTATCACCCTTGATGGGATTATAGAAAACATTGTTGTAACCTTAGGTTCTCTAGAGCATTCAATAGACTTCATGATTCTATCCCCCAAAGTTAATCTATTTAGTTACCTTCTCATCCTAGGTTGACCATAGTTAGCCATAACTGATGCAAATATAAGTTGTAGATTAGGGAATACGACCATATCCAATGGCCAAGAAAAAAAGAAACTTGATTTATATCCTCCAGCACAACCATTACCAAATTTGAGCACATCTGTTTGGCTAGATTTAGGGGATGAAGAAAAAGAGTTAAAATCTATAGTGAAGCTCATGAGGTTACATAGACAATCACTTTTAAGGCTATAGGAGGAAGATTTAGTACTTCAGAGTATTTTTATTAATAGTTGTGTGATAGAAAAATATGTATCTGAAAGTTCTGTGTTGGAATTAATCACATATGAGGAATGCAATGAGAGTTGTACTCTGCTCAAAGAGCTTGACATTCTTCATCCACTCTTATCATGTGAATTAGAGGAAAGTCCAATCTCTAAAGATTCTATGATAGAGTCTACCACTACTATTGAACTATCTAAAGGTCACAATCTCCATGTTAATCCCAAATTAACACCCACACAAATGAAACAATTAATAGAGTTTCTTCAAAGGCATTAAAAGGCCTTTGCATGCGATTATAGTGATATGACAGGGTTGACTCCTACATTATGAACCCAATGGATATACATATATGAAGGGTTTCTACCACTTTCTCAACCCTAGAGGAGGATAAATCCAAGCCTTACAGAGATAGTTAAAATTGAATTGCAAAAATTGCTCTATGTTGGTTCTCTTTATCCTATATCTAATAGTAGATGGTTGTCACCCCTGCTCGTAGTCCCAAAAGGGGAGGAAAATGGATAATTTGTGTAGATTGCATAGAATTGAACAAGGCCACCAAAAAGGATCACTTTTCTTTACCATTTATAGACCAAGTTTTAGACACTCTAGCTGGAAATAAGTATTTCTCTTTTCTAGATGTGTATAGTGGTTATAATCAAATTAGTATTGCTCCAAAAGATCAAGACAAAACCACATTTACATTCCCATTGGGTATTTTTGCATACTCTATTTTACCATTTGGTCTATGTAATGGGCCTGCAACTTTCCAATGAGCTGTTATTAGCATCTTTGCTGATATATCATATGATTGTATGAAAATATATATGGACAATTTCAGAACATTTTGAGTCACTTTTGAGGAAGCAATGATGAATCTTGAAAAGGTTTTGGTAACGTGTCAAGAACATAATTTGGCAATTAATATTGAAAAATGTTTCATGCTCATATAGGAAGGTGTGGTACTTGGTCATTTCATATCAACTATAGGAATACAAGTGGATCGAGCTAAGATAGAGGTAATTCAAACATTTCCCATACCTACAAAATTGAAAGATGTAAGATCTCTTTTAGGTCATGCTAGATATTACAAATGTTTTATAAGAGATTTCAGCAAAATAGGTAGTCCCTTGTATAAATTATTCACAAAGGAAGATAAATTTAGTTGGACATCTAAATGTAATGAAGCCTTCCTGCAGCTAAAGAAACTTCTCACTACAACCATAGTTTGACAAGGCCCTAATTGGAACTTACCTTTTCATATATATATATATATATATATATATATATATATATATATACATATACATATATACATATATACATACATATATATATACATATACATATACATATATATGTATATATACATATACATATATATGTATATATATATATGTATACATATGTATATATATATATGTATGTATATATATATATATACATATATATATACATATATATACATATATATATCTATACATACATATATATATGTATATGTATATACATATATATACATACATATATGTATATACATATATATATATACATATATATATGTATATATATGTATATATATACATATATATACATATATATATGTATATATATATGTATATACATATATATACATATATATATGTATATATATATATGTATATACATATATGTATGTATATATGTATATACATATATATACATATACATATATATACATATATATGTATATACATATATATACATATATATGTATATACATATATATACATATATATATGTATATACATATATATACATACATATATCTATATATATGACTATGCCATAGGTGTAGTTCTAGAATATCAGTCTCAAAATCTTGAAAATGAAATATATTATATTAGTAAGAGCCTTCACGGCAAAATTAAACTACACAGTGACAGAAAAAAATTGCTAGCAGTAGTTTATGCCCTAAACAAATTTTTTCATTACATAACTAGCTACCCTATATGTTTCCATATTGATCATGCAAAAATTAAATAGCTCATGAAAAAACCTACTATAATAGGTAGGGTAGCAAGATGGTTATTGTTGTTTCAAGAATTTGATATAACTATTTTTGATAAGCCTGGAAGAGCCAATGTTGTAGCTGATTATTTATCAAGAATCCATCATGATGATACTGACACTAATCTAGTAGATGATGCATTTCTAGATGAGCATTTATTTCATATTTCTGTTCAAATTCCATGATATGTAGACATTGCTAATTACATTGTAGCTAATAAAATACCAAAACATTTTTCTTACAAGGAAAATAAGCTGCTTGTAGAGAAAAGTTTTCATTTCTCTTAGATAGATAATCTCTTGTTTTACATTGGACTTGATCAAGTTATGAGAAGATGTGTGAGAGAGGATGAGACATATGACATTCTACATGTATGTGATAATGAACCATGTGGAGTACACTTTGCAGAAAAAAAAATAGCCTTGAAAATCTTGACAACTAGTTATTATTGGCCTACACTTATCAAAGATGTAGCCAACTATACACAGAAGTGTGATAAGTGTCAAAGGATGGGCTAACAAAAAAGAATAGATGAAATGCCTCTTAACACATAGATGACATTAACACCATTTGACAAATGGGACATGAGCTTCATTAGCCCAACTGATCCTCCATCTAATGGGAAATCCTATATCCTTGTGTGCCTTGATTACCTGACAAAATGGGTTGAAGTTAAAGCTATGAAGCATGCTCATGATGAAAAAGTTATAGAATTTTTGTATGAAGAAATTTTCACCCATTATGGTGTACCCAAAGAGCTAGTCACTGACAAAGGTGTGGAATTTACCTCTAATCTGATCTTAGACTTGATGAAACAATATAACATTAGGCACTAAAAATCAAGTCCTTATCACCCTTAAGCTAATGGAAAAATAGAGGTCACAAATTGTAAGTTGGAGTACATCCTAATAAAAATAATTCATCTACACCATAGGGATTGGTCCAACACATTACAAGAATCTTTTTGGGCCTACGGAACAACATGGAAGAGTACTACAAGATTCACACCATTTGAGCTCCTATATGGGAATGTAGAAATGCTCCTCATTGAATTTGAACATAAAACTTTGAGAACTATTATGGAGTTGGATATTGAACTTCTTGTAGCAAAAAGAGAATGTCTTCTACATCTTAACTCTTTGGATGAAATGCACAAAGCTGCTTTGGAACATACTAAAATCATATAGAAACAAAGAAAAAAATAACATGACTCCCTTATTATTAGTAACCAATTTCATGTTGGTGACTTGGTACTACTATATAATTCTAGATTGAAAGATATGCTAGGCAAGCTATAGACAAGATGACTGGGTCCATATGAAATTAATCATGCCTTTGATAATGGATCTATTCAAATAACTACCATTGATCCAGTGCCTTTTAAATTATTAGTCAATGGTCACAAGCTCAAGTTATATAAATGGCCCCAAACAAAAGAGGACTTCCTATAGCAATTCTAGTGGCCAAATTCAAAATCAAACTAGGTAACTCTTCTTGTAGCTGAAGGCATCAACCTTCCACCTGCCGCTCTTCAACACTAATTTCTTTATTCATACTCATAATAAAAACTTTATTCCTACATAAATTTCCAACTTTCTCCTTTCACTTTCTCATTTTATCTCATTTTTTACCTTTCACCCACCCATTTTCCATCTCATCATTTTCTAATGCTTTTAATAAACCTGGCAAGTTTGCTGATGAATGTTATCACTGTTGATGTACCTTCTACCACCTTTTGTTATGTGTGATGATCAATTAATAGGTATAAGGTTTTAAAATTATAATTAATTTATAGTTCATAGATTCTATTAATTATATTTGATATTGCATTCTTTATATTATGGAAGCATTATGCTAGTTTCATATCCCATACTAAGTCTGACATGTGTGGACACTTGTCCATATTTTTTAGGGGGTAGGGAAGGTTACTAAAACCCAATGATTGTATTTATTAATAAAGATTTTTCCAAGTCTTCATATTTCCTTAAGTGCATAAGTGTCTAGGTGTCATACCCCTTATTTTTGAATGATTTTATTGTTAGGCTATGATGTGACTTCTATTTAAATTTTAATTGATTTGAATCCTATTTTTAGATGATTTTCACACACTTCCATGATTTACTATCATTAAAGCTATATTATTGCTCACAATGAATCATTATGACATTGATTACCTATTAAATGAAATGTGAAAATGGGTCTGTAAAACAATAATAGAAGCCTGAATTTGTAAGGGAAAAATAGTGCAAGCAATGCAGACAGTGAAAGTGTTAAAGTAAAATGGGCAGACAATTGTAGAGGCAAGAACTAGTGGAGCATACCATTTTACTCTTAGATGTAGCAGCTGTGGGGAGATTTAGTGCATGTGGTTGGTTGACATGCTTTTTAAGTTTGACTATATTTGATGAAGAAGTAGCCACATAATTCACAATGATGTTTGATGAAGGGGAAGCTTTTGTATGGGGCTTAACAGTGGTTCCTACAAAAGAACATATAGTAGAAGTAACTGGGTTACCAGTAATAGGAGAACATTATCCCAACACTCATCATGCAAGATCAACCAAGGCTTAGTTTGTCATACCAACCAACCCTCAGATGGATATTACTAAGCAAGATTGTAAAAGAATGTCTCTTTTTTTGCCATACAACAAGCTAGCCATGCATATTATCAGGTACCTCACATGCAAAGGAAGACTTTCATATTTACATGCACATCATTTTAAATTGCTCAGTTATATAAGGTATAATCATCTAGTTAATGTTCCCAATTTCTTGTGCAATATGTTGTGTATTAGTGCAGATGAAACTCAAAAAGGAAAGGACAATTTTGTCACCTATCATGCCCTAATTAAATTACTTATAGAAAGGTCACTTAGGGTTATTTCTCCCCTATCATGGGTAGCATTTTTCCAAGCTAAAACCTTACAACCCTAGGTTACCCTTCATGAATAGCCTAGTGAGGAGAATATAGTTCCCACTAATGAACCTACTAAGCAAATCAGTCAAGAGACTAAATCCAAAAATGTGCAAGAAAATGTGCAAGAGACTATGCCTTCACTTGTTCAAGAAACCTAGAAACCTACCTCTAGCTGAGAAAAGAGAAAGTAAAAATTGAAAGAAGAAATCTCTGTTCCAGTAAAAGAAGAGCCAAATTCTCCAATCATGAGGCAAAAGAAAACTAAGAAGGATCATGTAGTAGTTACTCCTACAATAGAGACACCAAAAGGAAGAGGTAGGTAGAAGGCTATGATACCAAAAGAAACCCCTATAAGTAGAAGTCCTAGAATGAGAGGAAAAATTTCTAAAGAATCCCCCTCATCCAAGCCATCTACTAAAGAATCCCTTGTGAAAATTGTTCTTGATCACTCTCCTCCTCACCCTAAACTTGAAAACATTCCTAAAAAACCTAACAAGGAATGTAGGATTGAAGTCAATGAAAATCTAAATGATACCCCAACTGGCCAACCAGGTACTTCAAGCTATAGGGATGAAACATTTCCTGAACAAGTTTATCCAAACACTACCCTAGTTCCCTATAAATCAACATGGTTTATTGATATTGTAGAACAATTATGGAGTGAACAGAGAAAGAGTAAAAGAAATCATGAAGAAGATTGCAGTTCCATTACCCTACCAAAACACCTTTTCCAATTTTTTGGACAATAGATGTTTTCTAAGGCCTTATGGGAAGAGGAGATGAAAAGAATGAAGAAAGAAATAGTGTCTCTGAGTGTAGAAATTGCAAATTTGAAAGAGCAATTTGTGAATCAAAAACAAAGGATAGATCATGCCCTCAAATTAGCTAATCAAGCACTTGCCTATAGATTGCCACCCTGAATTTATGCTCTTTGTTTAAAATAACAATTTATCTTATTCTAACTCATGCTAAACCTTAAGAATATAAATGCAAAATTTAAATCAACCAAGGAATTTTATGGTTTGTATCAGACTATGCCATCCTAGCATTAGTGTTTGCTCTGTGAATTATACATGCATAATTTTGTTATCCCTTTAAAAACCCAATGGAACCCGTTACTCTATATAGGAGATATAAATTTAAGAGCTTTGATATCCTAGATGTCTAAAGAAGAAAACTATGATAGCCAGTTGAATAATTATAGAGATGAGGAAAGGATAGAACCCTACCATTAAGAGTCGAGAGTAGCAAACTAGAAGAAGTTCTTAAGGACTAGTTCAAGTTAACTTATAGGGATAAGAATGAGGGAGTAAGGGATAGAATCTTCACTACTAGGGCCAAGGCCTATGCTAATTATGATAACTTGCCCTACTTTTTTTTCTAGAGAGCTATGATTGGTGCCAAAAGTAGATGGATTAGATTACCTGAGTCACTTAAAAGGTTAGAGCCACATAGTCCCATCAACCTAGAAGGTTCCCTTCACTAAGCTCCAAGGTATTTAGAGTTAGGAAAATGGCATAGACCCATATTATGGTGGCCACTCACTATGCAACCTCCAATTCCCATGTGGTATTTATATGACATTAATGTTGATAGACTTGACAAGTTGTATGAGGACAATAGAAGGGAGATTTGGGAAAGAACATGAGGATTCTATTATTCCTTAAAGAGTAGTAGGAAACGAAGGGGAGAAGTGGGAAAATTCAAGTCATTGACTAAGAAATTCCATTCTTGAGGACAAGCATCAATTTACCAGGGGGCAGATAATGAGGCTAATTATTGCCTTTATTTCATAATAGTTTTTAAATACTTTGTTTATACTTTTCTTTCATTTTCATCAAGACATTTGTGAACTTATGTTTACCTGAACCAATGATTAACCTATGGGTAGATAGTATTTCATCATTTGCCAATATCATATTTATGATGTAGTATTTCATAAAATTATAAAAATTTGTGTTCGTATATTTGAATCTAATTTGAAAATGCTTATTTGCAATTATCTCTACATTGTAACTAACCTATTGACAATGAAGCTAAAGATGATTGGAAGAATTCAAAGTTGAATGTTGAAGACAACCAATAGCATTCAAGGAGAAAATAATGTTGAGGTGTAGCCATAGTGTAGAAAATTCATAACGATACCAAAGGACACAACAATGAGTATGGAGGAGCTACGAAGACTTACTGCATTCTCTGCATTTCTTATTATGGAAAGCAGTTGTTTAGAATTTATTATTCCTACCTTGAGCCATTATCTCTTCTTCTCGCCTTGAGTTTTTATTTTCCTTCTTTCTATCCTACAGATTTATGGCTAGGTTATTTACTTTTCTATTTTTGAATAAGCATTGATCTTCTATATATAGGGATCAGAACAAATGTGTTAGTTTAGTTAGAAGGAGAAAGTTTATGAGAATAGATTGTTAACTTTTACAACAAGTTGTATTTTTTATAGTTCTATGTGTTGTTTCTATGTAATCAATTTTTGAAATGTAATGAAATAGTTTTTGGCTTCTATCCTATGTTAGTAGTTTAGTTGAAGTTGACTAAGGCCCCACTTGGGAGGTGGATTAGATTAGGATAGTATAGATTTATTTCCAAACATTTTTACTATTGCAAATAGAAGTTGTAAGTTCCTTCCTGTAGCATCATACTTCATAAATGTTCTTGTAGCATCTATGAGAATAGTTATAGTAGATGGACTGAGTTGGAATATCTATTAGCCTTTTTTTGTATTTTCAATATTCATTTCATAAAGAGTTAAGTGTGTTAGTTTCGTGTAGCAATAGTGTAAGTTATTCTCCTTTCATTTTATTCTCCTACAACATAAGCACAGTGACTCATTAAGAGACCTAATGCACATACTATACCAACAATTTCAAGTATATGTCCCTAGGTTGACAAGATTAAATGCACCTCATAATGGGAAAAATAGTCTTTAGAATGAATACATTATTCCTAAGCATGCCCTAGAGTAGGACTATGATAGATCTATTATGAAGTGGAATAATAAGCTTTTGAATTTTGAGAATCATAAAATTGTAAGTAGGGATGTCATATTTATTAAGAAAGTGTTGTAAATAGATCTATTGCAGCAACATGAGAAGAAAGAAAATGATTATGTAGTGTAGGATGATACTCCAAAAGATGATGTCCTAGAAATTCCTCATGATCTTCAAAAACTGCAACAACAAATACCACACACCCCAGTGAATGTTAGATGGTCAACAAGGCTAAGAAGACCTCTAGAAATATTTTCTCCTTCCTTTTATTCTACTTTACTTACTAATGCAAGTGAACTTGAATGTTATGATGAAGTTGTGCAGATGGATACTAAGATTATGTGGGAGTCTATAGTGAAAGAAGAAATGGATGCTTTCTTAAAAAATAAGACATGGGATTTATACAAGTTGCCTGTAGATAAAAAGGCTTTACAAGATAAATGGTTTTATAGTTAAAATAAGAGGATGGAGGCAAGAAAAGATTTAAATTCAGGTTAGTTGTAAAAGGATTTGCACAGAAAAAAGACATTGATTTTGATGAGATATTCTCTCATGTTGTTAAAATGACTTCTATTCACACTATTTTTAGTATTGTGGTTACTAAATATTTTTATTTGGAGTAGCTTTATGTTAAAACAACCTTCCTTCATGGTGATTTTGATGAATACTTATATATGGCATAGCCTTAAGGATTTCAGGTCAAAGGTAAGGAGAACCTAGTGTGCAGATTAAAGAAAAGTTTATATGACTTGAAGCAAGCACCTTGGTAATGGTACCTTAAATTTGATAGGTGTATGCATGAGCATGGATACAATAGGTGTCATTCAAATCATTGTGTTTATTTTAAGAGATTGGATGATGACAACTAAATTATTTTATGTTTACATGTTGATGATATGCTTATAGTTGGGTCTAAGATGGATCACAGTAAGGGGCTGAAACTCCAATTAGCGCATGCATCTTCTATGAAGTATTTTGAGGCAAAAAAAAATCCTTCATATAAATATTTCTAGAGATAGGAAGAATAGTAAATTGGCTTTATCTTAGGTTTATTATATTGAGAAGTTGTTGCAACTTTTCTCTATGGATAATGCTAAAGCTTTCAGCACACCTTTACCTAGTCATTTGAAGTTGACTAAGGAGATGCATCCCAAGACATGAGAAGAGGAGGATAAGATGTGTACGATACCTTATGCTTCAGCTATAGGAATATTGATGTTTGCTATGGTATGTATGAGGCCAGATATTGCACATGCAGTGGGATTTGGTAGTAGATATATGAGTCATCTAAGAATTGAGCATTGAAATGTAGTTAAATGGATTCTTTGATATTTGAGATGAACATCTAGTACGTGTTTACATTTTGGGGGCTCTACTACTAACTTAAAGGAATATATTGACTTAGAGTTGGTAAGGGATATTGATACTAGGTAGAGTACTATAGGTTATGTATTTACTATTGGTGGGGTAGCCATGAGTTAGGTCTCTATGTTATAGAAGGTTAGTTCTTTATCCATTACAAAGGCTGAGTACTCTAGAGGCTACCAAGGAGATGATATGGATTTCATGGAAGAGTTGGGACATACATAGAGTGATAACTATTTTTTAGAGATAGACAGAGTGCCATTCATCTTGCAAAGAATTTAGGTCTACATTCTAAGACAAAATACATACATTCATGGTACCATTTCATTCGGTTAGTTTTGGACGATGGACAGTTAAAGTTCAAGAAGATGCATATAGATGATAATCCAATAGATATGTTTACCAACGTAGTAACAAGGGAGAAGCTAAACTCCTCTTCAACTTTGATTGGTCTTTTAGACTGAACAAAATAAAAGAATGACAAAGTCTAGGGTGGTTTGATATTCTAGCGGTAGCTACATGTTTAGTAGTGCTATGATTAGTCTCCAAGTGGCATGTTATTGTTGTGGAACCTAATTAGTCTCCAAGTGGGAGATTTTTTTGATGTGGATCCTAATAAGAATTGGAAGCTTATTCAGTGCAATTTTATCCCCAAATTATTTCTATAGGGGTTTGGGGGTAGCACCCCCAAAGCCAAAATGACCTTATATTATAAATGACATCGACTACTATTTTTTTATTATTCTAGCCCTAATTTTGTATTCAAAAAAAAATTATTGTATAAAAAGGCTTAGGGTTAGGGATTTTCATAATGTGTGATGTGAAAATTTCTTCTTGTGGCAGTATTGAACTATAAGGGGTTATAGATTGTAATTATCTTGTAATTACTAGATCATAATAATATTGGACTTGTTGTTGGTGGACATAGCCCACAAATTGGGTGAACCATGTTAAACTTGGTGTCTTGTGTTGTCCTATGTGGGATTTAATATTTTTTGATATTGGTTATATTTGCATGTAACTATTATTTCTATCTAAGGTTAATCCTAACAATCACAAAATACAAATGAGTTCAGATTTAATAATCACAGAAAGGATTATTTAAACAATTAAAATAAGGATACATTGAACATATAGGGACCACATTGGTAAAATATGAATGGTTGAACTACTAATTCCATGTGCCATTTCTAGGTATATATATCTAGCACACTAAAATACACAATCAAGTCAAATTTGCATATAATAACATAGTTGAAGCAATAAATGCACTAAATAACCTACTTTAACAATTTATCTAGTTATACTAAAATAATATATTGACATCACTCACATTTGCATAAGGCATAATGAATCAAGTATGAAGTAAAATAACCATAGAATTAAATCCATCGTATAACATAATCATAGATATGTCCAAATATTGGATAACCATATATCATCATAAAACAAACTATCATCTCAAAATGGCATCATCATGCAATATGATCAGCTGAGCAACATAGCTAACATCTATGATACTAAAATCAAGTATAATACCTTATCCTCATGTCATCTCAAATTTAAAACATAACATGAGTAACAAATATCTCTTGAATCAAATTACAACAAGGTAGATAGTCATAGCATATAACCAAAGAATCCAACATGGACAATCCATTTCTAGTTATTTAAGCACTCAATAATGGTTGATAACACAACATGAAAAGGCACTTTAAAAAAATTTTAAAAAAAAATTCATAAAAATAACTAACCACTATTACAGGAACCTAGTCCAGTGTAGCATAATAATAGTACATAATGCAATCTCTGCGCACATCTTAGGGTAATCAAGGAAAAAAATCATGATCCTAGATCTATCCTAGTAACCACTGGCACAAACCTTGGTGAACTATAAATCAAATCATAATCTCATAAATCAACCATAAGCATATTCAAAGCAACTTATACAACAATCTAAATCCAATCAGCTCAAGAGTGTAGATCACTCACGGTCCTAATCATGATCCCTTCTCAAGGAGAGATCAACAAGGTTTCATCCAATAGGATGACTTATATAAATCAAATGAGGGAGTTAGTACATCATCCCCCCTCCTAACCCCAAAGACTAGGTTTACTCCTAAAAGCCTACAATTCAAGAATGGAAACAAAAGCACACCAAGAGAATAATCAAAATAAAGGAATAGGGATGAATCACTAACTACTTACAAGTCCAACCAAATCACTCCAATATTCTCAAGCTAACACGTCAACCCCCACATAGGTCAACCACAAGAGAATGTGTATCACATTACCACAAGGTCCTCTAACAAGGAATAACTTATGCACTAGAAAAACCCATCTAGTCATCAAGTCAACAATACAAGGTAAAGAAAAACCCACTCTACCTCATCCATACGTGTTGAACTAAACATGCACCTCTTATGTGACCACAAAATAGTGTCAAAATACTATACACTTACAACAAGAGTTGGAATCATGGGGAACAACCATACCAAATTTCCAAGAATACTATCATGCCACACATGAGCATCCTTGAATCCACATAAACTCACCCTTAGAACAACGCAAATGACAGTTTGCTTAAAAAATTTACACTTTCTGAAAGGAGACTAACCACTTCTAATCACCAAGTGTAGGAAAACATAGCCTCTATGATACAAAAAGATCAACTAACACTAGGAACTTGCATTACATAAGAAAACTAGAAAATATATCTCCTTTCCACAAGGTTACAAAGAATACAATAGTGGACAAATCATGTAATAAGTTCATACCAAATCATATGATGGTAACATGTGTCCAACAATACTATAACTCTCTAAGCACCATGTTGGGAATACCACTCCCAACCTATCATTTAATTCCACCTCTAGTCTCAAGCCAATGGCTAATGAGGAACTTGAATGAGAAAATCCTTTAGATGATATAAGATTAGGCAGACCAAAACTATAGAGCATTAGGGCTTAGAGGGAGTCTCTCATAACCTCTACACTAAATCTACCCAAGATGAATTAGGGAATCTTACAACACCACCAACCATCATAATATTCTTCCAACACTAACTAAGCTATGAGAATAACCACTCTAGCCTATGTTCTCAAGAAATAAAGGGATAAAGAGAAGCCCCAAAGTCCATGTCCAAAAAGGAGAATCTAGACTCATCAAAAGATCAAGTCACTATGAAACAACAAGGAAACATCCACCTCAAACAAGGAATGCTCACAGTTCCCACTTCTTCCATAAAAGTGGGACTATGCTAAAGGAACACACAAACCCAAGCACAAATCCCAACATGTACCTAACAAATTATGAAGGCTTGTTAAATCCTTAAGAATAACATGAAGGGTTAAACTTCTTCAATGACCATAAATGTGATATTTCATGATTCATTTGGCCTCTACTTGATAAAGGGTAGTCAGAACATTGATCTCTACCTTTAGAAGTGTGGAAAAGTCTCTTTTTGTTCCACAAGAAAAATTTTGCATTAACACTTTCTTGCACAAAGTTTCTCTTCAAACTAGGCAATAAAATGCAATGAACGAGGCAAGAAAGTGCATGACCACTTGTTTCCCATGAAAAATTTAAAATTAGCATAAAAATGCCTTCACTTTGGAACTCATAACTTTTACGTCCAGACTTTGATTGACATTATTAAAAAAATCATTGGAAAGATATTGATAAGACCTATGAGATGATGGAGCTTAGAGAGTCCTTAGACCTAAGAGTTTGAGTTAGTACTCAAGATTAAACACCATATGTTAGCTCAAACCATCTTGATTACCATGACCAGCAATGGAGAAAATTTCCTAAACAACAAAAGAGTACACATGCCCAAAATGACAAAAGACATGAAAAGAAAGGTTATTCACATATTGAAACCATCATTAATTCTCTTTTATAATTATATTAATTGAATATAAAATAAGCACTAATGCCCAATGAAACTGAAATGTTTTCAAAGCAAGGGTTCAAGATTCACTTACCATGAAACAAGTACATATCTTTTCAATTTCTTTCCAAAATAACATTGCATTTAATCTTCATTTAAACCATTGAATTATGCTAACAACTTTACATCTACTACAAGCACAATGGTATGTTCTCTATGATAATATCCCTTCAATGTACTACCAGAGGTTTGAGATGAATTGGATAGAGTCACAACACAAAACTAGGCTATAGTAAAACACATTCAAAATAGTCATCATGAACCAAAACAAAAAGCCCAAATGGGGGGATTATCAACTCCAACAGTAAAACACAAAAGATATCAGTTCAACCAAAAGTTGACTATGATAACAACCACAAATAGAGAAATGGAGAAAATTTAATAACTAGTCCAAGAAAGTAAAATATTGAAAAACCAATGCTAAACCAACAACATGAGGAAAGTACCTATAGCCAAATGAAATAAGGCATCAATAAAATCATGTCACATGTGATGATTGAGATTAGTAACACAAGAGGGATAAATTTCCACACAAAGTTAAGCTATACATCATCCCCACAATTTTAGAGAACACACTCACACACATCAAGCAGTATACCATTATTAATCTCATGCATATGCAAACTACAATAATATTCTTAATTATTTTTCCATGAAATGCAACATTTAGATATCCATCAATTTAATACAATTTCCAATAAGCTTATGAATCAATAAGATAGAGAACTTAAGTCAGTAACCCAAAAGATCTAATGCAATGATTTACAATAAACACTTATTTCTCAATGAAAGGAACCATTTCATTACTATATTGACATAACATAGAATTAGAATTAAGATTCATTTATTTACTTGCAAGTAGGAGAAAATTGGGAAACAAAGAACCTTACTCCACAAGGAGAAAAAAAGAGGTACTCAAAGCCAACACATGGAAATTGAGTCACAACTCCATCAAAAGGTTCATACATGCAACCAACCAAACAAGGCATATTGATTCAATCTACAAAACAAGGAAAGACTCATTTGCTTCTTTTGACAATGCTCTAGTTGCAGCTACTAGAAAAGCAAGTCCATCCCAAGCAGATACCAAAGCAACAAAGATCATGAGCTCTCACCAAGACACTCGCACTCACACTCACACAACACAACATCAACCAATGGACAACATATACATAGAGATCACAAAGTTTGAACATGGACTTTGATATCGGATATAATGCCCTACCCAAAGATCCTAGGAACAAGGATTCAATACAAGCCAAGATATATTTTTTCTACAAGTATGAATGCACATTACAACATTGTATAGGGATCAAAAAGATCATAAGGGAGGACTTCACCAACAATCCCAACAACCAATGGATCTCCAAATGTTATAACCTAATTGACATGACCAAACTGAAGAATGAAAATCCTAGACAACATTAGTACACAAAATATCTGATTTGTCCAATCATGGAACCACTAGAAATCCTAAAGGGTACCCAAAATTCCAAATTGCATCCTCTGAAGAATAGTAGAGAGGCCCCCTATTTTTCACATGATAGAATAGAAATTGCTAGCCTCATGCGAGGAAGTATCTCTTCATGTGAGAAAGTATACTAAGCCATATTAGGAAACACTATCTCATGTGAGGACATGCTTGGCCTAGAAACCAAAACATCCAAACTAGGGTGTGATTTTACATGAGGATTCACCACAATTCATACTAGGAAACCCAACACACCACATGAACATTTACATTCTTAAGTGGGAAAGTACAAGTTTTTGCAATGATACAAATCAAAAATGCAAAATACATAAAGGTAAAAAGCTACAAAATAAATTTCCTCAACACTAGGGAGTACCAAATCTACATAGATCGAGGAATGAACACTCAAGTGCATAAAAAATAAGATGTAATGAAACAAGAAAGAGAAACATATATCAATCTAAACCATAGAAGTAAAAGAAAAAACTAGAAGAAACATCATAGTGTATAGAAGAAACATCACAATGTACAGAAATAAAGTCCAAATAATTGAACAATCAAACTAAGCACATGGTTCCTCCCAACTGTTAATAGCATCTTGAGACCATCATGGGTCCAGTCTATCCCCCACATATAACACTCCAAAACATTGACCATATCGCCAAAGCTATCATATGAGGACATCACTACTAGAATGTGCTACATCATAAGAATAAGGAAATCTAACATGTTAGAAGCAAAGCATAAGATAATCTAATAAATCAACCACATCATCTATTATATGCTAAAAAACATATGAATAGGAAATTTAACATGCTAAACTAGTAAGTAATAGACACACAAATGATGAAATTCACATCATCTAATCATATGCTAAAAATCATAATATAGGAATGGATCAAATAAACTAGCATCATCTAAAAAAGATATCCAAGCATTCCAATGAACAAATAAATCACAAGAAAGCATACTCTAAAACCCAGAGTATCAAGTGAAAACATCTAGCAATGGTTGCACTTGGATAAAAGAATGTTCTATACACTGGTCCCCAATAGTGGTATAGGTAGCTATGCCTCCCAACCATGTAGAACCCATAGCTCCACTCCCACCATGTTCATGGAGATAATGATATAACTACAAAAACACTCAAGCATAACATCCAAGGCTAACACACATGCCAGATAGTAATGATGATTAAAACCAAGAACATAGATAATGGATAAACTATAGGTCCTAGTCAGACACTCAATGGGCTTCTAATTTTGGGCTAACATCATGGAGAGTCACTTGGCATCAAAAATCCCAAGCTTGGATCATTCAGATTCAACTCTCTCAATAGAAAGGCTTTAGCATAGATTATTATCTTAAGTTTTATTACCACCAAGCGTGTTATTTAGTTATCACATAAATAAACCTTGCTCTACCAACCCTCTAGGCATAATGATCACCAAGCTATGAGATAGGAGCCCCCTGCTATGCTACACTACCCTACCTATACTCATCCAATAATGAGTGCCCATAGGCATGCATATTCCCAACCCAACCTAAATGATCATAACTCTTAGAAGTAGCACAAGAGATTGGGCCTTAAAAGTCATACAAAAAAATGTAAACATACATACTCATGTGTGGTGCACCACTGTCATGAAGACCATAACACACGAAATGGATGAGAACACAAGAAAAATATCACTCAATTGAAATAAGATTGAGAGGATGGATTCTAAATGAATCCCAAGAATAATAAAACTATACGTTATGAACTCACTCAATCAGCCTCAATCAAGGAGTATGGATTCTACATGAATCCCAATGATACAACAAGAGAAAATATCATGAACTCACTAAACCATCCTCAATCCACGAGTATGGATTCTACACAATCCTAGTGTTCACAAAACCAAGCAAAGGTCCAAAAGAAACAATAACATTAGGTATAAAATCACTAAACCAAACACAAAGTCTGAAGTACAGATGTGACACACATCCCAATGGAAACATAAAAGTGCAATAGTGGTATGACTAACATCCTAGAGATAATCTATGTCAATGACCAACATCATGTCAAGAAAACCCAAGAAAATTGGGTGACATGCAAATCAATGACAATTCCCTAAAAAGCTGGAAAATAGGGAAAATGTTCACACTCAACCATCTAAGAAGAAGCAACAAACAAAAATAGAGAGGAACAGTAAATCTTAGCCTCCTAATAAATGGCTACCAAAAAAAAATGTAGAAACAAAGAAAAAACAATAAAATAGGACAACAACACCTCACAACCAAAAGGAAAAAATGGGAATCTGAACCATAAAATAAAAAACCCCTAGAAGTAGTTGAAAATCATGGCATTCCAAGGTCTCCCTAAGATAGATGGAATGAGATCAACCTTAGAATGATCCCATGGCTCTAGCTCCTAGAACAAATAGAATAGCAAATCCTCATGAAGAGGATTTTGGCTTTTACTCTCAAACTTTCTAATTCAAAAGTGAGAAGTCTGGAATTAAATTCCATTTTCAATACTTATTCACTTTTTTGAGTGAATAATTGATTAGGAAAAATTACTAGCCAACCTAGTTAAACACCAAATCTACCCAAATGAAAATAAGCTACTCCTTGAAATCAGAATTAAACTATGGAAAAGCTACTAGAAATTAAAATAAATAAAATTAAAATCCTAAAACCCAAAAGCATGGAAATTTCCTCAACAACTTTGATGACAATGTGAACCTCTAAATGCACAAACACACTCACTGGTCTAATCACAAAATATAAATGAGTTCAGATTTAATAATCACCGAAAGGATTAATTAAATAATTAAAATAAGGATACATCAACCATACAGGGATGACATTGGTAAAATATGAATGGTTGAACCACTAATTCCATGTGCCACTGCTAGGGATATAAATCATGCACACTTAAATACGAAATCAAGTACAATTTGCATAAAATAAAATAGTCAAAGCAATAAATGCACTAAATCACCTACTTCAACCATTTATTTAAATATTCTAAAATAATCTATTTACATCACTCACATTCACATAAAGCATAATGAAATAAGAATGAAGTAAATAACCATCAAATTAAATCCATCACATAACATAATTAGAGATATGTCCAAATACCTAATAACAAGATATCATCATACAATATACTATCATTTTAAAATGCCATCGTTATGAAATATGGTTAGTTGAGAAACATAGTACTCTAATATCTATTATACTGAAAGCAATATAATACCTTACCTCCATGTCATCTCTAATGTAAAACATAACATGAGTAACAGATATCTCTCAGATCAAAATACAACAACGTAAATATCCATAGCACATAACCAAAGAATCCAAATGGGAAATCTATTTCTAATTATTTAAAAATTTAATAATAGTTGATTACACAACATGAAAAGGAACTTAAAACACATAAGTGAACACAGTCATAAACATGACTAACCACTACTACAAGAACCTAGTATACTGTTGCACGGTCATAGTACATAGTGCAATCTCTACACACATCTTAGGGTAATCATGGAACAACATCATTATACCACATTGATCTTGGTAACCACTAGCACAAATGTTAATGAACCATAAATCACATCACAATCTCATAAATCATCCATAAGCATAATCAAAGCAGCTACTATAGTAACCTAAATCCAATCACCTCAAGGATGTAGACAACTCATGGTCCCAATTATGATACCTTCTCAAGGAGATATTTGTAAGGTTGCATTCAACAAGATGACGTTCAGACATCAAATGGGAGAAGCACTACACACCTACCATCTTACCTCCACCTATCATTCCACCTAATTCTCCTTTGATAGATTTCCTTGTAAATGCAATTGATTCACCAATCAATTTGCAAGGTCCACTCAATGACTAGTTGGAAATATGACTAGATAGGCATGAATGAGTGTTGTCAATTATAGAAACATATGTAATCAAAGTGAGAAAACTACCTAAGTGTTGAATAGTTTGCAAAAAAATAGAAAAAGTTGCAATATGTATGGATGAAATACTTTGAGTTAGCTTTTATGTAGTTGATGATTTATATTTGACAATGTCATGATGATGTATGTTAATTCACAACACTATATGTACTATATGACATAAGTTGCAGAGGAATTACTAGTATAGTTAATTATCTAAGCATAATAGAGCATGCTAGTAAATTGAATTTTATGACTTAAGGAATAATTTTGGTAACAAAATAATTATTTTATCATGATGAGCTAACATCCTAAATTATAATTAGTCAAACATGTAAAAACATTAAGGATGACTAAACATAGTTTTCATAATTTGCAAGGCATGAGTAAGGATCACATCTTCCATAATAAAGGAGAAGTATGGATGCTATGCAAACTAGTGTGAAGAAAGTACATGTCATATGTGAGTCTTATGCAAGATGAAATCTGATGTATGATCAGAGAAGGTGCAAGATATAACAACGAGACAAGTATTATATGCATATCTATTCTTGTGAAGAAATTTATTTGCATATTGCATGTTAGGGAAGTGGGCTCTTCTTGCATGAATTTTTACTTCTCTACCAACTCATAATAGGGTTGAAGTAACTCCTAAAAAGGTTGAGGCTCTTAATAGGGCCTATTCCTCTAACAAGGACTCCAGACACTATCAGTAATTCCTAGACATCTAATAGGGTCAATATCCTTACCAAGATTCTTTTGTTTAGTGGATCATCTTGTGGGTATCATCCCCACTAGGGTCTTCCCTTGGCTAGGGTTTCAATAGTTAACAAATAATGGTGTCATGATTTCTCTTGATGTATGGTTAGATTTATTGTTTAGTATTATTGGTTTGGTTTACTTTCATATGCAAGTTATAAAGTAATTAGCAATATCTAATTGTGGGAGATAGATTATAGAATACCAATTCACCCTCCCCCCTCAATATTATTTGGTTTTAACAATTAGTATCAAATCCTAGTTACTTAGAAGAGGCTAAACCACCAGAGTAGGATCCCTTTGGATATGTACTAGTTGAAGAGAAAAATTAAATAAGCTCATGAGAAAATTTATCTTCTTATTGAAGAAAGAGGTAACCTAAAAGATAGGCATGAGGATGCAAAAGTTTACATTGGAAAACTAAAAGACAAAATTAATAATTTGAAATTTAGCAAGGAATTGAAAAAGTGGACTAGTGAAAATTATGAAGTAGGAAGCCTGAAGAAATAAATTGAGTTTTTGAAGCATGAGTTAAAGATTGGTGAACTAAGTTAAGTCTTAAGAAAGATGATAGAAAAACTAAACCAAATGTGAAATATGTGAATGCAAACCTTAGATCCTAGTTAATTCAAGTAACAACTAAACTAGATTCTATTAAGATAGAACATGTAGAATTAGAAAAGTACAACACTATAATGAAAGGATAATTGAAACAAGCTAAACCATAGTTAGAGAATATTTATACCAATACTGAGAAAATTAATGAACAAATATTTCACCAGAGACCCTCTTATGATAAGAGAGGCCTTGGATATCTTATTGGAGAAAAATCATCCAAGAAAGTTGAAATTATGAAAGAACCAAATCTAGTTATTGAGTCCCCTAAAGGATATGATCTAAGTATGATTAAATCAAGCATAACTATGTAAGTATCTAAAGAAGCTGAACTAGTTGATTTGTCTGCAAAACATTATGAACCAAGAAAATAAAGAAAGTTGATGAACATAAACAAGTTGAATCATCTAAGGAAGTTAGTCATGAATTTTGAGGTAGATATTTCATACGAAATGAAGTTGGTCATATAAAGAGAGATTGCACAAGTAATTCTTTTAAACCTATTACTAATTTCTATTTTTATAATTGTCATGGTTATGGATATAAAGAAGTAGATTGTAAGAAACCTAAGTTTGATAATAGTAATGAAAATAGTAGAATTTTAGGAATACTAACCTATAGGTAATGAGAGAGGAAGATCTCTAAGAATATCCAATGATGAAGAGAAATATAATGGTGAAGGGAAACAAGTTGTATGCTAAAAATGTAATAATCTTGGACATGTTGCAAGGAATCATAGAGCACCTAAAAGTTAGAATGGAACCAGTCAAAGAAGGAATGCACCTATATGTTAGTTATGCAATAAATTTGGACACAGAGAAAGATTTTGTAGAATGGATTGAAGAAACATCAAAAACAATCCTGATTATAGAAGGAACAATGACAGAGATGAAAAGAGAAATGATAGTGGCAAAAACAATAGTCAGAAGGAAGGAATTAAAGAACATTTTGATGATTTCAAGAAAGCATTTGTAAAATATATTAATCTAGAAAGTTCTCATATAGTTTTGGAAGAGAAATATTTTGATGCAATTGATGGAAGATTAAAATGAGTAGTTGTTTGTGACTTGTCTTATTTAAATTAAGCATTTTAGTAGACGCAAAGTATAAGTTAATTAGAACTAATGTTAGAGAAAGGATTAGAAGTTGTACAATCAATAAAAGGTAGAGGATAGAGTGAGAAATCTATGGTCAAGTGTTCAAGCATTTTTACGGTCACAATAAGTTGTAAAAAACAAAAAAAGGTTACTATTAATCAATGACAACTTTTTAATGGAAAAGTAGATGTGCATTCAATGCATAGTTAAATCTAACATGTTTTAAGGATTGCGAACAAAATTATGAGTACTATTTGTTCGTGTAAAGAGCTTGGAGCATTTTTTGAGTGATTTGATGGTGAATTAAATTGAAAAGTGAAGAATTTAAAGTGAGAAGTTGCAAAAGCCTTAATACATGTTATTCAAGGTATTATACAAAGTTTGAGTTGAATTTACAATGTAAATAGTTAAAAATTATGGAAAGCTAGTTAGTATGTGATTTTAACAAGAGACCTAGGTACAACATAGTTACCAAAAGAGGAAATTGGAAGTTGATGTAATATTTTTATAGAGGAAATTAGAGAGATTGGTGATATTCAAGAAAGAAGTAACACCATCCCTCAAGAAAAGGGTCAAGAAAACCACCAATAGACCTAGAAAAAGAAGAAAGACAATGTAGATCAATGAATCTGAATAGTTTGATGAAGAAGCTACAAAAAAAGTAGTGAAATAGGTGGTTAGAGAAGGAAGGACATCAATTGGTAAGAAATCTTGGAAGTCCAAAGTTGAAAATTTGTATATGTAGATTATAAATAATGATACTTTTGTTTAGTTTAAAAAGTATTATATTTTGTACAAAAATATGGATAGAAGACAATTTGAAAAAGCTATAGTGATGATTATGATTTTGAGATAGAAGAGGTTTGACAATATTCATAATAAGATACTAGTAGATCTATATAATAGACTAATAAATAAAAAGAAAAGAGTAGAAGAGGAAGATACTAAATTGAGAGAAAATATGATTCAAAAATTGTGTGAACCTAGAAATAATGAGGAATAAAAGAGAAAAAATGTATTCTTATGGAAGGAAACTATGAAGATGTAAACAAGGAAACTAAAGAGATTATAGTGAAATACATGACTTCCATGCCTACAACCATTACAGAATATGTGCAGTTTGAAAAAAAAATTCCACTATATATTGAGGTGAGTACTCCTACTAATGGTGAAGAAGAGGTTGAGGAATTCAAAAAGAAAACACACATCCTCACATAGTTATTGGTACTGAATCCATGCAAGTATGCAGTACATGTTGGTTTTTTGAAATTCTATAGGTTTCAATTTAACTTGATGACAACAAGATACATCTAGGCTTAGCTAATTCCCATCTTCAACATACCTGTTTAGACACCGAGCCAACTATAAGGTTGGACCCTTCTTCTACTTTAGGCACTGCAAAACATAGGTGGGTGTACCTCAGATTCACTTATATGGTACTAGTGCTAAACATTTTCTTGAATCTATTGATAGCAGATGATACCCTTGTTTCTCCTGTTGACTCATGCAATGACATAGATTTACAATAGCTAAATGCAAGACAATGCAATTCATAAGTTCAGTGAGGGCATTCTTTTTTAGCTCTTCAAACATAAAATATAATGATGATTTGATTTTATGTGGGGAAAGTAGATGAAAACCAAGTATGGACAACAAATTAATTATCCTATAGCTGATTAATGCCTCATCTATTGGGAAATTCACAATCCTCTCTCATGAATTTTGGATATCTAAGACACATATCCTATGCCAAGTCTTTAGATCTACCCATTTACCTTGTAAATTGGATATGAATGTTCAATCTAAATCTCATTCTTACCTAATATCCTTATCAATAAACCTACAACCTTTTTAATTTCCTTAAAGAATTTACATAACTCCTTGAATTATAAGCAATAATGAAACAACATATGACCTTAAGCACCTGCAACTATGATCTAGCCTCTTTGTTAAAAGATCATAAAACATTAAAAATCATTGAGAGAGGAGGAAAGATTTAAAATGAAACTTAACACCTTTTATTTTTTGTATTGATTTCCTTGCAATAATAGATGAAAATGCATGAAATTGACTCATAAATACCAAATAAACTAGACTATAAATATACATATATTGTCATACAAGAGAGAAAATTGGTGAGAATGAAAAATTGATGGGATGGGTAGGGGGTATCATAGCCAAAGCATAGCTTCGTGGTCTAGAACCAACACATCCTAGATACTATCCTTTCAGACTTAATCAATTCCATAATTTCCTTTCTAATTTTTAACTTCTAACTTTTTCCCTTTCTTCCAAGCATTAAAATGAAAGAGAGAAATTACATATATAGGATAAAAGAATTTAATCCTAACAAGGAGGTATTTTCCATTTTCTCTGTCATTCCAAAAAGAGTCAATTCTTCAATCATGACTCCAACTTCAATCCCAAAATTCATCAATGCTAGGAAATAAATATTGTACATAAATAAAACTTAGAGCCAATTTATACTAGAATGGCATAATGTTCTCAAAAATAACCCAAAAAACCTTTTACCATGTGTCTTTACTAGGCATATAACAGTGTTTTCAATTTTCACCATTTTCACAGAGAAAGCCAAATTTTACATTTTTTCCTATAACATAAACTAGTGAAGACCTACTCAAAATCTAATTCCATATTAAGAGTCCTCATCTTGAGACCTTTTTTATGGTATATTGGAGTCTAGATTTTGGTTAAAAATAACTCTTGTGGTGGTGATTTGAAGAATCAGGGTCCAACTATAGTGTTTCACACTAAAATGCAAAAATTTGAAAACTTAAAAATTTTCTATAGTATAAACTATAGAAAATTCAACTTTTGAAACAAAATTTTCAAATTTTTGATCTGAATGCTCAAAACTACTCAAAACTAGAAAAAGACATTATTTTACAAAAAAAAAATCCCCTTATATCTCCATTGGTCACTCGTGCAATGCTATGTGTTAGCCTTTGGTTGGCCCTCACCATTTCTGCTAGGTCTCAGGTCCCACAACCTTCTCACCATATTTATGTTTTTTTAGGAGGTTTCCATGTATGCACTAATGAGACCATCCAATTTTTCGGTGGCAACTTGGGACCACCAAAATCTTCAAAATTTTCAGCAACTCCTCTTTCAGGATACTAGATCAAAATTGATATGGTCACATCCAATTGGCCATCCACAAACTCCACCATAGGCCATGGCTTCCAAAAATGTGTGTCATTTAAGACACTTAACATATTATAATGAGAAGTATTTGAATATTATAAATCACATCCACATGGAAAATATGTGATAATCTCTTCATGGTTTTCTTAGTGTTGTTTGACTTGAAAACACTTAGATCCTCACACACCAATAGATCTTTTGCAATCGCCATAGATTAATCATCATCCTACTCAATTGTATCCAATTTAAGAACACATAATACATTTCCTTCATTGGCATGAACAAAAAAATCAATTAGAAATCAAGGTATCTCTAGGCTTTCCAAATATTCCTCCTCCACAATTTTTTCTCTTTATGGTTTGCTTTTGACTATGACTTCTCACTTTTATGCCATAGTATTTATTTCCCCTTGTGCACGGACTTCAATCCAAATTTGACTATAGCCTTGCTTCAATGTGGAGTTTTCCCCACTTCAACATATAATCTTCACCTTGTGTTGTGCCTTCCCCACCATGGGCATCTCCTCTATCATGGGCTTCCTTGCCCCTTCCTAGTGCTTTCTTTCTATATGCTATAATGTGGGCCTTGTGGATGAAGGAAAGAAGTACTTTAATAATATGAATCAATATTATCATGTCATGCTTGTAATGGAGCACTATGCTATCATGGTCAATCTTCTTGGCTGCACTGGGCATTTGGATGAGGCAAAAGGCTTCATTAGAACAATGCAAATGAAGTCTAATTATATAGAATGGAGTTATCTACTTGCCACTTGTAGAATTCATAATGAAATAAAGCTTGAAAAATGTGTAGCAGAAGATTTTTTCTTGATGGTACCCTTCTTGCAATGAAAGGTGTCAATTTAATGCATAAGAAATCATACAAGAAATTTAAAAGCATAATGTAAAGTGTTGTAGAGGGCTTGACATCAAAATATTGCAAGAATCACAACCACATGTTCCCCCCCATCACTTCAAAGCATTAATCTTTGAGTATTTTTTGAATGGAAGCTTGAAGAAGCTATGCATCAAGGTAGCTATAGATTGGGACTAGAAAGACCATTCTAGAATATGGTATTTTGATCTATTTATGATCTTTAAATTTAGATAGAACTATTGATTTGTTATGTTTTTCACCACTATAATCTAGCTATTCCATGACCATTTCTTGGTTTATTGATTCATTGGGTACTTCCATATTGATATTTGGCACCATTCTCTTATGCATTACAACAATGTTTCTAAATATGATTATTTTCTCCTAGGAAAATTGTTGTCATAGTATTTATTTCCCCTTGTGCACGGACTTCAATCCAAATTTGACTATAGCCTTGCTTCAATGTGGAGTTTTCCCCACTTCCACTTATAATCTTCATCTTGTGTTGTACCTTCCCCACCATGGGTATCTCCTCTGTCATGGGCTTCCTTGGCCCTTCCTAGTGCTTTCTTTCTATATGCTATAATGTGGGCCTTGTGGATGAAGGAAAGAAGTACTTTAATAATATGAATCAATATTATCATGTCATTCTTGTAATGGAGCACTATGCTAGCATGGTCAATCTTCTTGGCTGCACTAGGCATTTGGATGAGGCAAAAGGCTTCATTAGAACAATGCAAATGAAGTCTAATTATATAGAATGGAGTTCTCTACTTGCCACTTGTAGAATTCATAATGAAATAAAGCTTGAAAAATGTGTAGCAGAAATTTTTTTCTTGATGGTACCCTTCTTGCAATGAAAGGTGTCAATTTAATGCATAAGCAATCATACAAGAAATTTAAAAGCATAATGTAAAGTGTTTTAGAGGGCTTGACATCAAAATCTTGCAAGAATCACAACCACATGTTCCCCCCATCACTTCAAAGCTTTAATCTTTGAGTATTTTTTGAATGGAAGCTTGAAGAAGCTATACATCAAGGTAGCTATAGATTGGGACTAGAAAGACCATTCTAGAATATGGTATTTTGATCTATTTATGATCTTTAAATTTAGATAGAACTATTGATTTGTTATGTTTTTCACCACTATAATCTAGCTATTCCATGACCATTTCTTGGTTTATTGATTCATTGGGTACTTCCATATTGATATTTGGAACCATTCTCTTATGCATTACAACAATGTTTCTAAATATGATTATTTTCTCCTAGGAAAAGTGTTGTAGCTTTGAAATGTCTTACTACATCATCTCCTACAATACAGGGTGGTAAACAGTTCCCATCAACCTCTTTGTAGATTCTTCAAATTTTTAGATATTTTACAAAAAAATAATAACCTTCTACTTATAGAAGAATGAAAACCAATTCCTTAATAGCCTCCTTGTTAAAATACTTTTAAACCCCAATATTCTATTTAGACAGATGCAATTAACCAGGCCTGTAAAAGTGGGTCCTACTAAGAAAAAATTCATTTTCAAACAACTAATATTTCAAACTAATATGAGGATCATTTGTTATTGGTTGGAATCAATCTTAAGCACTAATTGATCTTTCAAACTCATTTCACATCCTATCTATAAGCTAGGATTTTTTGCTAACAAGGCCTGTCAGCTGGCTTTAAAAGCCAACCCAAACAGATAACTGGGCTCTAAAATCAACAATACTAATTCTATGTTCCACATACCCCAATATTTTTGAATCTCATCTCATGAATAATTCTTAGTCAAAAGAAATTGATTGCCAAAATTGGCCTCTCAAAATTGCATGCAAGAAAACATGTCAAAAAATGATAAAACACATTCAAATTTGGCTTTGACAATAGGGCAAACTAACACTTGGGGGCAGGAGAATTGGGGCATTGGTTCACTCTCATGAGGAAAATATGAATATGTGATTAAGTCTCATGCAAAATAATAGGGCACATTTGGTGAATGGTCAAAGTGGGCTTACTCAAACTTGCAAATTGGAATCATTGGTAGAAAAGTAGTTTTTACAAATGGAATGGACCTGGAAAAGTGTGCAAATAGATTCATCAAGACTTGAAAATTGGCACACTTAAAGTATTTTTTGAGGAGAACATAGTGGTACTATCTATTCAATCTCACCTATCATAGATTCAAAGATATGACATCATGAATAGGGGTACCAACAACTCTACATTTGCTGACACCAGCAAAAAGTTACAAATTGTATTTGGGATCACATTTAAAAATTGATGAAACAGATTTTTCATAAGCTCAAATCTAGTGTTTAGAAAGTATGTGACCTCTAGAATACAATACAATAGGAATTTTCACTATATGGTCAACTGGGTTATAGTTATAACAAGTCAAACAACACTTCCCAGAATTCAAAACAAAATGCATCAGCATGACAATAATAAATGACCAACTTTGAGGGATTCAAAACCTAGTCCAAATAGGTTGAAATGACTTGAAATATGAAACATAAGTTCTCTAGTATGGACACTAAACACTCTAAAAGTGGTGAGTCATGAAACATTATTGGGTGCAAGATATTTGATTGCAAACATAGCCTTTTGTCATTGATTGACACTGAGGCAAAAAATGCAGAATTGGACATTGCTCAAAATGAGACTTCATGAAATGGCTCAGAATGATAATTTATCATTATGAAACACATAGAATATTGAATGCAAGGTGTTAGAAACATTAAATACCTCTTATGCCTCACAAGTATAGCCAGGTACACATGCATTAAAAAGCACTTATAGGGCTTAAATTTTCCAATGGTACTCAAAATTAGGGCTCTAATATTGAGTCTAAATAGTGGATCTATCTAGGGATGCATGTTCTTTGTAGGCATGGAAACAATTTAGATATCTGGAAGAAGTAGGCCACACACTTGATAGTAAAAACTTCTCTCAAACAACTTTATTGTAAGCAAAAAAACTACTCCTAAAATATACAAATGATGGTATCGGGCCACCAAACTTCAACTAAACTTCTTACTTCTATCATATATCTAATTTTCATTTTCATTCTCATGAGGTAAGTTGAAAACATCTTTCTCAATTTCACCAATAAAATTAACATCTTGAATCACATCACCTGTCAAAACAAAAAAAAATTCCTCCACACTCATAGTGCATATATAAATTAGCATTGACTTCTATATCATGTTCACTATGAGAATGAAAATTACCATGCTCATATAAACTAAAATCATTTTTAAAATTGTCATCCATATATGATTGACGCATGCTATCAACTGGAAACACAAATGTTTTGTATTCTACTTCATTCAATGAGTTACATGAATTAATTTGTAACTCACCTTGTGTATCCTGGTATGAAGAGTATACAAAATTTGATCACTTCCTACTTGTAGTCATGTCATTTATTAAATTAGATTTACCTTTCATTGAAACCTCTTCATATTCAAACAATTACTTAGTCACCAAGTAGGAAAAGTTATTCTAAAAGTGTCGATCTACACTATATTGATCATAGTCGCCATTTTATTCATCTTACAAAATTTTAGAATGAACAGTAAACTTATCTCTATAAGAATTGTCAGCAGATAAATAAAATTCATATTTGGATTGACAACTTTTACCATTTTCCTCTTCATCACATGAAACATCAAAATATAATGTAGCAAAATCAGCATGAGAAGAATTTGAAATAGCATCAAACTTCTCTTCACTAACATACCCCACATCCAACATGTTGTCATGTGCAAAGACATTTGAGGTACTATCATATACACCTCCAAAATCTGATAAAGATTTTTTAGATTCTATATCTCTTTCCACATCAAACTTTTGGGAAGTAACTTGCATGAATGAAGAAATATTATGAAAAAAATATAAGCATCCGTAGAAACACTTACATGCTTTTCA
This sequence comes from Cupressus sempervirens, assembly GCA_028749045.1. Lineage (NCBI taxonomy): Eukaryota > Viridiplantae > Streptophyta > Pinopsida > Cupressales > Cupressaceae > Cupressus > Cupressus sempervirens. The sequence continues at coordinate 714,550,906 of CM053790.1, forward strand.
AAATCATGAGCCAACAAAGAAAAAATTTCATTAGGGCTTGAGAAGGCTACCTTACAAATCTTCTCATGACTGTGATTATCATCCAGATGGCATGAAGAATTCATAATAGCTAAATCATTATAATAACAATCTGAAAATCACCATCATTATAATATTTGTTCTTATCATGAAAATAATTGCCTCTATTCTTGTGATCTAATTCCTCAACTTCATATTCACTATAACAAGTTTTATTTTTGCTTCCATATATATCTTCCTCATATTGATTATAGTTACCTAATTTGTTTGCATTTGAATCCTTCTCTTCACATTTGGAAGATAAATCAACTTTATATACAGATTCATTACATTCATTATTACCTTGACTTTCAACATACCCATTATTATCATTAGAATATATAACATGAACTCTATAATTATCACTTTTCATCTCCTCAATGAATCTTTCAATTTGCAAAAACCTTTGAAATTTTATAGGTGCTAGCAAATTAACTAAATAAGGCACTAGAACATCAAGGACAACACTAGGTAGGGAAGATTCCTTTGGTCTAGAATAAAAGGGCATCTTGCTGATTGCTGACTTAAGCCTAAGATAATATTGTTCAACATTTAAACCTTGAGCACTTTCTATTTCAATTCTTATAACATTGACAATCATTTTCTAGATGAGTTTATTTAACATAACAATGTTGTTGGCCACTATCTCTAAACTTTTAGCTTTTGGTAAACTAATATTAGATCTAAGATTTAACTCCATCTTAAAAAAAAAAATTGCTACCTTTTTCTTTTAGTGTTGAAAATCACTGAATAGAGGAAACCATGTTTTTAACATTTGACTTCCATGAAAAGAAAACATGAAAATCAAAATACCTCAGGTGTTGATGCAAGATTTTGATCTGTTGTTGTGGAATAGGTGCATGCTAAAATTCTTTCATACCATTGATAAAACCTTAAAGAGCTACAACATCATTGAGAGAGGATAAAGAAATAACTATTGTGATTTACTTTTTACATTTAACTTTTTTATAATAGCATATTGCACACAATACTTCAAAAATTTATCAAGAATTTAAAACTTCCTTTTGAGAGACTATCAAAAGCTTTAGATCTACCCATACAACTGAAAGTCCTTCAAAATTTTGTAATAAAATCAAATAAGAACAAACTAGTATAGAGATTGAGAGTCACCACTAACACTTTGTGAGAAATAAAACAAAATTTGTCTCTTGACAAATCTAAACTAGACCTTCAATGTAGGAGAAAATTGCAAATCATTAACACCTAGAAAAGAAAATACACTTCATAAATCAATTCTTGACTCTAAAATTTCTCAACAACACTTTGAAAATAAAATATAGTTGAATTGACTGAAGATGAACACTCTTAACAATACAATTTACACTCAACCTCAAAGCTCCTACTACAAATGGATAAAACCTTATTGGGAGACATGAATTTTTAGCAAAGAAATGGAAAACACTTCATGACCTTGTTGCTATAAAAAATTATTCTTACTCCTGTGTATCTTTTCAAATTCTCAAGGTTTGTCTATCACACAAATTCTAAAAATGCTTTTTATACCAAATATTCTAGTACTTCTAACAAAGAATGTCTTCATAGACATCCCCAGAAAAGTCACCATTTTGTTGGTGTTTTGAAATGCTATAGCTCTCAAATTACCCCAATGAGAATAGGATACATCTAGGGGTAGATAATTCCCATCTTCAACATACCCTTATAGACATCGGGCCAACTATAAAGCTAGACCCTTCTTCTACTTTAGGCTCTACAAAATGTAGGTAGGTGTACCTCAAATTCACTTATATGGTACTAGTGATAATCATATTCTTGAATCTATTGACATTAAATCAAACCATTATTTCTCTAATTGACTCATGCAATAACATAGATTTGCAATTGCTTAATGCAAGACATTGCAATTCATAAGCTGACTGAGGGAATTTGATTTTAGCTCTTCAAATATAAAATATAAAGATAATTTTTATTTGATTTGAAATTTATGTGGCTGAGGAAAGTGGATGAAAATCAAGTATGGAGAACAAACTAATGATCATATAGTTGATTACTGCCTCATCCATTAGGTAGTTCAAAAATCTCTCTCATGCATTCTGGATATCTAAGACACATATCCTATGCCAAGACTCCAAATCTATCCATTTACCTTGTAAATTGAATATCAATGTTCAATCGAAATCTCATTCTTACTTGACATCATCCTCAATAAATCTACAATTGTATTAATTTTCATAAAGCATTTACATAACTCCTTGAATTATAAGCAATAATAAAAATATATATAGCCTTAAGGGACTACAACTATGACCTAGGCTCTTTGTTCAAAGATCATAAAACATTACAAATCACTACGAAAGTAGACAAGATTTAAAATGAAACTCAACACCTCCTATTATTTTTATTGATTTCCTTGCAATAATACATGAAAAAGTATGAAATTGACTCACAAAATACCAAATAAACTAGACTATAAAATATACATATGTTGTCATACAAGAGAGAAAATGGGAAGAGGGTATCATAGCCAAAGCATAGCTTCATGGTCTGGAACTAGCACATCCTAGATACTATCCATTCAGACTTCATCAATTCTAGAATTTCCTTTCCAATTTTCAACTTCTAAATTTTTCCCTTTTTTTCCAACCATTAAAATGAAGGAGTGAAATTACAGATATAGGATGAAAGAATTCAATCCTAACCAAGAGATATTTTCCATTTTCTCTTTCATTCCAAAAAGATTTGATTTTTCAATCACGAATCCAACTTCAATCCTAAAATTCATCATAGCTAGAAAACAAATATTTCTCATAACTAAAAATTGGAGCCAAATTATACTAGAATGGCATTATGTTCTCAAAACTAACCTCGCAGACCTTTTACCATGTGTTTTTACTAGGCCTATAACTATATTTTCAATTTTTACCACTTTCACTGAGAAGGCCCAAATTTTACATTTCTACCTATAACTTAAACCAGTGAAGACCTCCTCAAAATTGTATTTCATATCTAGATTCCTCATCTCAAGACCTTTCTAATGGTATATTGGAGTCTACATTAAGATAACTCCTATGCTGGCCATTTGAAGAATCAGTCTCCAACTCCAATATTTCACATTAAAATGAAAAGATTTGAAAAATTAAAAAATTTATATAGTATAAACCAGAGAAAATTAAATTTTTGAAACAAAATTTTTGTATTTTTGAACTAAACACTGAAAAATACTCAAAATTGGAAAAAAATATTATTTAAAAAAATTTAATATCCATTTATATCTCCCTTGGCCACTTGAATGATGCCATGTGTTGGCCTTTGGTTGGCCCTCACCATTTCTATCGAGTCTTGGGTCCCACAACCTTCTCACCAAATTTATGGTTTTTTGGGAGGTCACCATGTCTCCACCAGTAAGGCCATCCCATTTTCTAGTGGTGACATGGCAATCATTAGAATCTTCAAAAAAATTTGCAACTCCTCCTTCAGGATACAAAATCAAAACTTATACGGTTGCATTCTATTGGCCATCCATGGGCTCCATTACAGACCCTAGCTTCCAAAACTATGTCTCACTGAAGAAAATTAGCATATTATAATGAGAACTATTGGAATATTATAAATCATATCCAAAAAGTAAATGTGGGATAATCTATTCATGGTTTTCTCATTTCTATTTGACCTAAAAATAATTGGATCCTCCCAAACGAACAAATCAATTGTAATCACCCATGCATTAATCATCAATCAACTCAATCATATCCAATGCAAGAACACCTAATACATTCCTTTCATTAGCATAACAAACAAATCAATCACACATCAAGCCATCTCTGGGCCTTCCAAATATTCCCTCTCTACATTTTCTGCTCTTTACACTTTTTTTTAATTGTAACTTCCTTATTTTATGCCATGCGATTTCTTTCCCCTTGTGCATGGACTTCACTCCACCTTTTACTATGCCTTTCTTTAGTGTGGAGTTCTCCCTACTTTTTCACATGGGCTTCTTCCTATGCTGTGCCTTCCCCACTGTGGGCATCTCTTCTGTCATGGGCTTCCTTGCCCCTTCACAATGCTTTCTTTTTGTATGCTATCATACAGGTCTTGTGGATGAAGTTTGGAAGTACTTTAATGATATGAGTCAATATTATCATTTCATAACTATAATGGAGCACTATGCTAGCATGGTCAATCTTCTTGGCCACAATGGGCATTTGGATGAGGGAAAAAGCTTGATTAGAAAAATGAAAATGAAATTTGATTATATAGTATGGAGTTCTCTGCTTGCTTCCTATATAATTCATAATGATATAAAGATTACAAAATTTCCAGTAGAAGATATTTTCCTGATGGCAACCCTGCTATTGTGAAAGTTGTTAATTTAATGCATGATCAATTTGACAAGAATTTTAAAAGTAAAATGTAAAGTGTTGGAGAGGGCTCTACATCAAAATCTTGCAACAATCATAACCACACATTGCACTCATCACTTTAAAGCTTTAATCTTGGAGAATTTTTGAAATGGAAGCTTGGAGAAGCATATACATCAAGGAAGTCTAGGAAGACTATTCTAGATTTTGGTTTATTGACCTATTTATGATCTTTAAATTTAGCTAGAACTACTATTTTTTTTTTTTTCCACCACTACAATCTAGCTATTCCTTGAACATTTCCTAATTTATTGATTCACTGGGTACTTCCATATTGATGTTTGGCACCATTCTAATATGCATTACCACATTATTTCTAAATATGTTTATCTGCTCCTGGGAAAAGTGTTGTAGCTTTGAAATGTCTTACTACATCATCTCCAACAACACAGGATGGTAAATGGTTCCCATCAACCTCTTTCTATAAATTCCAAAAATTTGCAAACTTTTTATAAAACAATAATGAGCTTCCAATTATATAATAATTAAAACTAGTCACTCTATAGTCTCCTTGTTAAAATACTTTTAAACCCCAACTTTCTATTTAGACTGATGCAATTAGTCAAGCTTGCAAAAGTGGGTCCAACTCAATTTTGTTTTGCTTTTGAACAACTAATATTCCAAATTAATATGAAGATCATCTAATATTGATTTTAATTAATCTCAAGTAGTAATTGATCTTCAAAACTCATTTCACATTCTATCTACAAACTATGATTTTTTGCTAATAGGGTGTGTCAGCTGGCTTTAAAAACTGACCCACATAGATAATTGGGCTCTAAAATCAACAATAATAATTCTTTGTTCCACATACTCCTATCTTTTTGAATCTTGTCTCATGATGAATTTTTAGTCAAAAAATAATGACTTTCAAAACTACCCTCTTAGGACTACCTGGAAGAAAACACGTCAAAAAACCAAAAAACATATTCGGATTTGGCTTTGAAAATAGGGTAAATTGACACTTGGGGGCATAGGAACTAGGGCATTGGTTCACTACCATGAGAAGAATATGAATATGTGATTAAGGTTCATGATGAATAATAGGAAACATTTGGTGAATGGTCAAAGTTGGTTTACTCATACTTGCAAACTAGAACCATTGGTAGAAAAGTAGTTTTTACAAACGTAATGGACCTAGGAGATTGTGTAGATAGATTTGTCAACATTTGAAAATTGGTGCACTTAAGGTATTTTTAGAGGAGAAAATAGTGTATAATCCATTCCAATTCTCCTATCACAAATGTAGAGATATGACATCATGAATAGGGGTATTGACAACTCTACATTTGCTGACACTAGTAAAAAGCTACAAATTGCACTTAGAATTGTGTTTGAAAATTGATCAAATAGATTTATCATAAGCTCAAACCTGAAGTGTAGAAAGTATGTGACCTATAGAATACAATTCAATAAGAATTTTCTCTATAGGGTTAATTGGTTCAAATTTATAACTAGTAAAATAGGGCTCCATAGAATTCATAACAAAATGCATCAGCATGACAACAATAAATGACCAACTTTGAGGGATTCAAAACATACTGAAAACATGTTGAAATGATTCAAAATATGAATCATAGGTTCTCTAGTATGGATAATAAACACTCCCAAAGAATAAAGTCATTAAACATTACTAGTTGCAAGATATTCAATTACAAACGTAGCTTCCTATCGTTATTTGACACTTAGGCAAAAAATGCAAAGTTGGACATTGCTCAGAATGAGACTTCAGTGAATGGCTTGGAATGAAAATTTATCATTATGGAACACATAGATGTACTAAATGCAAGGTGTTAGAAATATTAAACACCTCTTAGGCATCACAAGTATAGCCAAGTATACATGTTAAAAAGTGCTTATAGGGCTTGAATTTTTCAATGGTACTCGAATTAGGACTCTAATTTTGAGTCCCAATAGTACACATATAAATGTCAATGTAAAAGAGAATCCTTTTGTAGGATATGGGACTAATAGTGTTGGTAGTAAAACCTACTCTAGCTTAGATGAAGAGAATGATAAAGCTAAGGAGATGAAAGCTAAAGAAGTGATAAAAGAAGAGGAAAGAAGAAAATCACAAGAACTTAAGAAGATTGAAGATGTGAAGACAAAATAAGAAGAGAGAAGGAAAGAAGAATAAAAGGAGAAATAAAGAGTAAAATAATGAAGAAAGAAAGAAAGAATGAAAGAATGAAAGAATGAAAGAAAGAAAGGAAGAAAGAAGAAATGATGGAAACTTTTGAACTACAGTAGAAACAGAAGACTATGATGCAAGAATTTGCATTCTTGTCCAATCTAATACATATGGTAACTGAATCTAGGAAGGATTTGTTGTCACAAAATCTTGTACCATTGTCCAAAGTTTTTACTTAAGGACAACCTTGTGAAACATGGAAACAACCTCCAATCTGTGGGACTTGAACTATGAGGTTGAGTGTCTAGAGAAGCTTAAACTACTCTTGAAGAGAAAAGGGAAAAGGAATACATGAGAGTAACTACCTAATCTATTCTAAGGAGGTGATGAACTAGAATAGGGTGTTTAGACTAATCTCTTCCTGTACATGCACAATAAAATTATCATGAAAACCCAAAGATATATGGATTTAGACTTGCTTTAATCTATTAGCTACATATAGATTAGATAACCAAAAGAGTGACACAAGGAAAAAGAGCTTGACATTTTATCATTCATAGGCCAAAGAGATACATAAATGTAGATTATAGATATCCCTAATACATCAAAGATAGTAAGAAAAAGCTTTCATTTTTGGAAATACAAATAAGAAATGTATACTTCTTTTGGGGGGGCGGGGGGGTTTGAATCAGAAGTACTAATCATTAACCAATAAAACTTCTAACTTTAAAACAATACATGCATAAACATATTGAAATAACATGTAAAGTAAATGCATCCACATAAACACTTGACAATAGATATGATTACCCAAAAACCATCCAATGAGAAGGTAAAACTAGGGTGGGGATGACACCCACAATTCTTCAATACTGTAGCAATAAAGTTCACCTGTTAAGGTTACATAGTTTTACCATTCTCATGACCTACCCTATGAAAGGCTTGCGCTATTAAAGGCTTACAAAAGATTGTTATATCTCACCCTGTTAAAGGATTTTAACACCCTATGAAAAGTGTGCCTAGCTAAAGGACTTTAGAACACTTAGTTGAAATGTCATCCTATTAAAGGATTTTATCATGACTGTTAAATCAACCTTAGTTCAAAGGATTTCATCCTACTAATATAGTTGTTAGAAAGTATAGTAGAATGTTTGATCTAACTACTTACAATCTGGTATTATTGATTTTAGATCTCGATTCAGTCCATTTTGATCCTTTCTCATCCAATATGAAATTTTTGTATGCTTGATCCTCTATTCTTGCAAACTAATTCTAAAATTATGTGCTCCTTCTAAGTCATCTTGAATACCTTGTAGTCAATTCACCCTTTTTTCTCCTTCTATTCTTCACTTCCATGCATCTCATTCAATCATATACACACACTATGAATTATGGGGATTTCTCTCCCGTTAAAAAGACTATAGTGGCTTAGGGTTAGGTATGAACTTACAGTTGAGATTCATTCATTCTTTTCACTCAATTCCTTCCATTTTTTTAATTGGTTGTATGTTGATTGCATAGGGAATCCAAATAGATTCAATATTATCTTCAAAGCTTTCAGATTGATCCATAAGTTTACTAAAAGATGCTTTACATAGTTGTTTGTGCCATCACAAATAGCTAGGTCCATTCTATGTTACTCGACACTTAATAATACTGATGCTTGGTAGTTACTATAATTCTATCTTACTCAGCACTTGAACTTGCTTGGCATTAAATGTTCACTCAACACTTGAACTACTTAGCATAGGAGTGACTCAACACTCATTACATTTTGGCATCTATACATATTATACTCAGAATTGTTGAAACCAATCTGAGATCAACAATCTCCCCCTTTGACATGAGCAGAAAAAAAACTTAACTACACATGATGAATCTAATATCCTTGAGTATAATATACATCTAGTTTGGCATATATACAAAAATTCAAAATTGTTCAAAATATTGTAATGGACTATACACCACAAAATTTTGTAACTCCCCTTGAGTTAATGTGTCTTTCTATATCCAATATCTCTCTGAGTAGATTTGTAACTCCCCCTTTGTTTTCCCCTCTCTCGGTTTACTTTATCTCCCCCTTTCACATGTCTCCCCCTTGTATATTTGTCTTCCTCTAGCTTTTATCTCCTACTTAACGTTATCTCCCCCTTTTTGACACTTATGTCAAATCGTCTATACACTAACTATGTATTTAGCCAAAACTTCTTGTTAACTTCCATTATAATCTTCAGATTAGCATCCTAGTTATCTATTTTAACATCTAAGGATTTGATTTTGGATGGTTATCTCTACTACATGGTGAACTAAGCTATCCAAATTTAAAAGATTACGATCTTTCTTTAGCACAATTTCAGCATAGGCTAGTTCCTTCTATAGTATTTCCATGTGAGGGTCAAGGAATCTTGAATGTGGAGTAGATTGGCTCTTGTGTTAGCCTCTTTTTCTATTAATACAACTAGTTCCTTTTGTGTATGAAGAGTTGAATGAAAGTGCTTCTCACCTTGGGTTAGATTTTGTGGCAGTTGCATACTTTTAATCTTCAAATTTCTATCCAGACTCTGAATCCTCTAGCTTGTTTCTTGTGTGAAGAGTGTGGGGTCACACAATTTTGTGTACAATGAGAATATATTCTCAAGTACATTCTTCACTTTTTCAATCTGTGTAGCCAATTCCACTTGTAATAGTGATATTCTACTAGATATCTTCTCATTAACTTTAGCTTAGAATTTCTTTTTAGACCATTCCATGAGTTTTGCATTGGTTTGCTGGTATGTATTTGTCACCTGTTCAACAATCTTTGATAGTTTTTCTAAGATGGGCTTTTATTCATTAGGTATTTGAAAGCTAAAAGCATCTAAGAAGATGTCTTTAATCTCATTAAGTTCTTTCCTTTGCATATACTCTTTCTTGAGTATCTGTTGATTCTTATTCCTTTCCAATGCCTTGTGCATGATATTAATCTACTCTAAGTTCATGGTTGCATAGTCATATTTTGGTATAATTATTTCTTCATCTAGTATTCGATCTCCATAGTGAAGTACCCTTACAAATTTTGTTGAGCTCAAGCCTAGTGCAAAAAACTAAAATGGCATTGCATCAGTGCTCGGCTCTTGAATGACTTTGGTAGGATTGCTTATTGTTTATAAATTAACCAATGTTTGTATGGCTTCCTACTCCTTTTCCTTGGATACGTCCTTCTCTTAATTAGGTTTTCCTTGATCAATTATGATCAATTTTGGTCCACCTTATGTTTGTGTGTCAAGCATAGATACCTCGGTATATCATGCTTGTTCCTTTGTGGGCTCCTCTATAGTTTGAGTCTATTGTGCAATCATAAATTTTTTTACTATGGTGTCAACCTTTGTTGATGTATCCTTTGATGCTTAAACTAGAGGTTGAACACTAGTAACTATAGGGAAAGTAGAATGTGGCTCTTGTGTATTCACCTTATCCTTGGTTATATCAGCTACTAGTTTCTATAGCTCATCCACACTAACCAATACTGGATTATCACGTAATTTAGCTTGTAGTGTGGATTGGTCAAGGATCTTCTTCAAATCCTTTGCAGTTATTGGATTAATGTTTTGAGCTGATTTATCAAGAACATATTTCACTTTTATTGTGCTTGTAGGTGTGTTTATGTCAAGTGGAGGGCTTAATGGTGACAATTGTGTGTCTTGCACACTTTATTCTATTTGCTACTCCTCAGCTATTGTCATTTCATCCTTCTTTTGCTGTGCCTCCTCGACTATGTTATCTCCCTTTTCTTTCTCAATTTCTCTTTCCTTATCATCATTCCCATCTTCTCCATTATTCTTTCCCTTAAAGGGATCCTTCCTTGATAGTAGTCAACCCATGTATCAACTTCCACATTTGAGTGGATTTCTTTACAACATCTTCAATATTGTTTTGTAGATTGCTTTAGGCTCTATATTTGGGTGCAAATTTTCTACCATGTTTCTTATTTTCCTTTGTGATTTTCCCTTTTGAAAATTCTAACATCACTTGTGCCAATATAGATTCTCTTATTTCCCTTTTCTATATTTAGGCAATAGTGGCATTTATTCTCAACAATTGAATACAAATATTTGGGCATTGTGTTATCAAATTCAATAGGGGTGTTCTTGAATTTCACCATCATGGCATACACTGATTCTTCTACCATATTTTGATCTTCTCTGCTCGATTTACCAAAATCAATATTTTTCAAACCTATTAAGTCTACATTATCCCTAACATTAGCACAAATTTTATCAATATCAGACTTGGTAGCATGACTTACAACTCTAAATTGGCATTTGTCTTCTGACTCTTTCCTTTCATCATCTGACTCTAGTTGTGCCACATATTTTCTTCTTAGTTTCTTCTGCATAGGACCTTGTTGTTTAGTAGCCTTTTTCATTTCCTTTACTTGCTCCTTGACCTTTTTAGTGGTGGTCCTTGTGTTGACTCTTGTAGCTGGAGTAGTAGGCTTTGTAGGTTTTGATTTAGCTACTTTATTTCCCTTTGGCTATGATGTAGGTTATGTTTTAGCCTTCCTCTTCTTTGGTTCTTGTTTCACTAGTGCTTCCTTGGATTGTTCCTCCTTGGTATCTTCTTCTTCTTCTGCATCTTCACCCATACCCTAGGTTAGGGCAAGAGGTTGTTGGCATTGTTCTTCTTCTTCCTCTTCTTCTTCTCCTTCATCTTCATTTTCAACACCTTCTCCAAATTGGGCTATTAGCTTTCTCACCATTTTATCTTTCTTTTTTAGATTTGAGGCTATTTTCAACTCCATTTCAACTTTTTATTTGACAACATCATAATTACCAAAAAATTTAGCAGTCTTGTTAGCTTCTTCTGCAAGTAGTGTAGTGATGGCAACTGATGCTTCATCAATGTTCATTCCATAACACAAAGGCCTTAGCCATTTGACACTAGGCATTGTAGCCTAGATGAAGGTCTAGTCAATGTCCACTAGAAAAAAAATATCATTATAATATTTCTCCACTAGAAAAATAGGAATTCTCAACTTCTGTTTCATTGAATTCTTGAAATCTTCAAAGTAACTAGTCATTATTGACTCAAAATTGTCTCCCATTTGCTCAATATACTCATTTATTTGCATAGCAACAAACCTATTGGTCTTCTATCCTACTCTACCAAAATATGGGTATTCATTTTGAACATATAAAATATGCATATCAATATGAAACCAAACTTACACTAAGAATTTTTAGACTTCTTTATTGCTCCTAAGTTCTCCATTGTTTGTTGCAATTGTAGTTCTACAAGATCATAAGTATGATCTTTCTTCACAATCTTATATCCTACATCAACTACTATAGAAGGAATAATATTTAGCTAGCTTGATTGATAGAATTTATGTGATATGACCCTCACTACAAATTCAAGAAGTGGATCTTTGATAGTATCAATTGTCATTCCTCTCTTGTTCCACATTGCTCCTATATTTTTCTCTATCACTTCTTTAGAGCCGCTCCTCAGGGTCTTTGGCTGATTTAGAGTTAAGTATCCTATAACTCTATGTATATTTCTCTTTGAAATTTTTATGGGTCCATCTTCTAGACATAAACATTCATCATGTATTCAGCTAAAGACAATTATGATCCATTCAATTTTGAAAACAGTGGGGAAATCTAAGGCATGGGTTGCTCCCTTTTTCTCAACAATCTTGAACTCTTCCTTTAACACTCTATTTTCAAATAATTTATCATGTGCCTAAAAAATTTACATATCTCCAATTCTTTCAACTTTACAATTATAACACTACCTCACATCTTGAACCATAACAACCTTAGGTGGAATAACTAGTAATGCACCTACTAGATCACTCTTGTATGCGACCTCTGGTATAGCCCTAAAATCTAGTTGTTTCTTCACTGCTCAGTACTTGAAATTCAAATGGTTTCTTCTCCTTTGGATTCTTAGAACTTGAGACCATTTTGCAAACTAGGGTTTTAACAAATGTGTAAATTGTGTGGCTTGATAGAGAAATAATACCTTGAAAATCAATGATCTAATGCTTGATCTTCACTTTGATTCATGAAAATGCTTATTCTTGCTTGAAAATTACTTCTTCAAATGCCTATTAAAGAATTTTATAATGACTCTAAAATCAACCTTAGTTCAAAGGACTTCATCATACTGATATAGTTCTTAGAAAGTATAGTAGAATGTTTGATATGACTACTTACAATCTAGTATTTCTGATTTTAGATCTTAATTTACTCCATCTTGATCCTTTCTAATATGATATGAAATTTTTGTATGCATGATCCTCTATTTTTTTCAAATTGATTCTACAATTCTATCCTTCTTCTAAGTCACCATGAATACCTTCTAGTCAATTTACGCCTTTTTATCCTTCTATTCTTTGCTCGCATGCATCTCATTGAATCATATACACACAATATTAAGTATGGGTCTTCATATCCCTTCAAAATGACTTTGGTGGCTTAGATTTAGTTATGAATCTATGATTGAGATTCATCCATTTTTCCTACTCAATTCCTTCAACTTTTCTAATTGGTTGCATGTTGATTGCATAGGGAGTAAAAATAGATTTGATCTTATCTTTACAACTTCAAGATCTATCCATAAGTTGGCTCAAAAATGGTTTACATACTTTTTTGTTGCATCACAAATGATTAGGTCCATTCTGTGTTACTCAACACTTGATAATACTAATGCTTGACACTTACTATAATTCTATCTTGCTCAACGCTTGAACTTTCGTGGCATCAACTATTCACTCAACACTTGAACTACTCAACACATGAGTGACTAGGAAATCATTATAAATTGACATCTATACATATTATACTTAGAATATGTTACTAGCTTGGAATGAAATTAGTAAATATCTTAAGTGTGTTGACACTCAATTGTCAAAACTAATCTGAGGTCAACATACATAGTACATCAATGGTTGAGGAGATAATATAGGATGTCATATAATTCAGAGGCAACGAGGGAATTTACAATAACATGCTAGGGAAATACTAGAGAAATAGAGAAGATCAAACCCTGAGAAAGAGTAGAACATCTGGTTTTATAGTGTAAGCATAACTTAGATAACTTCCACCCTAAGATAAAATTCAACCACTACATCAAATTTATAGATAATAATTACTGCAAAAACTAGAAAATATCTAATCATAGTGCAAATCTAGACACAAGATGATCACTTATATAGAAAAAAATCTCTAAGTTGAGAAGAATGATAGCCATTAACCTTTTAACTAAGTAGATCAATCAATAGGTAGTGATGGAGTGTACTTTTGCATTAATTAGGTTTGGCGAATGATGAAAGTGGTTGAAGGAGATCAAAAAGATTAGATCTATCATTAGGGAGCTACTATCCCTATCATTAACTTTCCAAATTAGATGGAAAGCATAGGTCAACCATGTTCAATTATTAGTCTATAACTTTTGAGCTATCTGATTGGTTTGGATTTCCTCTTTGTCCAGCATGGTAGGTGAAAATATTTATATATTTTGTTCAACACTAGAACTCATGATCCTACGAGTGTTAACCATGGTCAAAACCTTTCATATATCCTTTTTTAAGAGCCCTAACATCTAATATATTATGATCACCAATACCTCCTACCTTTGATCCCATTGTTCATTCTCCATACGATCCTTTGACAACAATAAGATACTAATATATATGAGCAATGTTAGTATGCTAATAGAAACCAAATTTAAATAAAGCTTCGACAAACTAAACAAAATTCATAAACTTCAAGATAGACTAAGATGAGCTCTCAATTGAGAATATGAGCCATTAATGGACTCTCTCAATAAGAAGCTCTCTTGTTGAGTGGCTTTGTCTAAATAGATAGGATGTATGCTCAAGCTTATGCTTCAAAAAGGGCTTCAAATGGAGTTGGAATTTGGGTGTGATTGTATGGTTTTGATGTAAAATGGCTTCTTAAAATGGCATTATGACTTTACTTCATGGATTGTGTTGTTTTGCAAAGGGGAAGGATCCAATTTATAGGCAAGAGGCTTGAGGGATTGAGGGCTAAGATGCAAGGATGGGAAAAAGCTCATGGAGGGCTCAGATTGCATGAGAGGAGAGAACAAGGATTGTGCTTCCTTATAGCCAATCAGGGAGTAACACATGTCACAGGGTGAGAGGATGGAGGAAAGGGGAAGGATGAGTCAACAAAGGAGGCTCAAGAGATAAAATCTTCATAAAGACCCTCATAATGGCTTGTAAGAGCAATAAAACGGCTTGGAAGAGTCATTTATGGCCTAGTGGGCTTCATAAAGTTTTATGGTTGAGATATTTTGAGGGAGATGAGAGCAATTTCAACTTGGGCTTGATTAGGAGGGTTTTAAGCTTGCCTAGGATTGTGCAAATGATTAGAGGATGGATTAGCATGGTTTAGGATTAGCTTAGGGATAGGCAAGTGGATGGCATTTAATGAGGGTGGGTGAAGGAGGAAATATTTGTTAACTTTGGCTTGGGTTAGTAAGTCTTAACCCATTTTTAAGGAATGTGACAAGGTTAGGAGGGGATTAGGATTAGGTTTAAAGACATCTTCTAGAAGAGTCTAGACTTTGGATGAGGATAAAGATTTTCTAGAATAGTCTAGAATTTCCTAGGATGAGGATGAAGACTTTCTAGAAGAGTCTAGAACTTCTTAGGATGAGGATAAATTAGATTTTTAGGAAATAAATAAAGTATTATTTATTTCAAGGGTTTGGGTTGAGGAGATATTTATTAAAACTTTTTTTTAATAAACATGAGGATTAATATTTAATCTTAATTAAATATTTTGAGTTGGGATTAGGGGTAGGAAATGATGGGATTAGCCTTTAATCAAAATTAAAGAAGGATTAGAAGATTTTGGAAGAGGTTAGTGGTCTTAAGGAAATTGGCCAAGTTTTGGGCAAATTTTTTTTAAATTTTTTTTTTGGGTTTTTTGGTCAATTTATTAATTAAATAATTAATAAATAAGGAAATAATGTTTAAATAATATTTAAACATTTTTGGGAGGGATTCCTTAATTAAATATTTTTAATTAAGATAAAGGGATTTAATGGCATAAAAATAAATTAATTAATTAAATAATTAATTAATTAATAAATGATGATGTCATCAGGAATTTTTCAAAAAATAAAAATACTTTATTTTCTAAAGGTTTTTAGGTGTCTACAACTACAATATCATGATAGAATGGCAACACTTAACAACCCTAGCATAAGGTCATGGTACCATTATTTCTTACTTTTGGTGTCACAAGCATGGTTGATTGAACCTTTACAATCTTATAATCTAGTCTATTGTGATATTGGTAGTTATGGAATTAACCCTTGTGATCCTATGATTATAGTTTAACTATCTTTTTTTGTGGCCTTAGGAGGCATATTCACTTGTGCTTGTGACTTTACAACTTTAAGATCATTCAACCAACCTCCCAATTGGTAGCAATGACAACCTAGGAAGTCAACCCTATTATCCTATGATCATTGACCCTCATGGCATTAGAACACATCTTTATGGCACTTACAATCTTCTGATTGCTTACAATGATAACATCAACCAAAATTTCTTTTTGGATTACATTCTCTTGACTATGTATGATATTATGACAATCTAACAACTCAATCAATAGGAGCCTTATAGCTTCTTATCACTTTTTGATTTGCTTGATGATTTTCCAATACATAAGCTATTGTAAGATGAGGACCATACCATCTTGTCATGGCTCTGAGATTTAAAATATAAAATGAAATTGAATCTTATGAACATTAGGTGGGTTTAAATATTTTGAAATCAATCCTTAGTAGGAGGGCACTTTTGGCCAATATTTTTGGTGACTCGAGGGAGATACTATTAAAAATAAGGATTTTTTTTTTTTTGGAGTGGGGGGGAGGGGTTGAATAAACAATCTAAAAAATTTAGTCACCAACTAGATATTATTTCTTACTTTAAACCATACATAACAATGTAATAAAGTATTGCTAAATAGTAATAGTAATAATGCACAAAGATAACTCATAACACCATATTTTGTTAACTAGGGAAACCATAGCCAAGGGAAAAACCTGAAAAAGATGATATCCAATAGATAATATAGTAATATATAAGTTCCTTTGTAGTGGATAGACCCTATAAGGAGTCAATGAGAAAATCTAGTATAAAGAGTCCCTATTAGGAGATTCCAACCTTGTTAAGAGTTGTATTACAAGAGATGCAAGATGAGTCCATTGCCCAAACATGCACTTCCAATTACAAGAAGAGCTCATTGCCCAAAAAATTAATCATACTTTTAGAATACTTCTTCCTCAATTGATCTCTAATCTTCAACTCAATCTTAGGTCACAAAAATAATTTTCAGAAAACTTCACATATATCACTCTTACAAAAATTCACATACAATTTCTCAACATCTTAATCAGCACATATAATGACTCCTTCTCATCACAAGATGTCCTTTGTATAAATAACATACCTTTATAATAATTTCTACAAGGTTAGCTAAGACCACAATATAATTTTCCATCTTAGAGTAAACATCTAGTATGTCAGCCCTAATTGGACAAGTAATTATTTTGTAAACAAAATAATCCTTTCCGTTAATTATATTGTCCTATTTCATTGAAACACAAATATCTATTTTTTGTATAGTCCATACTAACTTTTGAAATTATACACATCATCACCAACATGTACACTATCTCCATCTAACTTCTCTACTCATAATATGACATCAGCAAGTAGTTATAAACAAAACAATATATTGTTGTATACCAAATTCCATACTTATACAATTTTTTAATTACCAAATGCTAATTATCTTTATTTCTGAGGTTTCCTATAGGCATGTACATCATGTATTGCCATAAATGACAACAATTACATGTCTTCATTAGCCAATTGTCAACAATCCCCCCATTTGGCATTGATGGCAAAAAAATAGGTACAGTTGGCTAAGTAATAAATTTTTTAACAAAAATGCATTCACACTACATCTATTACAATTTTCCCATCTTTACATATGCTCCCCCTTATAATATACTTTAAAATCCTAACAATTTTCATGTGTAGTTCTCCCCCTTTAACATTAATGAGAAAAGTTAAAATGTCAAAATCTATCCAAAAACTATCCATCTACTATCAAAAATGTCATCCTTCTTCCTTAAGCTAGTAGAATCTTCACGTAGTCCTTAAAATTTTCCTTAAGATTATCCATACATTTTTTCCATATATCCTTGGTTGATTCAATAGAGGTGAGAATTTTACATAAATCATATGATGCAATCTCAACTGCATTTATGTCTAAATACAAAAGGTTAGAATAAGTGTCCTTGGCCTTGACACATTCCTCCTACTATCTCTCAACAAAAGATACTTTCAAAGAAATAGACTCTCAAAAATCTAATATTCTTTTCAAAAAAAAATTCCTTTTGAAGTTCAAGTTTTTTGATGTTATTATGAATACTGGCCACTTTTTCTTCAAAATCATCAACTTTACAAGATGGATGTTGTAATTGGCTAGATAGAGCCTCTAGCTCACTCACCTTACCTTTAATCTAACTATTAATGTCTTTAGTTAGTTTATATGATAGAGTACACTTAATGTACAATATCTTACCATCCTATTGAATTTGTTGAATTTCCTTGATACAAATATCAAGACTTACCAAATCATTCTTAATATTTTGGTAAAATGTACTAAACAAGTTAGCATCATCTAAAATCTGTGCCTTTTCTTCTACAACATTAAACAAGTTAATAAATTCTTCATCAAATGAATTTAACACTTCCTATGCTCTCTATTCTGTACTACCAGAGTATTGTATAGTTTGTGAGCAACCTCCATTAAGGTTTTTGATGCAGGAGCATCCAGAGGTATAAGGGCAATCCTATGTCACCCATAAAAAATACTTAGACTTAGTTTCTATTTCATGTGTTTTCATTTTTGGAGACCCATTTGGGTCAAATAAAGGTTCCAACTCTCATAGTTCCACTATTAGTGTTCTGGGTTAGAGTTTTTAATCACCTTGGGATACATATAAATGTCAAAAAAATAGGAGTATGTAATTGAGCCATTATTTTGGTGAACTAGAAGGTATAAATTGTTTGGAAGATTTTCATTGTAATTTAGAGCATTCCAGAAAAAGAATTAGGTCAAATCGCCCCATGGTTTGAAAGTTATCGTAGTTTTTTGGTATCTAGAGACATCCTAAGAATGCTTCAAAGTTAGGTTAGGGGCATTAAATGACCTCAAACATGACTGAAAATGGGAGATGAGAAAATATGGTCCATAAGGCTATAGAGAGCTTTGAGAGCTTTCCATAAATGTAAACGGTTCATCAATCGGAGCTACGGTTCAAAAGTTATACCCCTCGGAGGTTCGGTTACCATTTCTGGATTCTTCTAATTTTGTGTTGACTTCTAATGTGACTTCTAGAGCCTTCTATTTGGTTGGTGGATGCCAAATAGCACTTTATAGAATGTATTCCTAATCCTTAACCCTTCAGGGTCTATTTAAGAACATTTTTGGCATTGTAAAAGGCAATTCAGAGTGGAGTTTGAGAGGAGGTACTAAAAGGAGAAATTATCTCTAGATTATTACTGTTGTAAGACCTTAGGGCATGTTTTGAATTCTATTCCCTCTATACTAAATGTATTAGCTTATTAAGAAAGTTAATAAAGGTTTTCCTTTCTTTTCATGTCCATTCTATACTTTGGTTGTGTCCCCATCAAGTGGTATCAAAGCCTAGTTTTTCTGAGTGTGTAGATAGAGCGCTGACTATGAGGCAGTTTGCACTAGGACTGTGTCGTTATGGGTTTGAGTTAAGAAGATGCCTCGATGAAGAGAGCATGGTGGAAGGGCCAGAGCTATTAATCCTAAGGAGGTTAGAGCCCTCCAAAGGCAGGTTTAAGAATTGTAGGAGAAGCTCCATAGAGGAACAAATGTTGTTGCAGGCAACGAAAGTGAGGATGACAATGAAGAAGAAGAAATTGGACCAAAAGGGAAATTTGATGGGGAAGTTCTAAATTAGATAGAGGAAATGCTTTTTAGGGCCATTACTAAGTTTGGGAAAAGACCTACAATTGATGTGAGTGTATTTTTAGGAAATTTGAAACAGATGAGTTGATCGATTAGATCAATGAACTAAAAGAATACTTTGAGTATGAGGATATTAGGGACCCAAATAGGGTTAAGTTTGCAAAGGCCAAATTGAAAGGACATGCCAAAATCTAGTGGCAAGAGGTTCAATTGGAAAAAAATAGAAGAGGAAAGGATAAGATTACAAGGTGGGATCACATGGTAGACAAACTAAAGAAGTAGTTCATTCCTATTGACTATGAGCTTGATTTGTTTAAGAAGATGCATTGGTTAAAGCAAGCTAGAAAATCAATCTAGGAATATACAGAGGAGTTTTACAAAATTTTGATTAGAGTAGGGCATGTAGAAGCAAATAAGGAGAAGGTTGCTCATTATATCAGTGGGTTGCGACCTAGCATCTAGGAGGAATTAAGTCTGGTAAGAATGACCAATGTTGAAGAGGCATACCAATTTGCCCTATGAGTTGAAGAGAACCTAAATAAGAGGTTAGAAGGGAGATAAAGAGAGCATGGTCAAGGAGGAAGGGGTCGTGGTAGGTCATCTGGAGGCCAAAATGAAACCCAAAATAAAAATGAAGATGTGGGTACTAGCAGGAACCAGAGGAAGAGGAAGAGCTAGAGGATGTGGACAAGGAAGATGAGGCTTTTGTGGTACCTATTTCCATTGTAATGAAGAAGGTCATCGTGCCTTTAAATGCCCTCAACGACAAGGAAGGACAAATAAGAGAGCTGAGGGTCAAGCTAGGGTTGCTCATCTGGATGAGGATGCACCATAATCACATTCAAAGGATGCAAAAAGAGGAGAGACTTTAGTAAATGAAAGGGTCCTACTAAGTGGTGAGGTTGAACCAGGACAAAGGAGGAGCTTATTACATACTAGGTGTAGCTATGAAGATAAATGTTGTGATGTGATCATTGATGGTGGTAGCATTGATAACTTGGTATCATAGGAGATGGTCCCTAAACTAAAGCTCAAGAGGGAGAAGCACCCCTAGCCCTATCAGATTGCTTGGGTGAAAGATGATCATAAGGTCCTAGTATGTGAACAATGTTTAATGAAATTCAAAATTGGGAGTTACCATGATGGAGTTCTCTGTGGTGTTATTCCAATGGATATTTTCCATCTATTGTTGGGAAGAGTATGGCAGTTTAATAGGCATGCAATACATGATGGTCATGCAAACACATACTCTCTAAAAAAGGATGGAGTTCACCACAAATTGAAGCCCATGAAAAAGGAAGGTGAAAAGGTATGTAGTAGTGCTAGGATTTTTCTTGTTGATGGAAGGAATTTTTTAGATGGCATAAAACATTAGCATATGTGCTATGCTTTGATACCTAGAAAAGATAAAGAAGGTAGTAGTGAAATACCACTTGAAGTTTTAAATTTACTAGGTGAGTTTGGAGATATCATCTCTAATAATGTTCTAGAAGGATTGCCACCGATAAGGCAAATCAATCATTAGATAGCTTTAATTCCAAGAGCTAGTTTGCCTAACAAGGCTACTCACAAGATGACTCCTACTAAAACAAAGGAGCTAAATAGACAGGTTTAGGAGCTATTGAGGAAGGGCTTTATTCAGGAGAGCCTGAGTCCATGTGTAGTACCTACAGTACTAGCACCAAAGAAGGATGGAGAGTGGAGGATGTGTACAGAATCTCAAGCTATAAATAGGATAACCATCAAGTATCAATTTCCTTTGTCAAGAATGGATGATCTTATGGACTGCTTTAGTGGAGCTCAGTACTTCACAAAGATAGATCTCAAGAGTGGCTATCATCAGATATGGTTATGAGAAGGAGATGAGTGGAAAATAGCCTTTAAGACCAAGGAGGGTCTTTATAAGTGGTTAGTCATGCCCTTTGGATTGGCAAACACCCCAAGCACCTTAATACGGCTTATGAATGAGGTACTTAAGAAGTTCTTGGGAAAATTTGTTATTGTCTATTTGGATGATATTTTAATTTTTAGAGGGACTTTGGAAGAACATTTATTGCATATCTGTAGTGTCCTTGAAAGGTTAAGGGAAGAGAAGCTATTAATTAATCTAAAGAAGTCTATCTTTGCAAAAAGGGAGTTAGTCTACTTGGGGTTTGTTATATCACTTGAAGGTCTCAAAATGGATCTGGAGAAGGTAAAAGCCATCTTGGAATGGCCTACTCCAAGGTCTGCTACTGAGGTAAGATCATTTCATGGTCTGGTTAGTTTTTATAGGAAGTTCATTAGGAATTTTAGTGGCATATGTGCACCCCTGACTGACACAATAAGAGGGGATAGAAAAGAGTTCAAATGGACTGCGGCAGCTACGAGAAGTTTTGAATCGCTAAAGAAGAAGGTGATAGAACAACCTGTGTTGGCACTTCCAAATTTTAGAAAGGTGTTCTAGGTGGATTGTGATGCTATTGGGAGTGCTATTGGGGCTGTATTAAGCCAAGAAGGTAAGCCTATTGCACATTTTAGCGAAAAATTGAATGATGTAAAAAAGGAAGTATTCTGTTTATGATCAAGAGTTTTATGCAATAGTTCAGGCCTTAAAGAAATGGAGGCATTATTTATTGCCAAAGGAATTTATTTTGTATAATGATCACTAGGCATTATAGTACCTAAATAGCCAAGGTAAATTGAATCAGAGGTATTTGAAGTGGGTAGAGTTCTTGCAGAGCTATACATTTGTGTTGAAGCATAGAAGTGGAAAATCTAGCAGAGTTGCAGATGCACTAAGTAGGAGATAGTTGTTTTTTATAGTAATGCAGGTTGAAGTAGTTGGGTTTGATGAACTCAAGAATCTATACCCTGAGGATCCTAATTTTACTGAAGCATGGAAAGCTTGTAAAGAGCCTATTGCTGTAGACAGAACCAAGTGGCCAAAGTATCTAATTTAGGATGGTATGTTATTCAAGGGTAGTCAATTATGCATTTCAAGGAGTTCCATGAGGGAAATTTTGATTAAGGAGAAACATAGTGGAGGGATGGCAACACATTTTGGTCGAGATAAGACCATTTCCATTCTTAGAGAACATTACTTTTGGCATCAAATGTCATAGGATGTGAAGAAGTTTGTACAGAATTGCCAAGTTTGTCAAGTTGCCAAGGGATTTAGTCACAATACTAGACTTTATTAGCCATTGCCTGTTCAATCAAAGTCATGGGAGGACATAAGTATGGATTTTGTTCATGGATTTCCAAGGACACAAAGGGGTAATGACTCAGTATTTGTGGTGGTTGATAGGTTCTCCAAAATGGCACATTTCATTCCATGCCACAAAACTCATGATGATGTCCATATTGCAGACTTGTTTTACAGAGAGGTAGTAAGACTACATGGTCTTCCAAGGAGTATAGTTTCTAACAGAGATACCAAATTTGTGGGGTATTGCTGGAGAACATTGTGGAAGAAGTTGAGAATAGACTTCAAATTCACTTCCACACATCACCTGTAGACTGACGGCCAAATAGAAGTGGTAATAGAAGTTTGGAAAATTTGCTGAGATGTTTAGTTGGGGATAAGCCCAAGGGGTTGGATTTGATTCTACCATAAGCAGAGTTTTCTTACAATAACTTTTTAAATAGGAGTACTAGAAAATAACCATTCCACATTCTATATGGAAGTAGCCCAAGGACTACACCAGAATTAAGGAAGATAGATCAAGGGGAGAGGAGAAGTGTTGAAGCTAAAGAATTTTTCAAACATATCAAGTGTCTACATGGGGAGGTCTAGGTACACATTACCAAGATGAATAAAGAGTATAAAGCTAGGGCTGATAAAAGGAGAAGACATAAGGAATTCCAAGTAGGGGATCTAGTCATGGTACACTTACGAAAAGAAAGATTTCCAACCAGTACATACAACAAGCTAAAAATGAAGAAATTTGGCCCTTGCAAAATTTTGAAGAAACATGACTCAAGAAATGCATATGAGGTGGAGTTGCCAGATGGTATTCACATTTCTCCTATTTTCAACATTGCAGACTTAATAGAGTATCATGATGATGGTGCAGATGAGGAGCTGATGTTAGAGCCATGTCCAATTCTTGCTTCTAAGAGGGAGGAGATAGAAGACATTCTAGATCATCATGTGGGTAGGAGTACCATAAATAGGCAGTATGAAGAGTATCTGTTCAAGTGGAAAGGATGGTCGATAGAGGACTCAACTTGGATATTAGCAGCTGAGGTTTCCCATTTGGGATTTCCTCTACCATTCATAAAGTGACAAGGTCACTTTTCAATCTACCCTGGGTGTTTGATGTAGGAGCATCCAGAGGTATAAGGGTAATCCTATGTCACCCAAAAAAATGTACTTAGACTTAGTTTCTGTTTCATGTGTTTTCATTTCTGGATACCCATTTGGGACAAATAAAGGTTCCAACTCTCACAGTTCAACTATTAGTGTTCTAGGTTAGAGTTTTTAATCACCTTGGGATATGTGTAAATGCCTAAAAATAGGAGTATGTAATTGATCCATCCTTTTGGTGAACTAGAAGGTGTAAATTGGACAAAAAATGTCATTTTAATTTAGAGAATTCCAGGAAAAGAATCAGGTCAAAAGGCCCCATGGTTTGAAAGTTATCGCAATTTTTTGATATCTGGAGACATCCTAAGAATGCTTCAAAGTCAGGTTAGGGGCATTAAATGACATTGAATAGGGCCAAAAAATGGGGAATGAGTGAAGCTGGTCCATAAGGCTATAGAGCGCTTCGAGAGCTTTTCACAAATGTAAATGGTTCGTTAATCGGAGCTACAGTTCAAAAGTTATGCCTCCTGAAAGTTTGATTACCATTTTTCGATTCTTCTAATTTTTTTCTGACTTCTAATGCGACTTCTAGAGCCTTCTATTTGGTCAGTGGATGCCAACTAGCACTTTCTAGAATGTATTCCTAATCCTTAACCCTCCAGGGTCTATTTAAGAACATTTACGACATTGTAAAAGGAAGTTTGGAGTGGAGTTTGAGAGGAGGTACTAAAAGAAAAAATTATCTCCAAATTATTATTGTTGTAAGCCCTTAGGGCAATTTTTGAAGTCTAATTGCTCTGTACTGAATGTATTAGCTTATTTACAGAGTTAATAAATTTTTTCCTTTCTTGTCATGTTCATTATGTACTTGGGTTGTGTCCCCATTAGTTTTACATGAGTTCTTTTCTATATTATTCTTTTGAATAAGATTTGACAAGGATGAGATTAAATTAGTTGGATCATCATCATCAGTTGCTAAGTTGTCAAGTAAAAGAAAAGTAGATAAACTAGAAGGTTTAGTGTCATCCTCCCTTTGCTTCTTGGCTTCCTCTCTTACTCTTCTCTCTTCTTCTTCTTTCTTTTCTTTTTCCTTTCTTTCACTTTCTCTCTTCTCATCCTCCATTTTCTTTCTTATTTCTTCTTTTTCTAATCTTTTCTTTTCCTCCTCTTCCTTTCTTTTCTTCTCATCGTCAAGCATTTTTTTCTTGGCCTCTTCTACTTTCTCCTTTTCTTCTTCAAGTAACCTGTTTTCCTCTTCAAATTTTCTTAGTTTATCTTCAATATCATTGGTATTATGCTCATTAATTTTGGAACCTTCAAATTTATTAGTATCATCAATTTTAATGGTAACATTGGTCTAATCTATCTACATGGTTTCACTATTCACTAATACTTCCAAGCTTCTAGGTGCTCGTGGAGTTGTTGCCTTAGTTTTTGTTAGCATTTGACTTATTGATGATGCACTCTCACTTCTTAGTTTATCTTTCTCACCCACCATATAAATAAAATGGGTCTTACTTTATTTGTTAAGTAAGCTGAAAGATTATTCAATAATCTCTTAATCTCTTCTTTGTCATTAGTCTTGCAAATAGTTCTTAGCATAGACTTCCAAAGTTCTAAATCTTCTTTTACCACTGGTGTCTTCTTCTCAATATGTCTATCATAGACTTTATAGTTTGCTACACTCTCAATATCTTTCAATTTTATATTATTGGCTATAATGTATATTACAGTAGAGATATCAATCTTATCCTTCTCAAAATTGTTATAGAAATCATAAATTTTTTTCATCTAAACAAAGTTACCTTCACTAGCAATAGCTACGTTAATATTTTCTATCTTTGGCTTCCAAGGTTGCTGATCTTTTCTTGATGATTGCTTTGTTACTTTCTCTACTTTCTTGACTTTTTGTTCTTCTTCTTATTCACCACTAGATTCAACAATTGTCAATAATTTCTTTTGCCTCATGCCTAGTCTAGTGGCTTGTTGCTTGGCCCTTTTTGTCTTTGTGGTCACTACTTTAACTAGTCTCTCAAATTTTCTCTTTGGTTCACTAGGTTGCACATCTGACACTACTTCAATAGATATTGAAAAAGGTTGCACATTTAGTATTCTATGTTTCATGGTTTTCCTAACCACCTCAAACTTACTCTCAGTCATACTAGCCTCTGATAAAATATTTCTTCATAATAGACTCTATATTCTTGTGAGATGCCTTCTCCAAGGTTGCCTAGTGAGCTAACTGGGTAAACCCATCATAGGCTCCAAATCTATATTATGCTTTGTCCTTCTCTATTTTCAACAATAAATCAATATAGCCAACTACTATATCATTATTCAATTCATAACCCAAGGGAATAAGAAATCTTTCCTAAGGTTCTACTACTTGAATATAAGTGTAATCTGTTGATGGAATAATCAAATTGGGGTGAATCAGAAGTATGACATTAGCCTTAAAATTTTTTAACTAAAAATAGATTGTATGCCTTTAAACATATCAATAAAGCATAAAGTAAACACACGTATCAAAACACATAACACCAAATTTGGTAACCCAGAAACCTTCTAAAGTGAGAAGGTAAAACTAGGGTGGGAATGATACCCACAAAATATCACTTTAGGAATAATGTTTGAGCACTTCTGATGGTCTGCCCTATTAAAGGCCTACCCTATTAAAAGTGTTACATTGTATCAATAGTGACTTGGTAAAAGGATTTACAAACACTTTACATGAAGTGTCACCCTATTAAAGGATTTTATCACCTTGTGAAAGGTTCTATGACCTAGCTATTAGGATAACCTATCAACATAGGATTTTTTTTCTAATACAATTGTTAGAAAGTATTAGATTAATAAACTTGATAGCTTAAAATCCTTGATTGTTGAATTTAGGCACTATATCTGCTCTTGCTGATTTTGATCCTTTGAGATCTAATATTTTTTCATAACCCTTGCTCTATTTTGATCAACTAAATATGCAATGTTGATCCATTACTAAGTCTTTGACACCCCTACTATTTTCCCTATTCTACAATTCACTCTTTTTCAGCTTTTCATCTATTCAACCACAACTTATCATGGGGTCTATGCCTTCTTATAAAAGCTTCGAAGACTTAAGGTTTGAAATAAATTTGTGAACTAATTTTTCTCGTTGAAATCCTTGGACTTATCCTATTGGTTGCATGCAATCTCCACTTTTCTTATTGGCTTAGTGTTGATTACATAGGCAAAAGAAAAGATTCAAACTTATCTTTTAGATCCTTCGTGATTCATCCAAAAATGTTTTGCATCTCAATTTGTGAAGGCACAAACTCATATATTGATTTTGTGTTACTCGAAAGCTACTAGATTACTGGTGGTTGGCACATCTAGCATTCTACCTCACCCAGCACATATAGAATTCTAGCTCACTCAGCACATATAGCATTCTGGCTCACTCAGCACATATAGTATTCTGACTTTTTTGGCATCAACTATGACTTAGCACTTGAATATCACTTGGCTTATATCGTTCACTCAGCACTTGAAGTCACTTGGCACCTATATCATGCTCAACACCTATTGGAATTGAAAATTAGTTAAGTCTGTTGACACTGAATTGTCAAAACCATTCCAAGACCAACAATCTCCCCCTTTGACATGAGAGTCAAAAACACTAAACTAAGCATTTTTCTTGATAGTATGAGTACATTATTCATTTTTCTCAGCATATGTACAAAAATTACAAAAGCTTGTTCTAAATTTTTGTAAGGAACAATATAACTCAAAAATATTATAACTCCCCCTAAGCTCATTGTGCCATTTCCATTCCTATCACCAAAATTCTGGTGCTAAATTTGTCTCATGTTGATGTATCTAATACTCTTTTCCTTTGCCCTATTTTTGTACTCTATACCTATGGTATCTTTCATTCTGATTTACAACTCCTCAAAACATTATATCTCCCCCACACTATCTAACTCCCTCTTTATTATATCTCCCCCTTTTTTACACTAATGTCAAAGGGTACTAAGGTTTAAGACTTTATTCTACAAAAAATGTACTATTTACCTCCATAATCATCTTGAGAGCTACATCCCAATTCTCCAAAGTAATTTCAAATGATTTATGCTAGATGGTAGTCCCTACTACAAGATGTACAAGTCCATATAAAGTAGAAAGATTAGTATCTTTATTAACAATAGTCTCAGCATAGGCTTGTTCTTTATGGATTACTTCCAAATGTGGGGTAATGGAAGATTGTATCTACGTCAATTTGGCCTTGATAAATGCCTCCTCAGTTGTTAGTGTAGTTAATTCTTTCTGTCTATGAAGTGTTTAGACAAAATTCTTTTCACTCTAAGTCAAGTCTTTTAGTAGCTGCATGCTAGAAATCTTTAGATTTCACTCCAAGTTCAGTATTCTTTGGCTTGTCTCTTGTGTAAAATAGGAAAAATCACACAACATTTTGTACAATGAGAATACATTCTCAAGTACCTTTTTCACCTTTTCTATCTTTTTCACAAATTCAACTTGTGAAAGTGCTATATCACTAGATATTTTCTCATTTACTTTTCCTTGGTATTTCTTCTCAAACCATTGCATTATTTTCACATTAGTTTCCTAGTCTTCATCTATCACATGTTCTACAATGTTTGATAGTTGTTCCATTATTGGCTTGGTTTCATCAAGTGTTTGCAAGCTAAAAGCATCCAAAAAGATGTCCTTAGTATCATGTAACGCTTGCCTTTTCTTATACTCCTTCCTAATTATTTCTTTCTTCTTTCTCCTATTTAATCCATCCTATATTTTAGTGATTTTCTCTATAGCGAAGTACCCTTGTCACTTTTGTAGAGCTCAAGCCTGGTGCAAAAATTTCCAATGGCATTGCATTAGTGCTTGGCTTCTGAAGGACTTGTGTAGGAGTGCTAGTAGTTGGTAGATTAACCAATGTCTATATGGTGACTTGCTCCTCTTCCTTTGGTGTTTCCTTATCTTCATTTGATCTCCCCTAATTGATTATAATTAGTTGGAGTGTAACTTGTGTTTGTACTATAGGATTAGGTGTAGCAATCTATCCTATTTGTTCTACTGATGTATCTTTTTCTCCTTCTACCCTATGGTGTCAATAGTTCCTGATGTATCAATTATTTTCATTGGTGATGGAAGCATTAGAAGTTGAACACTAGTAGCTGTAGAGATGATGGAAGGTTGTTCTTGTGGATTCACCTTATCTCTAATTGAATCAGCTACTGCCTTTTGTAACTCATCCACACTGACCAATATAGGATTTGTTCATAATTTTTCTTGTTGTGTGGATTGGTCAAGGATCTTTTTGAGATCCTATGTAATGAGTAGATTGATGTTCTGACAAGAATTTTTAGGAACATCCTTCACAATTATTGTGTCTACAGATGTGGTGATGACATGTGGAGGGCTAGGAGGTGGCAATTGTGTGTCTTGCACACTCCATTCTTCTTATTGTTGTTGCTGATTAATTGTTTCTATTTCATCTCCTTCTTGTATCTCCTCTTCTTTTTCTTTTTCCTCCTCTTCTTCCTCTTTCTTCTCTTCTTCTCCTTTTTCTATTTCATTTTCCTCATGTTGTTTCTCTACCTTCTTCTTCTTACTAGCCTTTGCTTTATCTGCATTATCATCTTCTTCAGTCTTCTGTCTCTCTTATTCTCCATCCTTGTTAGTAGTCAAGTTATATACTGACTTCCACAATTTTGTGAACTTATTGACAAGTTCTTCAATTTTTTTTTGCAAGATGCTAAAGGCTCTATATTTTGGTGCAAACTTTCCTCCATGTTTCTTATTCACCTTAATAATTTGACTTCTGGTCAATGTTGGCATCACTTGTGCCAAAGTGGATTCTCTTATCTCCTTTTCTATTTTTAAAAAATAATGCCACTTATTTTCAATAATTTCATATAGTTCCTTGGGCATGGCATTGTCTAATTCAAGAGGTGTATTCTTGAATTTTGCCATCATACCATATATAGATTCTTCTACCTTATTTTGATCATCTCTACTTAACTTATTAAAATCAATACTTTTCAAATTAGAGAATTCTTCTTTATTTCTAACATTATCACAAATTTTATCAATAATTGACTTAGGAGGATGGCTTGCCACTCTAAATTTCTTGATGTCCTCTGATTCTATCTTTTCTTCATCAGCAGATTCTAGTTGTGCAACATATTTTCTTCTTGGTTTCTTTTGCACTTGACCAATCTACTTAGTAGCCTTCTTCTTCTCTTTCACTTGCTCCTTGGCCTTTAGAGTTGAGGCCCTTGTGGTGGCTCTTGTCACTAGTGTCTTTGACTTAGCTTGTGTTAGCTTGCCAACCTTCTTGGCTTTAGGCTAGGCTATAGTTTTAGCTTTTCTTTTCTTGAGCTCAGCTTGAGTTGGTATTTCATTTGATTCTTCTTCTTCATTACCTTCTTCCTTTTCTTTATCCTCACCTAAGCATTGAGTTATCTCCAATGGGCCTTTCCCCTATTCATCTTCTTCATCATCATCTTCTTCCTCATCTACATCCTCTACACCTGCTGCCCCTTCAATTTCTTCACCAAATTTCTTCTTTATCTTCTTTACTAGTTTATCTTTCCTCTTAATCACAGAGGCTTTCTTCAACTCTATTTCAACTTAGGATTTCACTACATCATATGTTCCAAAAGGTTTGGTAGTCTTATCAATGTCTTTTTCAAGAAATGTTATGATTGTTGATGATGCTTCATCAATTTCTAGCTCATATCCCAATGATCTTAGCCATCTAACCCTTGGATCTCCTACTACTTGGATATAAGTGTGATCAATATCAACTAAGAAGCAAAATTCATTAATGTGTTTTTCCACTAGGGAAACTGGTATCCTCCATCTTTGTTTCATGGATTTCTTGAAATATTAAAAATAACTTGTCATTTGGGCTTCAAAGTTATCACCCATTTTCTCAATGTACTCATTGATTTGAGTAATGGATGACTTGTTTGATTTCCAATTTACTTTTCCAATAGAGGGAAATTCTTCCAAAAAGTAGAATAATATGTAGATCAGTATTGATCCAAACTTACATTGAGCACCTTTAGATCTTCTGATTGCTCTCAAATTCTCCATGATCTATTGTAACAGAAATTCTACTAGATCATATGTATGATCCTTCTTGACAAGTTTATAAGCCACATCCATAGCAATACATGGTACACTACTCAATCTACTTGATTGATAGAACTTATGTGAAATCACTCTTACTAAAAAATCTAGAAGGGGATCTATGATTGTATCAATGGTCATATACCCCTTTTGTTTCATTTAGCCCCAGTGTTCTTTTCAATAGCTTCCTTGGTATCACTACACAAGCTCTTGTGCCAATCTAGTGTTGGAAAGCATGTAACCCTATGCACTATTCTCTTTGTTATCTTCATGGGTCCTCCTTCTAACCACAAACAAGCATCATGAATTTCACTAGGAACAATTCTGATCCACTAAGTTTAGAAAACTATGGGAATAACTACAGCATGTATTAAACCCTTTCTCTCAACTATTTGAAATTCTTCCTTTAACACTCTATTATCGCACAATTTATCATATGCTTGAAAAATCTCTAGGTCTCCTATTGATCTTATCTTACAATTGTAACACTTCCTCACATCCTGCACCATCATGACTTTGGGCAAAATAATGGAGAGTGGGTCTGCAACATCATTCTTATAGGCTACCTCTAGAATTGGCCTAAAATTGGGCTATTTAACCTCATTTCTAAACAATTGGATGTCATGACCTTTATTCTCCTTAGGGTTTTTGGAACTAGAAGCCATATTGAAGATCTAGGGTTTCAAAAGATATAAAACTTTATAATTGCGCAGCTCAACACTTGAAGAATACCTTATATCAATGAAAATAGTGATTGATCTTTGTAGAAATCCATGTTAACACTTCAATGCAGCTCTTAAATCACTTATACACTCTTTTTTGTACATTTGAATGATGAGAAATGATCAAAATTTGACCTTATAATATTTTAGAACCTAGCATTAAATGCTTAGTGCATATAAAATTGTGTACTTGGCTCTTGAAGATTTCAACATAACTCGGCTTTTGTTGGTTTTCCATCACTCACCTTCAACTACATTTTCTCTTAACATGCACTAAAATTTACTTGGCATCTGAGGATAGGTCAACAATAATAGCCAAAATTTTAAGATTTAACTTTGCATCTTTTCTTACGTAGTTTTTTTCTTTGTAGTACTTGTTTGTCATGGGACTGATGTATGATACAACTTTGTATATCAGTCACATACACCTATCCATGCTTAGTTGGATGAGATGTGACCACTTGACCTATTAGGTGAAGTGATCCCTTCATTTGATGTGCTAGCCTCATCTTTCTTCTTCCATGTCTTGTTCATTTGTCCTCTAACATGTACTATATCCACCTTCTCTTTTTCTTTGTTGACTTTTGAGTTGGGTTCCTTTGAATTTTTTGGGCAATTTCTACTAATATAACTAGTCTTCAAGCAACTGAAACACGTGTTTTAGATCAACCATCTCCTATAGTTCCCTCTAAAATGTGTTCTTATGCAATTTTTAGGAATGTGTCCATATTCTTGACAGTAGTGATAGCTATACCTAGTGTTATAATCCCAATTGCAGTGATGACCTTGGTTACCTTCTCTTGTTACCTAATTTAATGTCCACATAGGCTTTGATTTGCACTCAAAAGCTCTATGACCATACTTTTTGTAGTTGTAGCAATGAACTTCAAATCTTGGTGTCCTCATGGTTTTGGTCTTGTAGTCCTATGTCTAGTGTCCCTGCTTATTGCATTTGTGATAGTGACCCTTGTTCTTGGGTTTTTTCTACTGGCTATTCTTCTTACTCTTGCATACATTAGTAGTGTGTCCCTTTTTACCACAAAAATGACAAGTGGGTTTAGTGTTCTTACCTTTGTTACTCCTTTCTTTTGCAGTCTTGGATGATTCTCCTTGTTTAGTGCTAGTGTAACCAAGTCTTGAAGTGTTAATACTGACCCTTGGTGATTTCAGTAGTTTCTCAAAGTACTTGATTTCCTCATTGGGTTTTTTGAAGCTTGTTGCAACTTCCTTCTTTCTTTTTAGGGTATTTTGCAGTTGTTCATTCTGCATCTTCAGTGTAGAGATCTCAATGTCTTTCATATTCATCTCATGATGTGCATTCATCATCTAGCTTATGATTTTTAGCTACATATTTGAGATTCTTTCAAACTCAATTGTCTTTTCCTCTAGTCCATTGTTAAGATTTCTCTTGTCATCTTCTATCATGTCTTTTTCTTCAATGGCTCTTTTCTTTTGTTCAATTACTTCACAAAGAATCATGGCTTGTGATTCTTATTCAAGCTTGAGTTCTATTTTTCTCAATCAATTCTACTAGTGCTAAATCAAACTCTTTGTAATCTCCATTTGAAGATAGATTTGAGGTGTCAGTCTCCTTGTAGTGTGTGTCATTTTCATCTATGGCAATTTCTTTTCTTCTCTTTAAGGATTTTCTCAATTATTCTCTAGCTTCCACCAAGTTGTGTAGAGTGAGGTTCACATCAATCACCTAGTTCTCTATAATCTTCCCAAGTTTGAAGACTTCCATCTTTAGATATTTTCTCTAAGTTCTTAGGCTTCTCCTTGTGAGATCCTTATCTCTAATACCAATTGTTGGAATAATCAAATGGGAAGAATACTTCTTGGGGGGTGGGGGGGGGTGGGCATGAATCATAATTATCACACTTTAACCTTAAAGAAATTTAACTAAAAATTAATTGTATGTATGTATACATATCAATTAATCATAAAGTAAACACATGCATCAAAACACATAACACCAAATTTGGCAACCCAGAAACCCTCCAAAATAATAAGGTAAAAATGGGGTGGGAATGATACCCACAAAATATCACTGTAGCAATAATGTTTGACCACTTCTTTAATGGTCTACCCTATTAAAGGCTTTACTCTATATCAATAGTGACCTAGTTAAAGGATTTACAAACACTTTACATGAAGTGTCACCCTATAAAGGATTTTATTACCGTGTTAAAGGTTCTACAACCTAGCTATTAAGCTAACCTATCGACATAGGATTTTCTTTCTAATAAAATTGTTAGAGAGTATTAGATTAATAAACTTGATAGCTTACAGTCCTTGATTATTGAATTTAGACACTTGATCTACTCTCTCTAATCTTGATGCTTTGAGATCTAATATTTTTTCATAACCCTTACTCTATTCTGATCAACTAAATATGCAATCTTGATCCAACTACTAAGTCTTTGACACCCCTATTGCTTGCCTTGTTTTGCAATTCACTCTTTTTCAACTTTTCATCCAGTCAACCATAACTTATCATGGGGTCTATGCCTTATTATAAAGGCTTCAAGGTCTTAGGGTTTGAAATGAATCTACAAACTAATTTTTCCTTCTAAAATCCTTGGATTTATCCTATCGGTTGCATGCAATCTCCACTTTTCTTATTGGCTGCATGTTCATTGCATAGGTAAAATAAAAGATTCAAACTTATCTTTTAGATCCTTTGTGATTCATCCAAAAATTGTTTATATCTGGGTTTGTGAAGGCACAAACTCATATGTTGATTTTATGTTACTTAGCACATATTGGATTATTGGTGCTCGACACATGTAGCATTCTAGCTCACTTAGCACATATAACATTCTGGCTCACTTGCCACATATAGCATTCTAGCTCACTTGACACATGTAGTGTTTTGGCTTGCTTGGCATCAACTATGAGTCAACACCTAAATATCACCTAGCTCATATGGTTCACTTGGCACCTAAAGTCATTCAACACCTATATCATGCTCAACACCTATTGGAATTTTTGCTTGACACATACTATTGCTCAACATATATAATGTACTCAACTTCTATATGAAAATTGGTTAAGTGTGTTGACATGCAATTGTCAAAACCATTCTAAGACCAACATCTATATCAACCATAATACAAATGTCTTCTTTAAATATGTCTACAATTTTAGGTGTAATTCTGATTCTCTATCTCATTTCATTTTGAAATGTCTTCATTATCAAGTTCCCACTATCTAATATCTGGTCTATAGGATGTCTTTTGCATATTTTTTTGCTCTTCTCCATTGTATATCTATCACTGCTCATTATATCTATGACTAATAAATATGGAAATATTTTAAGCATGTGAAAGAATATGTGATTAATTAGTGACTAAAATCTAAACACACTATTCTTAGTCCTCTTGATCTTTCCTAGGTACTCAAGTAATTGCATTCTTTTAATTTCATTGAGGTTTACTTGTTCCTTTTCTACACATATCTTAGATGTTGCACATATGAATATAGCTAATAATTCATCAATCTTTGAGCTTGCACATACAAAGTAGGAAATCATTCTACTTAGGGATCTTACATCATTTTTCTTAATGGTGTTGATCACCATAGCCTTTCCATTATACACTACTTTGCTATAACTTTCAACTTTCTTCTCAACCATTTTCTCACCTGTAGGTACATTGACTTGTTTACTAAGACTAGTTATCTCATGAATAAGGTTGGCATAAATATCAATTACACTATATTGCATCCATGGCTTTCCATCATGTATTCTTCTTAATAGGATCTATGTCCAATTCTCAGTAGAAGTGATATTTGAATAGATCTAGTTCCTTCAAATGGTCAACTCTAGGTTTCACATTCATGTCGTGATTGAAAACTAATTCCATATGCTTGTTCATGTATTTACTCCCAATAGATTCAAATTTACTATCAAGATAACTTCCTACATCTTTTAGATATATTGCATTGTTTAGAGTAACGACTAACATTGAGTTTGGGTTTCCTTCTATGGGTTCCATGGAAATATCCTTTAACTTAGGTTTTTCCTCTTTCTCAATATTGTGCACTACTGAAAAATCCATGCTTCTATCAAATATGAACTTTCACTAAATAAATTTGCTGAGAAATGATAAAATACCTTTTATGAAAAGAGGGGTTTCTTTAAAATCACCTTAACAATTTTCTTTTGAGTGTTCTTCACTTTAGATGTATTCAAAATGAAGTGAAAATCAATTCTATAATCCATTTATTCCATCAGCTTGAACTTGCATTAATTTTGTGCTTTGCAAAAACAAAAAAGCTATCAATTATATTTTGTAATCAAATAACTGCTCAAGATCATCTAGTTGATCTTTAGATGCCACCCAATGTTTAATATAGCTCCTTTCATCATGACAATGCTCCTCAATACTTTGCTTCATGAAATTCTTTGCAAAACATAGTTTTTATCTTTTGCTTTAGAATTAACCTTTTTTGTAATACCAACAACTCTTAATTCTTTTGAAACTTGTTTATACAAGCTCCAAATTACAAAAAAGCTTAGGTACTATCTAAACTTAACTAGATACACCTTGTCCCAAGTTCACTACCTCTAATTTGATCTCTGAATAAGTTCTCAAATTCTAGTGCTATAAACAAGCTTAATTCAACTTAATCGAATAAAATATGATAAATGAATTTGATTTTCCTATCTCATCATCATCTAGCTTTTCTTTTGAGATGTCCAATCCTTTTTTAAATTCCTCATCGAGTTCTTCTTGAAGTTCACTAAAAATATTTCTTTGTTACTCATTATCTTTGTTAGTTTCAGAGTTCTTTCATGATTCCTTCCATCATTTCTGATGTTCTTTGCATCATTCCTTCTATTTCCAAATTTTCTTCCATTGTTCCTTCTATCTCAAAAGTTTCTATCCATTCTACAATACTTTGGGGTGTGTCTCGAGTTGTTGAATAACTGACATATTGGCGCTCTACTTCTAGGATTTTTTCGATCATCAAGTGTATGATAATTCCGAGCAATGTGTCCAAAGTTGTTATACTTATAACATATGATCTATCTTCTATCTTCACAAGGTCTTCCTTCTCTTGGTGTTTGTCCATTAGATCATCTTCTATCTGCAAAGTCAGTATTTCTAAACATTATACTATTCCTTCTATCATTATCATACTCAATTTATTTATGACCAATACCATGACAATTATGACAATAATAGTTCTTAATATGATTAAATGATTTATTTTTACAATCTCTTTTCATATAACCTATTTCATTACATGAAAAACACTTACCTCTAATTTCATACTTTGTTTCCTTAGGAGATTCCACTTGCTTTGGTTCATCCAAAATTTCAACTTGTTTGCCTTGTCCAACTTCTTTAGGTTTATTAGAAGATTGACTAGATTCAATCTTATCATCAATTTAAAATTTTTCTTTTGGATTTGATCTAATCTAATGTTTCTTTGTAGATGTTAATTAGATAACCAAGGCTAATCTTGTCATAGGTAGGTCTCTATATTGACATTGAATCATCAAGTATTTCTTTGCTAGGATAAAGATTCTCAAGCTGCTGCTTGCACTAAGTTAATTAACCTTCACAATAGTATTATACTTATGAATTTCCTCATGATCTTCTTTTAATGTTTCAAATTTAGATGTTTTCTTTGCCAAACTTGCTCACAAATCTGCACTTTTAGTCTTCAAATCAGTTTCAAATTTGCTAGGATCATTCCTTAAAGTCAACTTCAGATTTCTAATTTTCAATTCATGCTTCAAGATCTTGTACTCTATCTTTAGCTTTGAATAATCATCATTACTATTTTCTAATTTAGTAGATTCAGGCTTGGATTTGAGATGTTCAATCTTTTCCTTCAATTGGCCAATGAATACTTTGGAGTCTTCATATTTGTCTTTTAGCTTATCTCTTTCTTTAGTAAGGAGATCACTTTGTTAAGTGACTCTTCAAGTTTCTTTATCAACTATTCCATATCCATAGGGACCTTCAAAGTAACTGTGCTCTAATAAAAATTGTTAGAAATGGGGATTACTAAGAGGAGGTGGGTGAATTGAAAATCTACAAGCTTTAGTCACCAACTAGATATTGTTTCTTACTTTAAAACATACATAAAAAAGTAATAAAGTAATATTGAATAGTAAAAGTAACAATGCACAAAGATAACTCATAATACCATACTTTTTTAATTAGGGAAACCTTAGCCAAGTTAAAACCCTAATGGGGATGATACCCACTAAATAATATACTGATATATAAGTTCCTTGTTAGAGGATGGACCTTGTTAGGAGTGAATAATAAAATTTAGTATAAGAAGTCTAGGGCTATTAGGAGACTTTAAATTCCTATTAGGAGATTCAAACCTAGTTAGGAGTTGTAGTATAGTAGATAAAAGATGAGTCTTGCACCCAAAAATTTACTTCTATTTATGAGAAGAGCTCATTGCCCAAAAAAGTAATCAAACTTCTAAAATATAGGTGCTATAATTTCTTCCTTGATTGATTTTTGATCTTCAACTCAATCTCAGATCACAAAATAGCTCTCACAAAATTTTTCATATAACACTTTTACGAAAATTCACATACAATTTCTCGACATCACAATTAACACACATAATCACTCCTTCTCATCACAAGATGTCATTTACATAAATACAATTCCTTTACAAAAATTGCTGCTAGGTTAAATAAGACTATAGTATACTCTTCTATCTTAGAGTAAACATGTAAGACGTGGACCCTAATTGGAGAATTAATTATTTTGTAAAAACAAATCCTTTCCTTCAATTTTGCTGTCTTGTTTCGTTGAAACATTAATATCTATTTTTTGTACATTTACTACTAATTTCCAAGGTTATATGTGTCATCACCAACATGTATACTATCTCAATCTAACTTCACTAGTTATAATATGACATCAACAACATTATAAAAAAAAGAATAGACTATTGTCTACCAAATTCCATACTTCAACAATTTTATGATTACTAAACGCTAAGTATCCTTATTTTTGAGGTTTCCTATAAGCAATATATCTTCATTAGCTAATCATCAATAGATAAAAGCATTCTTGGCATATGAACACTAACCATTAAAGGTTCCATTGGGCTATGGAATCTTCAAAATCATGAAAACTCATCAAATTCATCACTCCTACTGGATTCTGAACCATAAAACAATAACTTCTATCTTTGAAACATAACAAAATTAGAGAGAAAAAAAAATATGTGTGACAAAACAAATGCTTCACACTTCTTTGAAAATAAGAATAGAAAAAAATAAACTATTATAATTATGTATAGGAAACATCATCTTTTCTCAAAAATAGGGCTTGAGATATATTCCATTTACTAGAATAGATAGAATTTCACCATCAGGTTTTCTTAACTAGAAAGAATTGGCCTATTTACTATTGATAATCACATCAGCACCACTCCATAAGGCATCAAATTTTGAGCATCTTCCTACTTTTTCTCTATCTATGTACCCTTTGAGAACAGGATCAGCTTCCTTGAAAATTTTGACCTTAGCCTTCTTATCAAAGCTCCTCTTCATCTATTGTTGATGTATCCCCAAGGTCTATGTAGCTTGATTTATTTTCTCCTCTAGCACCATCAACTCTTCCATTCTTATTGACATAGCATCATTTTCAATTAAATTTAACTAATGAGCTAGCTCAAGAGTAGGAAAATCTAATGAGATATGAAGCCTTTCTTCTCTACCATCTAGTAACATGAATGGATACTTTCCAATAGTCCTCTTAGGTGTTATCTTGTTAGCCCATAGGGCTGTCCTCAATTTCTATTTCCAACACCTTTGATTATCCTCAATAGTCCTCTTGATGATTTTGATCAAATTCTTATTGGATGACTTAGCTAAACCATTACCTTGCAGATAGTAATTGGAAGATGTGCTCAAGTAAGTACCATGATCAATTACCCTTGCACAAATTTGAGCTCCTATAGATGATTTTTCATTATCTGATATTATGGTAGAAGGAACATAAAATTTAGTAACAATTGCATTAAGGAATTCCACAACACAAGCCTCTATAGAATCTTTCATCACTGCTATCTCTATCCATCTTGTAAAGTAATATGTTGTAGCTAAAATCCACCTATGACTAGAGCTATAAGTTGGATTAAAAGACCAATAAAATTTAATCCCCATTGAGCAAAGAGTTCATCAACTTGAATGGGGTGAAGTGGAAGTGCTACAAGTCTCTATTTTCCTAAGAAGAAAGCACACTTTTCACACTTCCTTACATGTTTTTAGCAGTCATGGAACAAGAATGGCCAATATTAATTGGCTCTCATGACCTTCATTGCAATGATCCTTTCTAAAAAGTGGCCACCATTATGACCACCATAAAGCTCTTTAAATATTCACTCTACTTGATCTATACCAATACATCTTCAAAAAGCTTCATTGAAGTCCTTACTATAAATAACACCATCAACTATAGCATAGGGAATTGACTACAATTTGAACTATTTTCTTTTAGCTTTATCCAGCCCTTGAAGATATACATTTCTAGATAAGAATGTTTTCATGTTATCTATCCAACTCTTAGATTATGATTCCTCACCTCATATTGTACTTCCAACACCAAGACAACTTCCTCATCAAGTTCATGAGATGAGATCACTTATTTTCCCAACCCTTTCCCTCTTACTAATTTGATAATCTAGATGTCCACATCGTACTCCATCATCTTAGTGATCCAATCCACCCTTTTCTCATTAATATCTCTACTCAACATGAAATCTTTCATACTAGCATGGGTCACTATCAAATAGATATTATTATGAGATAGAAGGTTTCTTAATTTCTTCAAAGCTCTTATGACCACAAGATCCTACTTTTCCACACAATTTTACTTATTTTCATACTCCTCCAGCCCTTCACTATGAAAGCAATAAGTTGTTCTTCATCCTTATCATTAAATTGAGTCAAAATAGAAAAAATACTTGATTCACCACCCAAGGTGTAAATAATGAAATCCTTCTCAAATTTTAGATTAATGAGAGTAGGGGCTAAGGCTATGGTTTCTTTAATCTCTTCAAAACTTTATTTCCCTTCCTTGGTCCATGAAAAGACCATATTCTTTTTAAGCATAAGTATAAAAGGTTTTGAACCATGGTAGCTAAATTATTAATAGATCTCCTCACAAATTTTATTATACCAAGAAAAATTTGCAAAATTGTCTTGTGACTAGGAAGGGGGAGAGAAAGTATGGCTTTGGCTCTCTCTAGATCAATAGTCAAACCATCATTGGATACAACGTGTCCTCACAATTTCCCTTGATTAGTGGAAAAGACACACTTGCTTGGATTAAATGATACTCCATACTCTCTATATCTTATAAAAACTTGGTTGAGATGACCAAAATTCTCTACTACATCTTTTAAATATACTATGATATCATCAAGGTAGAATAATAGAACCTTTCAATAATGTTTTTGAAGGCCATCTTTATTTTCTTTTGAAACTTGGCACTTGCATTTGTTATCCCAAAAGGCATTTGGTGAAAGTAGTCTTATATCTATCAACCTCTTTGACTAATACATGCTTATAACCCAAGGAACCATCCAAGAAGGAGAATAATTTTGAAACACTAACCTTAGACAATATCTATTCCATGGAAGGGAGAAGAGGATGATCTTTAAGGGAGACTTGGTTAAGATCCCTAAAATCTACACATAGTTAAATTTCTCCATCCTTTTTCTAATAGGGACAAGGTTTTCCACCCAAGAGGAGTTCTTAATAGAGAAAATGATAGTGGCATCAATTATTTGGATGGCTCATTTCTCAATAGTCACTCAATCTTTGGATTTACTAGTCTCTATTTTTTTCAAACATGCTTGACATTATCAACTAGATCTATAGTATGTTGAAATAGACTAGGGTGAAAAACCCTTTAAATCATCATATGTCCAAAAAAATACATCATTAAATTCTTGATATAGATGAACAAAACTTTCTTTAATTTCATAGTTTCAGAACATACCATCACCATGTTTAGCATTCTTACATTAGCAACTACAAGTGGCATATGATCTCCTTTATTTACAACAAGATTCAAACCTCTATACCTTGCTTGATCATTAGGATTGAAGATTATCTCTAAGATAATAAGACCCTTAGGAAAATTATTGGAGCTATGGTTGATGATTTGATCACCGTATTGGTCATGCAATCTCAGATGATTTCTATCTAAGAACTCTGCTTCATTCTACAAGAAACTCACAATTTGTGCCTTGGATTCAAAGACCCTCCAATTGATATTATTATTTGGGCCAACAAGTATAACCACCACTTTAATCTTCTTCTTCTTCTCATCTTCAAGGCTCCTTGGGACATCATAAGATGAACTCAATGCCACAAATCTATTAGCATGTACCTTTCCTCTTCTAAGGATGCTATAAATAATGAAGGCATTGAAACATTCAAGAAAAATTGATAATCTATGTTTATAAGACTTGAGAAAATCATTCTTAGTGATATTTTAATTTTTCACCTAATTAATTTCCAACTCATTATCTCTATATACACTTAAGGCTTTAATTTCTCTTTTTTGAGAAACAATGAAACCCTAAATTAATGCCTCATACTCAACTACATTAATGGTACAACTAAAATTGAAGCCTAAATGATAAGTAGTACTTTTCTAGTGTAGGAGAAACCAACATCAGACTAGCCCCTCATCCATTCTTATTTCTTGATCCATAAAAAATACATAATCCATGTCCCACTTATGTCTTTTTTTTATTTTCATTAAGTTGGAAGCAAGAGCATCATTTTATATATATAATAAGTGACTAGGCCTATATCCAAGGTTTCTAATATAAGATCAAATTGATATGCATTAGCCCATTCATCTAAGATAAAATTAGGTATCTCTACTAGGGAAGTGTTGGGCTCATTTTCTATGTCATTCTCATCTATCTTTACAATGGTGTAATTCATATTCATGAGATTAGAAGTGTAGGGCTCAATATGATGGAGAGATAATGGTTCTACATTGATTGAAGCTTTGGTTTTGTATCTAGTTCTGAAAAAGATATATGAAAAATCAAAGGATATGTAACCACCTATTTGGTGGTGAAATCTTTTGAAAAAAAATCAAAAAAGTGTGGTTTATCCTCAGGAATTGATATATCATAAACTATATTACATTTGGAGCATACATGTAAAGCTATTTCAACATATCTAAGGATTCCCATAGTATTTACAATAGTACCACCTAACAGAAATACATCCTTAACAATTAGTTCATATTTCACTTCTAGAATATCAGGAACACATTTGGGCATTACTAAACTACTAGCCCTTGAATCAATCATGGTGTTGTGGGCTATCTTATCTCCTATAACTAGAGAAACATAAAATGGAGGAGTTATAACTCTTTTACTTGTTTGTAACTCTTTTTATTGTTGTATTAAACTTACCACATTCTCTATGCTAAGTAGTTGATCTCTAAGTTCAATGCTTTCCAACTCCTACTATAGTAATCTCCTTTTTAATGCTATAGTAGTTACAAAATCTAACATATAAATGTTCATGTTTATCTTCTTCACATTTACTACCACATTAAAAGATGCATTAGATTTTTTGGTAGAAACCTTTGAAGTAGAAACTTTAGGTAGGATAGTCTATGGGTTATTCACATTATCTCTACTTTTACCCTCCCCTTACTATTGACGAACATTGGCAGGATAATTGGCATTGTGTTTTTGGGAAACCATTTGTATACAAGGTACTACACTTGATGTAGAGGTATGATTAGGAGGTTGAGGAGTAACCTCTTCCATAGTTCTTCTCTTGCTCTTGGCATTTTAATCAAAAGAATCTGAGTTTACATTACCATGTTCTTACACCAAGTAGTCCATGAAATAGAAACCATCTTTCTGAAAGGTATTAATAGATTTATTACCATTGTGTTTCTAGGTAACTATTTGATCCAATACATTTAAAGGCAAGTAAGACTCTACCTTCTAACAAATTCAATATCCATAAGTTTAGTTACAAGAAGGTCAAAAATCTTGATCTTGGGTAAGATTGTTTTGAGAGACTAAGACCCTATTTAGGTTGGAATTTGAAGACTAGGGGTCATCAAAACGTCAATTCTGATTTTGAGGGTGATTGTTACATCTATTTTTATTGTAGGGGACATGACTATAGTTTGGAGTTCTACCATGAATGGTACCCTAACTACTAAGTTGGAGAGGCTTATTATTTTGAGCTTGTCACCTCTTCATAGTCATCAACTAATTTCCCATTTTTTTCAATATTGCAATATTATCCTCCATCTTTTTTTCTTGATCTTGCATCATCTTATCCACATTCTATATTAGTGTCTACATAGTGGCTTCAATCCTATCAACTCCATTATAGAATGTGGAGGTTATTTGGGACCATAGCAAGAGGATGAATTATAAAGGAGACATCAATAGGGGCTATAGTAGGCTGATGATT
The DNA here is from genome assembly GCA_028749045.1 of Cupressus sempervirens. NCBI lineage: Eukaryota > Viridiplantae > Streptophyta > Pinopsida > Cupressales > Cupressaceae > Cupressus > Cupressus sempervirens. The sequence goes on from CM053790.1 coordinate 714,595,144, forward strand.
AGGCATGCCAAGGAAGAAAGGCATTAGGGGCCTTAGAGCTAACTTCCTTCCCTATATCAAAATATTTTCTTCTCTTATGTCTACCTGATAAGAATCTAGTAAAGTATCACCTCCCATAGACTGCATCATGGTAGCAATATCTTTACTAAAGGCTCTAGGATAATACAATAATGCATTACTAGGAGAGGACTTTACTATAGTAGATAGTTTGTCCCATGTCTTATAAAATCTATAATTTAAATAAGTCATGCATTCATGGTGGCCCCTTTTAATAGTTTTTAGTTGTTCCAAAAGTTATAGGTGATCACTTTTGTCCTCAAAATTTTTGCATACGGTTTCCCTTAAGAAATCCCAATCAATAATAGAGTTGTGAGGCAAACCTCTATACCATTGTAGTGCCATTCCTTTCAATGATGAGGCTAGAAGCCTAGCTACTACATCATCCCCGATGATGCCATGAATATTGCAAATATTAGACACCTCCTAGATATGTTCAATAGGGGAAATGGAGGAGTCACTAGTAAAATTATGTACACTTTTAAGAGTTGATACTGGTATGTCATGCCTTTGGGCTAGTAAGAGGGGGCTCCCACCATTAAAGGTGGCAAAATTATGAGTTCTAGCCATGTAAACAAGAAATCTATTAATATGAGAAGATGTTATCCTAGGCTAAGTTCTAACAACAAGAGGAGTGGAGATAGATCTTGTAGGGGTATGTGTTGCCACCAGAGGATTCCCTTATGTGTTTCTTGGCCATGCATCACAACAATTTTGGTCAAGAAACTAGAGGATTCCCTTGTCTGTTTCTTGGCCATGAGTTTCCAAGTACCTTTGAGAAAATGAGCCTCCTAAAGGCTCAATACTAAAGGTAGTACTATCTCCTTAGCATGAACATATAATCTTTCTTTGATGCAAATGGAATTTGAATATTATAATATATTTTCCCACTGGGCATGGCAAAAATTATTGTCAGAAAAGCTTGCACCCTTGTCTAAAGTTTTAACCTAAGGACAACCTTGTGAAACATGGAAACAACCTCCAAGCTATGGTACTTGAACTATGTGATTGAGTCTCCAGAGAAGGCCAACTTCCTTTACTATTAGGTTGCACTTAAATTATTCTTGAAGAGAAAAGAGAGAGGAATACATGAAAGCAACTATCTAATCTATTCTAAAGAGATGATGCACCAAAATAGGGTGTTTAGATCAATCTCTTCCCACATATGCATGGTACTATTATTATGACAGTCCAAAGATATACATATTTAGACTTGCTTTCATCTAGCAATCACAGAGAGATTGGACAACCATATGAGTGAAAAATGGACAAAATTCTTCACTTCTTATCATTCATGGGCCAATAGAGATAGATAAATGAAAATTATAGATATTCATAGTACATCAAAGAGAGGAAGACAAAGCTTGCATATTACATTGAGGACTAAAAGAGGTAAGACAAGATGTCATATAATTTAGAGGCAAAGAGGGAATTTATAGTAGGATGACAAAGCAATATTGGAGAAATAGAGAAGGGCCAAACCTAAGAAAGAATAAAACATTTGATTTATAGTGCAAGAATAACTTAGAAAAATTCTATCATAAGAAAAAATTCAACCACTACAATAAAATCTACAGAGAGTAATCACTACAAAATTGGAAGATCTGATAAGAACACAAATCCATACACAAGAAAATCACTTCTTCAAAAAACAAAGCTCTAACAGATCAAGAATGATGGTTATTAGCTTCTAACTAAATGGATGGATCAATAGGCTATGGTGGAGTATCTCTATGCATTGTTTAGGGTTAGGGAATGATGAAAGTAGTTATAGATGAGTAGAAAGATTGGATTCATCATCAAGGAACCACTCCCACTACTATCAACTAGCCAAGTCAACCATGTTACTTGGTCAATGTAGAGTTATCCATCAAGCCTTGCCATGTGGACCAAAAATTTATTACCATTCTTCCACTTGGTGAGATATTCAACTTATTCCTATTAGAATTAATTAGAATAACAGGTAGGGGGGGGCAGGTGTCAATCAATTATCCGAGGTTCAATAATGTCCTATTAAACTTTTTTCTACAAATTCTTGATGACACATAACTGAAATTACCATGTATGCAATTGAACATTAAACAACCATTAAAAGTAAACATGCATCACACCATAACACTAAGGATTTGATAACCCAAAAACCCTCTAGAAATAAAAAGGTAAAACTAGAGTGGGGATGATACCCACAAAATAACTGCGCAATTGATTTCAACCACTTCTGATGGTCTACCCTATTAAAGGCCTGCCCTATTAAAGGCTATAAAACATTGTTAAATGTGACCTTATTAAAGGATTTAAGAACATTCAACCTAGAATGCCACCCTATTAAAGGATTTACATAGAGATGTTAGGCTCACCCAAGTCCATGGGATTTTTAGTCACCTTCTCAAAAGAATCTTTCATCCCTCTCTAAGGATCTCTTACTCTCCTCCTAAGGATCTCTTATGCTTCTCTTAAGGATCTCTTTATCCTTCTCCTGGGGATCTTCTATTCTTTTCTTGAGGCTTATCTACCTAGCCGTTAAGCTAACCTAGCAATGTAGGGTTTCAATATATAATACAATGGTAAGAAAGTATTCGAAGGGTTTTGACCAGATATAGATTTGCAACTATCACTGTGCAGATTTTAGATCACTTCTCAATTCTCTTCTTTTCTTGGCTTCTTTCCTTTGCAGTGCAGACAGCTTGTTCACCCTTCAAGATCTGTCTCCTTGAGTTCTTCCACTCGTTATGCCAATGCAATCTCTCTAGTCACTTGATCAACTTTGAGTCTTCATGCCCTAGTTTTATTCATCTAGGCTTCTTCACATGATCACACTTATGACCAATTCCCTCTCTTGCATGCGCATTTGGTGTCTAACCTATAACTCCTTATAAAGAAATTTTATACTCCATTTCCTGCTCAAATCTTAATTTTCTCTTGAGAAAATAGTATTGTTTTCCCTCCAAATTGTTTCTTCCAAAAACTTCATGATGAATCCATTTGCATTCACCTTGGATTGATTTGGATGGATTACATAGAATTCTATGACATCTACTCATCATTCATAACTTCCAACTACTTCACAAAATTTGATGTAACAACCTTATCGCTGCTGATTTGGTGAATCTTGTCTTAACAAATAATACAACAACTCAACATTATTGGTCTACTAATTCTTGGTACCTTCTGTGTTACTCGACTTCTTAATGTCATTTACTGATGCTCAACACCTAAAGCATTTTGGCTTTGCTTGGCACTTGAAAACTTAGTCGACACCCATTATCTTTTGCTACTACTTGGTACCTAAAGGATTTTGCATTACTCGGCATCTAAGTAATCACTCGCTTATACTAAAATTGAACTTTCTTAGCTTCAACAGAAAATCTATTTGGCTCTAAGTAGGACTTAGTTAATCCTTTTGTCTTAGAGTATGTCATCAATACACTATTTCATCAATGGCTTATAATCCTTATCCTTCATTACATCATCATAACTTCAGCCTTTTCTCTAGGTACTCTAGTTACATCTTATTGATTGCCACCTCCTTGTCAATCAATTCCAATTAATAGTACTTGGATCACTAAAGAAATTGTCATTCCTACAAATAGCAAGTTTGAAATCAATGACAAAAAAATGATTGAAAACATTCTTTACTAATTCCATTATTCTTCATTCATGATCTTTTCAATCATTTCCAACAATCTCCCTCTTTGGCATTGATGGCCAACCAAACTGATCAAATGATTAAGTTACAACCAAAATTTGAATCTTTTGTTTTGCTTCTCCCTCTGTACTACTACATCCTTACTCTGTATTCCTGATCCTTCATAGCTACGTTTTGAATCTTACTTCTTCTAAATCTCCCTCTTTCTTATACATATTTCATATATATCTACCTCTTACTTTATATTGATCAGTTTCTCATATTTCTCCCTCTTTGACATAAATGCCAAAGATATAGCATCTTCAACATGCTAAATATAAGCTTTTCATTTTCATGTTTTTCTCCTTCTGTCACCGTTCTTTTGACTGATCTAGAATTTCTATTCCTGTTTTCATCCTCTGCATCATTATTTTGATATTTCAATGATCTACTCCTATTGATGTAGGGTAGCTTCTATGTTGCTTTAGACTGCTTGAGTTAGGGGCATTACCCCCAACTTGCCTCTAAGATATTCATATGCATCCTTGGGAAATGGTTTGGTGAAGATATATGTAGTTTGTTCCTTTGTGTGAATGTACTCCATCTTCACTTGTTTGTGTTCCACCAATTCTCTAACATAGTGATACTTGATTGCAATGTGCTTGGCTTTTGCATGCATCACTAGATTCTTGGATATGTTTATATCACTTGTATTATCACAATATAGTGTCACAAGTTTAGTTACCTCTTCTTTCATTCCTTTCAATAGATGTTTAAGCCACACAATGTTTGTGCAATTGATTGTTTCTGCCATGTATTTTGCTTCTGCAGTGGACTGAGATGTACATGTTTGTTTCTTGCTAGTCCAAGTAACTAGCCTTTTACCTAAGAATAATGCTCCTCCACTTGTTCTTTTTTTGTATATGCATTGAGTTCAAACTTCACATTATTTTTGTAATATAGGCCAAAATCATCAGTTCCTTTGAGATACCTCATTATCCTTTTTACTGCAGTAAGATGATTTCCTCTAGGATTGGTAGATAATCTAGCAACTATTCCAACTACTAGTTCTATGTCTAGTCTGCTATGTACAACATATTGTAGTTTTCCAATCATGGATCTATACATTGTTTGATTATCTTCAGCAGATTCATCATTTTTAGATAGCTTATTTCTTGTTGCCATTGGTGTGTTGACTAGTTTGGAGTCTTCTAATCCAAACTTTTTGAGTATCTCCTTGATGTATTTTGATTGTGTCACAAATATACCATGTTTTAGTTGATGTACTTGCAATCCTACAAAGAACTTGATTTCTCCGAATATAGACATTTCAAACTCATGTTTCATTTTGTCAACAAAACTTTTACAAAGCACTTCCTTTCCTCCAAAGACTATATCATCCACAAATATTTCAGATACAAGAATATCCTTGCCTTCTTCTAATTTGATGTACATGTTGCTATTATCATCAGTTCTTTCAAATCCTATTTGCACCAAATACTTGTGAAGTCTCTCATACCAAGCTCTAGGGGCTTGCTTTAATCCATATATGGCCTTATGTAGTTTACATACCTTATTTTTGTTCTTTTTATCAACAAAACCTTCTGGTTTCTCTATGTAGACTTCCTCTTCAAGTATACCATTTAGAAATGTTGACTTTACATCCATTTGATAGACTTTAAATCCTTTGAAGGTTGCATATGCTAGTAAGGTCCTTACACCTTCCATTCTGGCAACTGGAGAAAAATTTTCTCCATAATCTAGTCCTTCTTCTTCTGCATACCCTTTGCAAACTAGTCTTGCCTTGTTCCTTGTGATTTCACCTTTTTCATCTAACTTGTTTTTAAATACCCACTTGGTTCCAATTATATTCTTGTCAGCTAGTCTTGAGACTAAAGTCCATTTCTTGTTCTTCTCGATTTATTCTATTTCTTTTTTCATAGCATTATACCAGTCATCATCTGTTATGGCTTCACTTAATATTTTTGGTACCATTTTGTTGAGAAAACATGTTTCATTTCTGAGTCTATTCCTTGTCAATGGTCCTGCATCTTTATTTTCAACAATTTGATCTGCAAGATGATGTCTTTTCACATACTTTGACAATACAGGTTCTTTCCTTTTCTGCATGTTCTCTCTTTCTGAATCTATGTCCTCATGCATATTTTCATTAGGTACTTGTTCATTTTCTTCTTGTTGGCTATTTTCAGATTATCCATGAACATTTTTTGTATTCTGTAGCTCAACATCTAAATGTGTCTATTGTTCGACATTCACTATTTGTAACTCAAAAGATACTAGATTTTATTGCTGATGGTCATTCTGAGTTGCAACTTCACCATCATTAGGTATACCTTCATAAAAGTATAAAAAGGTCTTGTATTCCTCTGCTTTCTTGGTGTTTTCAATACTTTGTACTTCTGTAAGCTCATCAAATTTTACATTTGTGCTTTCTAGCACTTTGTTAGTGTTAACATTCAAGGATTTATAAGCTTTGCTTCTGATAGAATAACTAAGAAATGTGCCTTCCTCACTCTTTGCATCAAACTTTTCATTCCTAGACTCTTTATATATATAGCATTTGCATCCAAATATTTTGAATTTTTTTACATTAGGAGAATGCCCATACCATAATTCAAAAGGTGTTGCATTTGTACATTTGTTGACTTGAACTCTATTAAGTGTGTAGACTGCAGTACAGCTTCTCTTCAGTATTTGAGTGCAACATTTTTCTCCATCATTAAGGTTCGGGCATAGTCAATAACTGATCGATTCCTTCTCTCTACTATACCATTCTGAGGTGGAGTCCTAGGTGCTGATGTCTGCCTTTTGATTCCTCTTTCATTGCAGAACTCTTCAAATTCTCTTGATGTGAATTCACCTCCTCTATTAGATTTGAGACATTTTAGGCTCTTTCTAGTTTCTTTCTCAACTCTGTACAAATACCATTTGAACATTTAGAATGCATCTAGTTTTTGTTTTAGGAACATGACTGTCATAATCCTTGAATAGTCATCTACAAATAGCATTATATATTTGTCACCTTTGTAGCTTTGTACTTCTATAGGACCGCACAAATCAGTATGAACTAGCTCTAATACTTCATTAGAAGTATAAGTCTTGCTTTTGAAAGTTGACTTGGTCATCTTCCCTAATTGGCATTGTTTGCACATGATGTTATCAAGCTTCTTCAACTTTGGTAGTCCTGTGACTTTCCTCATCTTGCTGATGCTCATTAGATTTTCAAAATTTAACGTAAAACAAATTAATCCTAGTCTGATCACCTTTTCCTTATTTGACTTCCTTGAGAATTATAAATCTTAAAAATTACTTTTTCAAATTCAAGTTTACATCCTATGTTGCCTAACTATGAGACACTTAACAAGTTATAATTCAGGCCTTCAACATAGTATGCATTATCACATGATATTTTTTTAGTAAGCTTGATACTACCTTTCCCTTTGATCTAGCATGGTGCATTGTTACCAAATCTAACACTATTTCCTTCATATTGAGTAAAGGAAATGAACTTACTTTTATCTCCAGTCATGTGATGAGAGCATCCACTATCTATGATCCATCTATCATTCTTGTCCATGCAAGTTACCAAGGTAGTTGCTCCTTCTTCATCTAATTCATCCTTCATAGCCACATAGACTACTTCATCATCATTTTCATCAGAGTCTTCTTCAACAATGTACTATCTTTTTCCTTTACCTTTGTAGTCCTTGTTTTCCTCTTTCTTGTTCTTGAAGTTGCCTCCAACTTTGTAATTTTTCTTTTGTGTGCTTTTGGTTGCAATGTGACCAACTTCATTACAATTGAAAAAAATGATTGGTAGCTTACCTTTGAATTTGCCTCTTCCTCTATGAAATCTTCTTGCTAATAATGTCTCCAATTGTTCTACATCATCTTCATCAGTACAACTATCACTAGATACATAGTTTTCTTTCCCATTCTTTCTCTTTGTTTGCACTTCATCATTGTCTTTTATTGTCATCTTAGCTTTGAATGCAGATTGAAAGTTTTTTAGCTTGTAGTTGTCAAAGTTGGATAACTCAAAGGTAGTGAGTCTTCCAATTAATCCTTCAAATGTCACTATGTTGCCCAGTACACACCTTAGCTCTTGGATGGCTGATACTCTTATAGCATAGATGGGAAGCAAAGTTCTCAAGTATTTGCTACATACTATTTCTTCTGCTAACTATCCTCCTAGGCTTCTTATGGCACTAACTACTTCCTATATCCTTGCACCATATTGAGCAGCATTCTCTCCTTCTTCCATTTTCATATGATCAAATTTTCCTCTTAGACTTTCTCTTTTGGCTCTCTTGACATTTTCATGTCCTACATAGATTCTTGATAATGTATTCCACATCGGATGTGAAGTATCACATCCTTTGATGTCATCATACTCAGCATAGCTTAGTGCTAAAGCAATATCTAACATTTCTTGATTGTGCTCCTTCTTGCTCATGTCATCTATAGTGAAAGGTCTTGCAGGGTCTACATGGTCAACTCTAATTGAGGTCTATGCATAGTCGCCTATTGATATGAGGTGTAGCTTCATCAAACTTTTCCATGCAACAAAGTTGTCTTTGTTTAGCTTGGGAACTTCTCTCTTGGACATCTTGATCTTTCTACTGCTAGTACCTTGAAACAAATCAGCAATATTCTATGATACCTATTATTAGAATTATTTAGAATAACTATGAGGGGGAGGGGGGATGAATTAGTTATACAAGGTCCAATGATGTCCAATTAAACTTTTTTCTACAAATCCTTGATGACACATAACTAAAATTATCATGTATGTAATTGAAGATTAAACAAACATGAAAAGTAAACATGCATCACACCATAACAATAAGGATTTGATAACCCAGAAACCCTCTAGAAATAAGAAGGTAAAACTGGAGTGGGGATGATATGCACAAACTAATTGTGCAATTGATTTCAACCACTTCTGATGATCTGCCCTATTAAAGGCCTACCTTGTTAAAGGCTAGAACACATTGTTAAATGTGACCTTGTTAAAGGATTTAAGAACATTCAACTTGGAATGCCACCCTGTTAAAGGATTTACATAGAGCTATTAGGCTCACCCAAGTCCATTGGATTTTTAGTCACCTTCTCAAAAGAATCTTTCATCCCTCTCTACAGATCTCTTATCCTCCTCCAAAGGATTTCTTATGCTTTGCTTAAGGATCTCTTTATCCTTCTTTTGGGAATCTTCTATTCTTTTCCTGAGGTTTATCCACCTAGCTATTAAGCTAACCTAGTAATGTAGGGTTTCAATATCTAATACAATGGTAAGAAAGTATTAGGAGGGTTTTGACTTGATATAGATTTGCAACCCTCACTGTGAAAATTTCAAATCACTTCTCAGTTCTCTTCTTTGCTTGGTTTCTTTCCTTTGCAGTGTAGATAGCTTGTTCACCCTTCAAGATCTATCTCCTTGAGTTCTTCCACTCATTATTCCAATGCAATCTCTCTAGTCACTTGATCATCTCTGAGTCTTGATGCTCTATTTTTACTCCTCTTGTCTTCTTCACATGATCACACTTATGACCAATTCCCTCTCTTGCATGCACATTTGATCCCTGACCTATAAATCCTTATAAAAAAGCTTTGTACTTGATTTCCCACTCAAATATTAATTTTCTCTTGATAAAATAGTATTGTTTTCCCTCCAAATTGTTTCTTCTAGAAACTTCATGATGAATCCATTTGCATTCACCTTGGATTGATTTGCATGGATTACATAGAATTCTGTGACATCTACTCATCATTCATAACTTCCAACTACTTCACAAAATTTGATTTAAGAACCTTATCACTGCTAATCTAGCAAATCTTGTCTTAACAAATAATGCAGCAACTCGACATTATTGGTGTATTGATGCTCAGTACCTTTTGTGTTACTCAGCCTCTTAATGTCATTTACTGATGCTTGACACCTAAAGCATTTTGGCTTTGCTTGGCATTTGAAAACTTACTCAACACCCATTATCTTTTGCTACTACTTGAAACCTTAAGGATTTTGTGTTACTCAACATCTGAGTAATTACTTGGCTTATACTAAAATTGAACTTGCTTGGTTTCAACTGAAAAACTGTTCAGCTCTAACTAGGACTTAGTTAATCCTTGTGTCTTAGAGTATGTCATCAATACACTATTTCATCCATGGTTTATCTGATCCTTATACTTCATTACATCATCATAACTTCAACCTTTTCTCTAGGTACTCTAGTTACATCTTATTGATTGCCACCTCCTTGTCAATCAATTCCAATTAATAGTACTTGGATCACTAAAGCAATTGTCATTCCTGCAAGTAGCAAGTTTGACATCAATGACAAAACAATGATTGAAAACATCCTTTACCAGTTCCATTATTCTTCATTCATGATCTTTTCAATCATTTCCAACAATTCCTTGTGTTTGACTACCCATGATAGCAACCTTGCCATCACATTCCTTCAATTATAGTTTTTTCTCACAAAATCATAACTCATAGGTTATCGCTATTCACTATCCATCTTTATAATTTTTTATTAACTAGCATGACCCTGTAAAGATTGAGATTTTAATTGAATTCATATCGTAACCACCTTAACATAAGGTTCACCTTTAATCCTTGTGACCAAGTAGAAGAAGGAGAATCACTTGATCCCAACATTTTAGCCACCTTTTGACTTGCTATGAAAACGTGCTTGCCATAGACCTAAAAGATTTAATGGTGTGAAATATATCTTGAAACATTGAAGGCTAGCCCCTTTTTACACTATCACAAATTAAACCATAGCATTTCAATATAACCATGAAATTAGGGGAAAACAAAATGAAACCATAGCATGTCAATATAACCATGCAATTAGGGGAAAACAAAATGAAGTGCACATTCACCACCGTGACCTTAGTTAGTTCTTAACCAACTGCGACTATGTGAATTGCATGATCATGACTTAAAATATCCTAAGACATAATATGAAATAAAGAATATGAAAAATGTTAAATCATTTCATAAGAAATCCGTGGTGATCATTCAAATAGACCATTGTTTGATTTTTATTTTTTGGCGGAGGGGGCAATTTTGGCTAGCAATACTCATGAGCATCCTTAGGTAATTTCTTTCTGAAGATATCATTTATTTTCTCTTTTGTATTCACATATTCCATCTATATCTCTTTATCTTGATCTAATTCTCTCAAGTAATGATAATTGATTGCAATGTGATTAGTCTTTGTATGCATCATAGGGTTCTATGATATATTTATAGCACTCGTTTTACCACAATAAAGTATCACAAGTTCAATGATTCCCCCTTTCATAACTTTGAGTTGCTATTTCATCCATACAATGTTTTTACAATTTATTGTAGCAACAACATATTCATCTTTAGTTGTAGATTGAGATATGCAGTTTTGTTTCTTGTTAGTCCATGTAAAAAACCTTTCTCCTAAGAGAAATGCTCCTTTGCTAGTGCTCTTTATGTCATCAATATTTCTAGGCCAATCAATGTTAGTGTAGGCTCTCTACTCAAACTTCTCATTTTTCTTGTAGTATAAACCTTAGTATTCTATTACTTTAAGATATCTCATTATTCTTCCTAGGATTAGAAACTCAAATCTTGCAACTATCCCAAGAGATAATGCAATGTCAAGTCTACTACGTACTACATATTACAATTTGCCAATCAATACCTATACAATGTTTGATTCACCTCAGTTTTATCATCATTCTTTGAAAATTTGTGTCATACCATCATAGGTGTGATTAATGTTGGAAATCTAATTAAAAAGATCATTGTAAGAAGAAGATTTATTGAAATGAGGGATATTGTTGATGAAGAATGTTTTCAACCATTGTCTTATCACTAATGTCAAACTTACTATTTCCCAGAATGATAATTTCTTATAAGATCCAAGTACTATCATTTATTTTATTGATGAAGAGGATTTAATCAACAAGATGTAACAAAAGCACCTAAGGGAAAGGTTGAATTATGGTTTTGTAATGAAGTGCAAGGATCAATTAAGACAATTGTAAAATGATGTATTGATAATATGCTTGAAGAGAAAAATGTTGGCTACTCTTAGAAACACTAAAAGAATATGTTGTAAAAAGGTTGTTTGTAAAGCTTAACTAAGTTTATTAGTGAGTGCCAAGCAAGCTGGTTTGAGCCGAGAAGATTTTTAGTTGATGCTAAGAAAATGCAAAATCTAGTGTGGGTCAAGTGATACAGAAGGAGCCAAGCATGTTCAAATGCCAAGAAAACTTTAGGTTCCTAGAATTAGAAGACTTTCTAGATGCCAAGTGAATCCACAATAGGTGCCAAGCATCAGAAAAACATAGTTGGTGTTGAGTAACACAGTATGTGACAAGCACTAGAATTTCAATAGTGTTGAGCTACTACATTATGCAAAAAGTCATAGATTTTCCAAATTTCAACTGGCAATTTTGTTACCTTGAATTTTGCGAACCAGATGGAGGATAAAAATGATGAGCTGGAGGCACAAAATTTTAGATAAATTATTTTTTGTGAAAATTTAAGAGGATTCTTCATGATGTTTCTAGAAGAAACAAGACGTGGGTTAGATTCAATGAATCCTTCCTAATCCATTGGAACTGAAATTAAAAGAAGGAAGAATCAAGTAGGAAAAATAAATTCTAGAATTTTATTTAAAGATTCATAGGCCAAGAAGCAAAAGTAAGCTGAGGCACCAAAATGCAAAGCTACTAAAGGATATCAAGGAGAAGGTATTAAGAAGGAAGAGTAGAGCATAGAGAATTTGCCTCAATAAGTGGTAATATAGGAGATAGCATTGGTACATCAAGCATGAAGACTCAAGAATATGCAGATTGAAAGGAGGACAAGTTGTCAAAGTTGTAGAAAATGATACCTAGGAAATTTTATGAGCTAAACTGTGATATAAATCAATAAGATAAGTTGTGAGTTATATCAAGTCAAAATCCCTTGTTGTTACTCTTTAAGAATTGTACAAGCTAGGGTAAAATCCTATGGATTTAAGTTGGTTTAATAGCAATTTGTAAATCCTTTAACATGGTGGCATTCCAAGTGAATGTTCTAAAGTCCTCTAACTAGGCCCACTTCTAATAGGGTGATTAAGTCTTTTAATTAGTTCACATTTAACTATGTGTTGTAGACTTTAATAAGGCAAGCCTTGCATATGAAATCACTTTAGAAGAGTGAGAATTGAGTATAATGTTACTAGTGGTTTTTCCCAAATTGGGTTTCCACATAAATCACTATGTTATGTTTTGATCTTTTATGTGATATGATTACATGTTGATTTATAGTAACTTGCTAAGTAAAAAAAGTTTAGCCTTGGATGCACAAACAATTTAATAGGTTCACTTTACTTGATGAAAAAGTTTTAATTGGATATTTGGACCTTGAATAACCAATTCATCCCCTCTCTCAGTTATTCTAAAGCATTTCTAACAATTGGTATTAGAGCCATCTATTGATTTAGTTTAAATGTACTGGAACCAAGATGATCAAGATGTCCAAGAGAGAAGTTCCCAAGCTTAACAGAGACAACTTCAATGCGTGCAAAATGTTGATGAAGCTGCATCAGGGAACAATAAGTGATCATGCACAAACCTCAATGCAATTAGAACATGTTGATCTAGTTGTACCTACTATAGAAGATATGAAGAAAAAGGAACATAATCAGGCAATGCTAGAGATTGCCTCTACTCTCAACTATGCTAAATTTGACAATATCAAGGGATCTCACTCTAAATTCAAGATGTGGAAAGCCTTGACTGATATCTATGGAGGAGACTAGAATGTTCAAAGAGCAAAAAGAGAAATCATCAGGGGAAATTTTGATGACATGCAAATAGAGGAAGGCGAGAATGCTGCTCAATATGCCTCTAGAATGAAAGAATTGGTAAGTGTAATAAGAAGTTTGGGTGGTCATTTGGAAGATGACATTGTCAATATAAAATACTTAAGAACCTTGCTTCTCATTTATGCTATTAGAGTTTTAGCCATCCAAGAGTTAAGGTGTGTCCTAGGAAATTAGTTAACTTTCGAAGGAATAGTAGCGAGACTTATTGCATTTGAGTTGTCTAATTTTGATAAATATAGACTAGAGAATCTTGAATCTTATTTCAAGGCCAAGTTATCATGAAAAGACACTGAGGAGGTGAATCAAAAGAAGAAGAAGAGAAAGGTAAAGCATGTATCTAGTGACAAAAGCACAGATGAAGAAGATGTGGAACAATTGGAAGCACTACTAGTTAGAAGATTCCACAAAGGCAAAGCTAAATTCAAAGCTAAGCTTCCTATCATTTTTTTAAATTGTAATGAAGTAGGATGTATTGCTCCAAGATGAAAATAGAATAAGAACTAAAAAGAAGGGAATAAGAACAAGAACAAAAGAGAAGATGATAGAAAATATTACAAAGAGAAAGGAAAAAAGTGCTACATTGTTGAAGAAGTAGTCTATGTAGCCATGAAGGATGAATCAGATGAAGATGAAGAAAAAAAATTGGTAACCTATATGAACAAGAATGAAAAATGAATCATAAACAATTGATGCTCACATCACATGATAGGAGACAAAAGTAAGTTTATTACCTTTACCTAGTATGATGGAAATAGTGTTAGATTTGGAAATGATCCTCTATCTCAAATCAAAGGAAAAGGTTATATTAAAGTTATAGAGAAAATCTCACATGCCAATATATACTATGTTGAAGAACTAAAGTACAATTTTCTGAGTGTATCACAATTAGGCAATGTACGTTGCAAAGTACAATTTTGAAACAAAACTACTAAAATCTATGATACTAATGGAAATCTAATAGGAAAAGGTGAAAAAACTAGGAGTAACTTGTTTTACCTAGATATGAAAGATGCAACCTATCTTATTGTTAGACTTTATGATGTTTGGTTACGTCATAAAAGGTTGTGTCATGTTAACTTTGACAATCTAATTTGCATCAAAAAAAAGAAGAAAGTTAGGAGTTTATCAAAGCTAAACAAGCCTAAAAATACAATGTGCAAACAATGTCAACTAGGAAAGATGACCAAGTCAAGCTTCAAAAGAAAAGTCTACACTTCTGAAGAAGTACTAGAGTTGGTGCATACTAAATGATGTGGCCCAATAGAAGTACAAAGCTACCAAAGAGATAGATACATAATGCTATTTGTTGATGATTGTTCGAGGATGATGACTACCATGTTCTTAAAGAAAAAAAATTGATACATTTCAAATGTTTAAGTGGTATTTGGCCAGGGTTGAGAAGGAAACAAGAAAGTGTCTAAGATTACATAGAGGAGGAGAGTTTACATCAAAAGAATTTGAGACATTTTTCAATGATAAAGGAATGAAGAGACAAACATTAGCATGTATAACTCCACCTCAGAATGACATTGTAGAAAGAAGGAATAGATCAGTAATAGACTATGCCAAACCCTTAATGATGGAGAAAAATCTAGCTCTGAAGTACTAGAGAGAAGCTGTAAGTATTGTTGTGTATACTCTAAATCAAGTACAAGTCAAGAAAGGTACAAATGCAACACTTTTTGAACTATGGTATGGTCATTCACTCAAGGTAAAAAATTTCAACATATTTAGTTGTAAATGTTATATTCTTAAAGATACTAGAAAAGGAAACTTTGATGTAAAGAATGATGAAGGCATATTCCTTGAATACTCCACTAGAACTAAAGCATATAAGTGTTTGAATACTAACACTAACAAGATTATGGAGAGTGAAAATGTAAATTTTTATGAGCATGGAAAAGTCCAAGTTGATGAATCCAAGAAACTAGAATATTATAGATCTTTTGTATACTTCTATGAAGGAATGCCTAGTAAGGATAAAGCTACAACCAAGTTGAGAATCAACAACAAATTTATGTATTAGTTGAGTCACAACCAATGAATGTTGAGCTGCATTTAGAAGACAAGTTGTAGAATGAAGAAAATACAAATTTTGATTCTAAAATTAGTACACATGAAAGAGATGATGGAATACTTAAAAGTGATGTGCAAAGTGATTTTGAAGCTAAAGGACCGAGCATGGAAAGGAGGACAGAACTAAGACTATCCAAGTATGTAAGAAGACATCACCCTACAAAAAAATCATTGGTGATAAGGAAGCTAGACCAATGACAAGGAATAGACTAAGAAATGAATCATGTCTATTGAGCAAGATTGATCCAAAATAGTGAAAGATGCACTACAAGATGATAATTGGCATAAAGCTATGGAAGAAGAAATAGATTAGATTGAGAAGAACAAAACCTAGACCCTAGTTCCTGGACCAGCTGATAAGAATGTAATTAGTACTAAGTGGATGTTTAGGAAAAAACTTGATGAGAATGGTGAGATCACAAGAAATAAGGCTAGACTAGTTTGCAAAGGTTATGCACAAGAAGAAGGATTGGATTATGGGGAAACATTTTCTCCTGTTGTGAGAATGAAAGGAATAAGAACACTACTTACATATGCTACTTACAAAGGTTTTAAAGTCTACCAAATTGATGTAAAGTCTACTTTTCTAAATGGTATACTAGAAGAGGAAGTCTACATAGAACAACTAGAGGAATTTGTTGGTGACAACAACAAGGATATGGTTTGTAAACTACATAAAGCACTCTATAGTTTGAAGCAAGAACTTAGAGCATAGTATGAGAGATTGCACAAATATCTTGTGAAGATAGGATTTGAAAGAATAGATGACAACAAAAACCTATATATCAAGGCAAAAAAAGGTAAAGATATTCTGATATCTAAAATTTTTATTGATGATATAAAATTTGGAGGAAAAAATGTTCTATCCAAAGATTTTTCTAAAAAAATGAAATATGAGTTTGAGATGTCAATGTTTGGAGAAATCAAATTCTTTGCTGGATTGCAATTACATCAACTGAAGCATGACATATTTGTAACCCAATCAAAATATATCAAGGAGATGATCAAGACATTTAGATTAGAAGACTCAAAACTAGTTAATAAACCAATGCTAATAGGACATAAGTTATCCAAGAATGATGAGTTAGCTGAAGAAAATTAGACAATGTATAGATTAATGATAAGAATGTTACAATATGTTGGGCATAGTAGACTAAACATTGCATTAGTTGTTGGAATAGTGGCAAGATTTTTTTACTAACCTAAGAGAAAATAATCTAATTGTAGTAAAAAGAATATTGAGGTATCTAAAAGTAAAAAATGACTTTGGTTTGTATTACAAAAGGAATGAAAAGTTTGAATTGAAAGCTTACATTGATGCAGACCAGGGAGGTAATATTGATGACAAAAAGAGCACCAGTGGAGGAGCACTTTTCTAAGGAAAAAGGATAGTCACTTGGACTGGCAAAAAGAAAAGTTGTACCTCATAGTCCATAATAGAAGCTAAGTATGTTGCTGCTACTAACAATTGCACTAATATTGTATACATCAAACATCTGTTGCAAGGTATGAAAGAAGATGTAATTGAACCTATGATTCTTTATTGTGATAACACAAGTGCCATCAACATATCAAAGAATCTTGTGATGCATGTCAAAACAAAGCATACTACAATTAAGTATCACTATGTAAGAGAATTGGTGGAAGACAAGCAAGTAAGGATGGAATATGTCAGCTCAAAGGAATAGATTGTTGTATGAGATTCTTTTGAGTATCTTAGAGGTAAATTAGGGATGATTCCCCTACCCAATGCTACTTGAGAAAAAGAAGGATTGCCCTACATTAAATGAGTTGATTGTTGAAATATTATACATTGATGTAGATGATATTTACCTTAGGATCATACTTAAAGTAATCAAAGTGCTAAAGTTCAAAAAAAGTCATAAGAAAGGTGATAGAGGGAGAAATTAGGGTGCCTACAAATGCTATACTTCCATGATAAGATGCTAAGATAATAAGTCTATGGAATTGTTGTCAAAGGGAGAGAGATAGAAGAAACTAATAAAATGTACAAGATCAAATGAATAGTGGGAGAAGTAGCTGATGCCAAAATAGAAAAAATTGATCAATGCATACAGAGGGATAAATGATCAAATTTACAGAATCAACTGGACAAAGATAGAAATAGCAGAAACTAATATAGAGGAAGTGATACTATGTAGAGGGAGAATTGAATTGGAATACACACATGTAAGAGGGAGAAATAGTAGTAAATAAAATTAAAACTGATCAAAGTAGCAAGGAATAGAAAAGAGACAACCATACAGGATCAAACATGCAGAAGCAAAAGTAAAAGAAAAGAAATTGCAAATAAGAGGGAGAAGATAGTTTATCAGCAAAGAATTTAGAGGGCATCATAAGCTAGTTTATGTTGGTGATAGAATAAATAGTTTTAAATAAAGTTTTCTTTTTGGCATTTGATTTACTATTTTAACCTAGTTAATATTTTGATAACACGGTTGATCAATTTGGTTTGCCATCAATTACAAAGAGAGAGATTGTTGGAAATCTAATTGACAAGATCATTGTATGAAGAAGATTGATTGTAAAGAGGGAAATTGTCTATGAAGAATATTTTTAAACATTGTTTCATCACTGATGTCAAACCTACTATTTTCTAGAATGAAAATTTCTAATAAGATACAAGTACTATCACTTAGTTTATTGATGAAGAGGATTTAATTAACAAGATGTAACAAAAGCACCTAAGGGAAAGGTTGATTTATGGTTTTTAAATGAAGTGCAAGGATCAGTTAAGACAATGGTAAAATGATATATTAATAATATACTTGAAGATATAGAGGTTGACCACACTTAGAAACATTGGAAGAATAATTTGTAACAAGGTTGTCTACAAAGTTCAACTAAGTTCGTTAGTGAGTGTCGAGAAAGCTACTTCGAGCCGAGTAGATTTTTTGTTAGTGCTAAGAAAATATCAAAATCTAGTGTGTACCAAGTGATACAAAAGGAGCTGAGGAAATTCAAATATTGAGAAAACTTTAGGTTCTAAGAATTGAAAGACTTAATGAATTCTAAGTGAATCAAAAATAGGCATCGAACATCAGTGAAACATAGTTGGTGCTGACTAACATAGTATGTATTGACACCAAAATTTCAATAGTACCAAGCTATTGCATTATGTAAAAAGTCAAAGATTCACCAAAATTGAGCTAAAAAATTTATTACCTTGAATTTTTTGAACTAGATGGAGGATAAGGATGATGAGCTAGGGTTAAAGAATTTTAGACAAACCATTTTTATGTGAATTCAAGAGGATTCTTCATGATGTGTCTAGAAGAAACAAGATATGGGTTAGATTCAATGAATCCTACCTAATCCATTGGAACTAAAATTGAAGGAGGGAAGAATAAAGTGGGAAAAAGAAATTCCAAACTTCTATTTAAGGAATCATAGGCCAAGGAGAAAAAGTAAGATAAGGTGCCAAAATGTGAAGCTGTGGAAGGATATCAAGGAGAAGATATTAAGAAGGAATAACAAAGCACATATATTCTAATTCAATAAATGGTCATATAGGAGATTGCACTAGTACATCAAGCATGAAGACTCAAGGAGATGAATCTTGAAAGGAGGACAAGCTGTCAGAGTTGTAGAGACTAAAAGCTAGGCAATGTTATGAGCTGAACTGTGATCTGAATCTGCAAGATAAGTTGTGAGTTGTATCAGGTCGAAAGCTCTTGCTGTTACTCCCTAAAAATTGTATAGGCTATGGTAAAATCCTATGGATTTAGGTTGGTTTAATAGCTATTTGTAAATCATTTAATAGGGTGGGATTCCAAGTGAATGTTTTAAAGTCCTCTAACTAGGCTCACTTCTAATAGGGTGGTTAAATCTTTTAACTAGGTCACATTTAATAGTGTGTTGTAGCCTTTAATAGGGTAGGCCTTTCATAGGGCTTCACTTTAGAAGAGTGAGAATTGAGTAGCATGCTACTAGTGCTTTTTCCCAAATTAGGTTTCTATGTAAATCACTATGTTATGCTTGCATGTTGATTTACAGTAACCTTTTAAGTAGGAAAAGTTTAAGCTTGGATGCATGAATAGTTTAATTGGCTCACTTTAGTTGATGAAAAAGTTTTAATTGGACATCTAGACCTTGAATAAATAATTCACCTCCCCTTCGTTATTTTGAAGCATTTCTAACAATTAGTGGCTTTGAATCTTCTAATCCAAAAGAAGAATTCAACATCTCCTTTACATATTTTGACCGAGTGATGTATAGACCATATTTCATCTCATGTACTTTCAAACCCATAAAGAACTTGATCTCTCCAAACGTATACGTTTGAAATTATTTATTTATTTCATTTGTAATGCCTTTAAGTAATGTATCCTAACCCCCAAATATGATATCATCAACAAAAATTTTAGATAGTAAGATACTTGTGCCTTTCTCTGTCTTCAAGTATAGATATCTATGATCATCAATCTTCTCAAATCCAATCTTCACAAGATAATTGTGAATCCTTTCATACCATGCTCTTAATTCTTGCATCAAATAATATAAAAATTTGTATAACCTACATACCATCATTTTACTATTAGCATCAACAAATTCTTCTGGTTTTTCTATATAGACCTCTTCTTCCAATATTCCATTTAGAAATATAGTGTAAACATCCATTTGATAAACTTTGAAACTTTTTTTATGTAGAGTAACAAAGAAAAATTTTTACTCCTTCCAATCTTGCAACATGAATGAATGTTTCTCCATAGTTTATCCCTTCTTCTCATGCATACCCCTTGTAAACTAATCTTTATTTATTCCTTGTGACTTCACCATTTTAATCTAACTTGTTTCTATATACCCACTTGGTTCAATCTCTTCTTTCATGGAATTACTCCAGTCCACATATTTTAGGACATATTTCACTATTTTAGTTTCATGCATGCTAGGAAAACATTTATAATTTCTCAACTTTTCATTTTTCTTTGGTCTTGTATCTTTATCTCCAATAATTTGTGCAACAAGATGATGTCCCTTGACATACTTTGACAATATTGGTTTTGTTATGGTTTCCTCATTTGGTCTATCAACTTTTGGATCACTATGTACTTCTCTATCATGTAGTTCAATATCTCTTTCATTTACACTAATCTTAGAAGTCAAGTGTGCCTCAACTTCATTATGTAACTTGACACCTAATTGTAGCTCAATTCCTAAATGCAACTCAACATTAATAATGCGTGACTTGGTAGTCACTAAATCATGTTGTTGATTTGCAACATTATTTACAACATCTTCATCAACATACATACCTTCATAAAAGTATATAAGTGATTTGTATTCCTCTTTCCTTTATAGGATCGATCTCATGTACTTCTATATATTCATAAAATTTCACTTTCCACTTTCCACAACTTTGTTAGTATTTAAACACTTATAAGATTTATTTCTTGTGGAACAACCAAGGAATATAACTTGTTTACTTTTTGCATCTAATTTACCATTTTTGAAATCTTTGAGAATATAAAACTTGTTTCCAAATACCTTAAAACATTTTACATTGCATGAGTATCCATACCATAGTTCAAAAGGTATTGATTGAGTACCTTTCTAAACTTGCACATGGTTTAAGGTATAGATAGCTATGCTTACAGCCTTTCTCTAGTAATTCAAATAAAATATTTTTCTCCATCATGAGTGTTCTTGCATAGTCCATTATAGGTCTATTCCTTTGTTTAGCAATTCCATTTTTTGGAGGGGTTCTAGGAGTAGATGTTTTTCTTTTGATCTCTCTATCATTACAAAACATCTCAAACTCATTAATGTAAATTTTCCTCCTCTGTCAGATCTCAAATATTTCAAATTTTTACCTTTTTTTTCTCAACTCTTTCTAAGTACAATTGAAACATTTGGAAAAAAAATATTATTTCAAAAAAATAGTTGTCATCATTGAAGAATAATCATTAACAAATAGAAAAATGTACTTATCACCTTTGTAGCTTTGCACATCAATTGGTCCACAAGTCAATATGAACAATCTCCAAAATTACTTTAGAGGTATGAGGCTTATTCTTAGTAATTTTTCCTAACTGACATTGTTTGTAAACTATATTGTTAGGTTTCTTTAACTTAGGCAAACCTCTGACTCTTCTCATGTTAGTGATACTAACCAATTGAATAAAATTAACATGAGATAACCTCTTGTGCCTTAACCACACATCATAAAATTCTACAAATAGACTTCAAGCATCATCCATAAAAGGATATAATAGATTACCTCTAGTCTGGTCACATTTTCCCATTAGTTTTCCATCAGTATCATTTATCTTAGCAATCTTGTTCTCAAACTCAACCTTACAACCTAAACATGGCTAGCTTGAAATTGCAACCTTTTTTTGCGAAAAGAGTCCTCGATGAGTGACATTTTCCATTTGGCTAATATTATCCACTAAAGTTATCTTTGGCCCTCTCTCATTTCACTTAATTAGAACTATTTAAATTTCTATTGAAAAAGTATTGATTTTGTAGACTCTTAGAGAAAATATAACAATTACCAAAAATAAATTTTCCTAGTATCTATTACAATAACCCCCATTCTTAGTGTTCACTTATTGGTCCTTTTGGGGTAGATTTGAAGATAGTGTTGTAGTTTTGAGTAAAGGGGATAGTTAATCCTCCCACCCTATCAATTTTTGTAGTGGATAGAGGATTATGTCCTCTCAATTCATCAAATGTTGCCATGGGGAAAGGATAACTCCTCCAAACTATGAACTATCATCCCAAGGCAATAGAATGAAATAAAATTTTGAAAGATAGAAATCCTCTTAATATCCTAGATTTTGTACTCTAGAGGGGACTTTATCATCTTTTGTGGTCAAATATTTGTACCTCATTTGGATTTCTTAATCCCCCATCACATACCATTGAGCTTGGAGGGAGTGTATAGGTTATATCCATTTACAATTTTCTAAAACCTCTGATATGGGTAAACTTAGGTGGGTAATGAAAATTAATGGGCCTAACATTTAATTACCTTGACTAAATTCCAAGTCAAAATCTTGCTAAAAGGTATGTTTTTTTCAACCTAAATAGGGAGCATGGTATAGTTTATTTTGACTCCAAGTTGAAGGAATTAAAACTCTTCAAGGAGTGAACTGATTTTTTACTCAAGGAGCATTTGAATTAGTACATCTATTTTCTTATTCAATTCCATCTTAGGCAACAAGCATCATTTGGAGTGGTAAGGAAATTTTTTCAAGGAATAAAGTGTTACTTTTTGGTTTATTTAAGCTCAAGATTCCTTAATCTAAAATTAGAAATCTAATTTGGAGGTTTGAATAAAAAAGGATTAGTTAAGTTAAGAAAATGAAAAATCAAACATTCTTCAAGTATATTTAATTAATTCCCTTTAGTTTTTATTTTCTCTTTTAAATAATTAAAGTACCATTAGATAAGTTTGAAAATTTAGTTTTCAATCCATAAATGTAAATAGGGAGTTCTATGAATTTGATAAAATTTTGATTTGACTTCTTGTTTTAAAAGCTAAGAAATTGGATGTGTATTTTGTTCAAATGGATAAATTGAATTAGAAACTTTTAACTTTTTACGTAGTACAAGGTAGGAGAATCCCCACTAAAGATTTCATAGCCCCTAAAAATTTAACCATAATGTGAAAACACAACATAAGATACAAGATATGATACCGAACACAACTCTTTATTCACAGAAAATTGATTACATGCCTCTTCATAGTTACCAACTCATTTCCCATTTTTTACACTAGTACACTATTTTCCTTCATCTTGTTTTATTCATCCTGCAACCTCTTATCTACATTCTGCATCAGTGTTTGCATCATGGCCATATTTATCTCAAATCCATTGGAGGATGTGGAGGCTATTGGGACCACAACAAGAGGTTGACTTGTAGAGGAAGTATGAATAGGGACTATAGTAGGGTAATTATTGGCCATGTTAGGGAAGAAAGGTATTAGGGTCCTTGGATGTAACTTCCCTCCTTGTATCAAAATATTTTCCACTCTTATGGAAATCTCATAAGAATTTGGTAGAGTATCCCCTCCCATAGATTTTAGAGTGGTAGTAATATCACTACTAAAGGCTCTGAGGTAATACAAGAATGCATTACTAGAAGAGGGCCTCATTGCAGTGGATATTCTATGCCATGTCTTCTAAAATCTATAATTGAAATCATTTGAATACATTCATGGGGTGCCCTCTTTATAGTTATTAGTTGTTCTAGAAGTGATAGGTGATTACTTTTATCCTCAAAATTCTTGCATAAGGCTGCTCCTAACCCATCCCAATCAACAATAGAGTTATGAGGAAAACCTCTATACCATTGTAGTGCCCTCCCTTTCAAGGATCAGTCCATAAGCATAACTTCTACAAAATTCTTTTTTATGCTATGAATATTGTAGACATTAGACACCTCTTGAATATGCTCAATAGGGGAAATAGAGGTTTCATCAATAAAATTAAGTATACTTTTTAAGATTTGATACTAGTATATCATACCTTTGGGCTAATAGGAGGGGATTTCCACCTTTAAAGGTGGAAAAAGTGTGAGCTCAAGCCATATAAGAAAGTAATCTATTGTTATGGGCAGATAGTATTCTAGGCTAAGATCTAACAAAAACAGGAGTGGAGATGGATCTTACAGGGGTATGTGTTACTATTGCAGTCATAAAAGATGATAGAGATAACCTAGAATTTGTTATTATATTAGGAAAAGAAAGCTATTGGTACTGGAAATTACCTTTGGAAGATGCCCTTGTGTGTGTCTTGGGCATGAATGAAAACAAATTTTGTCTAAAACCAGATTGTGCTTGAAGCTTGGAATTGCCAAGTACTTTGAACAAATGAGCTGCTTGAAGGCTTTATATTGAAGGCAATACTGTCTCCTCAACAAGCATATGGAATCTCTCTTTGATGCCAATAAACTTTAAATTTTAATATGATGTCCTACTCAGTGTACCAAAAATTGTTAGCACAAAATATTGCACCCTTGTCCAAATTTTTTACTTAAGGATTGTATATGAGAAATGTTAGTATGCTAATAGAAACTAAATTTAAATAAAGATTCTACAAACTAAAAAAATTCATAAACTTCAAGATAGACTAAGATGAGCTCTCAATTGATAATATGAGCCATTAATGGGCTCTCTCAATGAGAAGCTCTCTTGTTGAGTGGCTTTGTCTAAATAGATAGGATGTATGCTCAAGCTTATGCTTCAAAAATGGCTTCAAATGGAGTTAGAATTTGGGTGTGAGTGTATGGTTTTGATGTAAAATGGCTTCTTAAAATGGCATTATGACTTTAATTCATGCATTGTGTTAAAATGGCTTGGGAGAGGATTCCTTAAATACGAAAAGGGCTTGAGGGATCAAGGGCTAGGATGCAAGGATGGGGAAAATCTCATGGAGGGCTCAGATTGCATGAGAGGAGAGCACATGGATTGTGCTTCCTTATAGCCAATCAGGGAGTGACACATGTCATAGGGTGAGAGGATGGAGGAAAGGGGAAGGATTAGTCAACAAAGGAGGCTCAATGGGATAAAATCTTCATAAAGACCCTCATAATGGCTTGTAAGAGCAATAAAAGGGCTTGCAAGAGCCATTTATGGCCTAGTGGGCTTCATAAAGTTTTATGGTTGAGATATTTTGAGGGAGATGAGAGAAATTTCAACTTGGGCTTGATTAGGAGGGTTTTAAGCTTGCTTAGGATTGTGCAAATGATTAGAGGATGGATTAGGATGGTTTAGGATTAGCTTAGGGATAGGCAAGTAGATGACATTTAATGAGGGTGGGTGAAGGAGGAGATATTTGTTAACTTTGGCTTGGGTTAGTAAGTCTTAACCCATATTTAGAGAATGTGACAAGGTTAGGAGGGGATTAGGATTAGATTTAAAGACATCTTCTAGAAGAGTCTAGACTTTAGATGAGGATAAAGACTTTCTAGAATAGTCTAGAACTTCTTAGGATGAGGATGAAGACTTTCTAGAAGAGTCTAGAACTTCTTAGGATGAGGATAAATTAGATTTTAGAAAATAAATAAAGTTTTATTTATTTCAAGGGTTTGGGTTGAGGAGATATTTATTAAAAAAATTTAATAAACATGAGGATTAATATTTAATCTTAATTAAATATTTTGACTTGGGATTAGGGGTAGGAAATGATAGGATTAGCCTTTAATCAAAATTAAAGAAGGATTAGAAGATTTTGGAAGAGGTTAGTGGTCTTAAGGAAATTGGCCAAGTTTTGGGCAAAAAATAATTTTTAAATTTATTTTGGATTTTTTGGTCAATTTATTAATTAAATAATTAATAAATAAGGAAATAATGTTTAAATAAGATTTAAACATTTTTGGGAGGGATTTCTTAATTAAATATTTTTAATTTAGATAAAGGGATTTAATGGCATAAAAATAAATAAATAAATTAAATAATTAATTAATTAATAAATGATGATGTCATCAGAATTTTTTTTCAAAAAATAAAAATATTATTTTCTAAAGGATTTTTAGGTGTCTACATTTTGCCCCTCTTTGATGTGATGCCGCTAGTGGCATGGCATCAGAGATAAGAAAATAAGATGCCCATGGCTAGAGTAGAAGAGGAGAGAATGGACTGCAAGATGCCCCCTCAAGAAGGCGGCAGGGAGAGAAAGCGAGGCTCAACGACTTCTTGAAAAGTATAAGAATCTGAGATGAGCAAGAAGACTCAGATTGGCTTAAGAGAAGAGGTTTAGTTAGCTCAAACTCTCACTATGGGAGAATGATAAAGGGAGAATTAGAGGCACAAGAGGAAGCAAGCTTAAGATCTTAGGGATTGCAGAGGATGGAGGAGCGGAGTGCTATAAAAGGAATCCAGGATGGGGAGATGGATGAGGAGATTAAAAAGATAATGCAACACGATTTCAAAGAATCAGATTGGCGAAAGATGGGTTTCAGAGATCCCTAGGACTAGGATTGTGGATCTTGAAAGATGAGGCTTGGTGGATTGATTTGGATTGGTGGATCCCTAAGACTAGGATTGTGGATACCTAAAGCTAAAGGTGAGGAGTGATTCAAAGAGATAGTGATGCATAAGTTGGGGTAGGAGAGATAGATGCTGGATATGGATGGGGAATAATGGAGATGAAGGGAAACCATTAAAGCTTTTTTGAGCAGGGGGATACTTCAAAGAGAAGTACCACCATGTAGTTGAGCACTAGATTCCTATAGGACTATTGGTTAATTTCCAAGGTTACCAAGAACATCAAGGCCTTTTCACCAATAGTCGAGAGGACTAACGAACTAACTCAAAAGAAACACACAAGGATTTCCCCAGTATCACACATGAATCCCAGAGGAAGTAGTGTGGAAATGACACTGGGTAAACCACAAGTAGAAAAGAAAACAAGAAAAAGACATGATCAAGACCTTATGCTCTAATTTCCCTATTCACAGTATACCATGATATGGAAGATCGTGGTAACCTTGAGGAGGGAACAAGGAGATTTCTTGGAAAAGATATTTCAAGACCCAACAGGGAAGAGTCCAAATCAAAAGAAAGCAAAAATCCAAAAGAGAATCGTTTGCCAACGAGATGGGTAGGATGAGGTACTAATGGACCAAGATCAGACATGAGGAAAGCTATATCCTACAAGGACCTATCAGAGAGCACCTAAGCTAGTGGATTTGGATGAGTGATGCGTCTGGCAAGTAGAACTAAGAAAGATAACACTTTGGTGATAGGAAATCTAGCTAAAGGATGCATTGGAATAGCTAACTAAGATGTGCGATTGGTGCAAGAAGTTGATCAAGGAGGAACTAACACGAAGGCTGGATAGATACAATGGTACTAAGCTAAAGAGGATGTACAAGCTGATGGACCAAGATATGTTACAAGCTGAAGCTGACCAAGATAGTTACAAGCAGGAAAAAGCTCAGGATGATAGGATAGCCGGGTGGCTCAAGTTGGTGCAAGATGTAGAAGCTAAGGATGAGTTGATAGCATAAGATATGGATGTGCAAGGATGCATCCAATGATGATGATAGATCTATGACCAAGGATGGGGACAATGCTAGGGTTGGTGGTAGCTGAGTTGATAGATGGCGCTAGAGTGAATGGCTAATGAGAGGATGACATTGGATTTGCATGAGGATAGCCTAGAGCAACATACCAATGACAAGGGAGGATGGACAAGAAAAGATCTCCAAGGAATATAGTGCCCCTAGTCAGAAGATGACATGTGAAAGGAGGTCTTACGATGGATGTGATAGGATTGAAGCAAGGATGGAAAAGATGAAGGCGCTAGGGAGATGGATGATAGCTGGGATGATGGGGTGAGGTTGCAGAAGATAAGTAGATAGCAATAGATAAAAGTTGGAGGATGAAAGATACGTGGATAAATTGGAAGATGGAGCTGGATGGCAAGATGTGACCAAAAGCATGACGATGATAGGCTAAGCCGAGGATGGCTGGATTACGCATGATGCTTGTTTGCAAAGTTTTCATCATGGTACTTGTCCAAGGCGCTTGAATTGCCAATTTTTCACCAGTGGACGCTTTATTTTTCTTTACTTTTTTTTTTACTTCTTTTTGACTTTGGACTTAGCTAGAATGATTTTGGCTTTCTTCAGCTATTTTTGGCTCATAGATGTTGGTAGGATGGATGAAAAAGGATTGGATTGAACAAGTGGAATGGTGGGTGGGAGTTTGACAGATAATGGATGCG
Organism: Cupressus sempervirens; assembly: GCA_028749045.1. Taxonomy (NCBI): domain Eukaryota; kingdom Viridiplantae; phylum Streptophyta; class Pinopsida; order Cupressales; family Cupressaceae; genus Cupressus; species Cupressus sempervirens. The sequence continues at coordinate 714,623,487 of CM053790.1, forward strand.
AAGACATAAGGCTTGTGGGTAAATGGATGAGGAAAATGGAAAGATCATCATTGGCACACACCTTGAGAGGTGATAAAGTAGTGGGAAAGATGGTTTTGAGCAAGGTTGAGGAGAAAATGGAGGAAGAGAAAGATAAGGACTAAAAGTAGAGTTGGAAGATGGAGGATGGGAAATTTAGGATAAGAAGCATATGGACTAAAAGTGGATTGGGGGGATGAAGGATGCTTATATGGGGATTTGGATGAAGGATGGATGGATGAGGCTTTTTGAGTAGCATGAATGGATGCCAATTGAGATTTTTCTTTGAGATGCATTTCTTTTATGAGTATCTTGGGTATCCACATGATTTTTGACTTTTTTAGCTGGGGCTTTTGTGGCCTCTTGACTTTTTCTTTGATTGGGATTAAATGTTTCTTGTTTGGAACATGTATTTTAGAAGGGACATGTTGAGAGTTGGATTTTTGTGGATTTTTGGATTTATGCTTTTGTATTTTTGCATCCAATATGCTTCTATTAGCCATGGGATGGGAACAAGAGCATGGAGGAGATGGAGGGATAATTGATGGAGTGATAGGGTTTAAAGGTTGGAAGTGATTCAAGGGTGAGTGCCTTTGATGATCTAGCTGGTGGATTTGAGGGGATGGAAGGATAGATTGGAACATAGGATATGGATGGATATAATTGCCCAAAATGGATGGAGGGAAGGAAGGATATGGGCCCAAAATAGATTTAAACGGGGAAGGTCTAGGTCCCAAAATAGATGGAGGGGATAAAGGATTCATATTAGGTATGTAAGGACCCAAAATGGATGGAAAGGATGTGGGATTTAGATAAGGGATATATGGACCTAAAATGGAGGGTTGGAGATAAGGAGTAGGATGAGGGCCCAAAATAGATGTGGAATAAGATGGATGGGAACTTTGGGGTCGAGATGGAAGGACTTGGGACCATGTAGGAATAGCGAGGATACCAACATCTAGAAATACATTATCATTTCTTTTTTCAATATGATGTTCATTATTTGGAGCACAAGATGTGAGTCCATTACGAGCTGAAGGAGTTGGAGCTTCGGATATGATAATTAGTTCTTCTTTGATGGATCTATCATCATGGATTATGGGAGATGCATGATCATGAAGCAGAGGAGATGGGAGGATAGGATCTTCAGTTGGGTGGGCTGAGGGAAAGGGATCTTGAGATGGAGTAAGTAAGATGGTAGGATTTAGATATGGAGGGGATGGTAAAAGTGGATCATGTAGGGGAATAAGTGGGATGGTAGGATCTGCTATTCTGTTGGAGGATATTTCAACATGCTTTTGGACAAGATCTTGATAGGAATGGATGGGAGTGGATGCATGAGGTTCATTATATGGGATTTGGATAATGCTTGGAGGAGGAGATGTGGATGGGATTTGGAGCGATTCGATGGTTGGTGGGAATTTGATGCTTGCAGGAAGTGGAAGGATTTTAAGCAATTTGATGGATGGTATGGGGATGATAGCTATGGGAGATGGGGATGATATTATAGATGGGGAAGCTTCATCACTGACTACTTCACATGGTTGGATTAGATGACATGGCTTATCGACTATTGGAGGTGGCTTTTCTTGTATTTCCTCTAGGAGATTCCTTGGAGACTCATGTGTCAAAGGTGGAGGTGGTGGATTGATAGGAATAGCTCGTGTGATGAGTGTGGAAGATTGGAAGCTTGGTTGATTGGGTGATGGAGGAGAAGCTGGGATATCAGATGGCATGACTAGATAGTTTGGAATAACTCTTGGATTTTGGGGGATGATTGGGGGAATGTTTCTAAGGCTTTCAATATACCCGTCATAGTCAACAAGATTTTCATCATCATTGGAATAGGAGGTGGTGAGAGCAAGGAAAATATGATCGAACACATCATGATAGGTTTAGGATTTCATGTTTTGATGATGAGTCGGATGGGGATGGGGTCTTGCATATGGATGAACACAGAAGCTCATGGTTGGATTTGGATTAAGCGTAGATTTTGGATTGGCTGATGAAGGATTTTTTAAGGAGAGTCAAAGCTGTATGATAGACCTAAGGAGGATTGGCTAGAGATTTTTAGCTTTCCTGTGGATGGAAGACTTCAAGGGCATGCTTTCAAAAAGTGAGAGTTTTTCTTTCGTGTGTGTTGGATTTGCTGGTGGCTATGTCAACTTGAGGATAGACTAATGATCCTATGGGCATGACACAAGATTGACCACTTGTGGATCCCAACCTTTAGGTCAAGGTGATGAGGGATAACAAGTGACAAAGCTAGATTACCCTAGACAAAGCTCTGTCAAAGGGATAACCTTGGTGAGGCTGGTGGATTGGTTGGATTGATTGGATAGCAAATTCTAGCAAAATGACAACAACTCTCTAAAGGCTTGGGTGTAATTTTGGATTGGGTTGCTAGCTAGCTGTGGGGGATGATTTGGAGAGACTTTGGATTTGGGATTGTTCTAAAGCAAGGAACTAGATAGATTCGGTTGCAACGGGGGAGCTTGGATGATTTTCTAATGAGGCAGTGACTACGTTAAGTATGCCTTGAGCTGGGAGATTTTTGCTTTTTTGGGATTTTGACCAAAGTTGGAAAAAATTCATTCAAAAGCTATGAACAAATAAGCAAACAAAATTTTGGAGCAAGCATGTCAAACACACCAACATCCTAGGAAGCTTTCTACAAGGATGAAATTTTTTATAGCTAGGGAGTCCTCAATATATGCAAGGTACATGAAGCCCAAATCCATAGATGAAACCAAAAAGATGTCACACACTTGAGAGGAGCGGTAACCCAATTTTCCTCTTTCACTTCTCAAGGGTATAAATTTCCTTGAGGCTTAGCCCGAGTGACAAAATATTGATTCCAAGAGAGGTGGCTTTGGATTCACCTCCCAATTTTTATACTCCACTGGAACGCTGGAGTTGAGGTTGTCCCAAGGGGTGATGAAATCCCCAACCAAGCCTCCTAAAAAGTGTAAAAGAAGACCACATACATGATCTTGGTTTTAAAAGACACACGTTCATTCCAATTGATGATTTAGATTTTGTAAGCTATGATTGAAGACACTTGTGATTATGGCATACAATGTTCATTCCAATTTGATAGTGTCATTAGCATAATGGAACTCGAGAGATCGTCAACATTAAAAATGTGAGCGTCATTGAAAATGCATCAAAACCATGGAATGTTCATTGATTTTTAGGCATTCAAGATTGGATTTGTTGTTTTAATCATGCATTCATAAAAAAAAAAAACTTTATTTTAATCCATGGCACTCAAGAGTGATTTTAGCAACATGCATTCAAAGACAAGTGATTAAATATTCAAGTTTTTTCCTTTGAGCATTCAAGATTGCGATTTTGTGTGTTGTTTTAAGAACTTTGAAGTGCTTTGTTTTAACCTTAGATCATTTAAGATTGTTTTGGACTCAAAAGTGAAAATGACTCTTTGGACTTTGGTTTTCATTCAAGCTTTTGTGTTCTAGTTTGCATGTTTTAAGCCCAAAAATAATATTCCTAGGTTGTTTTGATGCATGAAAAACCTAAGCAACATTCAAGATTTCGCAACAAGACATTTGTTTGGAACAAATAACAAAGCTTTTAAGAAAATTTTGGCAACCATTTAGAACTCTTAGTTTTCGTGAGATTTTTAAAAGAACTTTAAAATATTTGCAAATGAGGTTCATTTTATCCTTGATTGATGCTTTGAGTTTGATTTAGATTTTAGTGTGCACTTAGTATTGATTTTGAACCTTTTCAAATGGAAACTTGAAGTTCTTTTTAAATTCCCAAAAATGAAGTGTTCCTAACTTTGCATGAATGCATCTAAAACCTTGATGTTGCAAGGATGCAAATGATTGGATTGGTTTAGTTTCATTTGTTAAAAGATTTTTTCTTTTTTGCAAATTTTTAATTTTTTAATCGATTTAAGTATGATTTGGGGGCTCATTTTAAGCACTAAAAAGAAGTGTGTATGATTTTTCTTCCTTAAAAAAAATGGCCAAGATCTCCCACAAGAAGAAGAAAAAGAAGTAGATGGAATAAGAAGAATATAGACAAGAAGAGGAAGAAGAATTCCAAGTGCTTTGTCCACCTATAAGCTTGAAAAATCTACAAATACTATGAGATGGACTATGAGTTCCTTTGTCTTCTTCATGCTCATGTGGACCTACAAAAGCAATTTATACAATCCTACCAATCACAAAAACAAGCAAAATTAGCCAAAATCAGAAAATTACATACAAAACTTGACTAAAAAAGCTAATGAAGATGATCCATGCGGGGTCCCACCAGGCGTGCCAAAATGTATATGATCAATGTTAGTATGCTAATAGAAACTAAATTTAAATAATCCTTCTACAAACTAAAAAAAATTCATAAACTTTAAGATAGACTAAGATGAGCTCTCAATTGAGAATATGAGCCATTAATGGGCTTTCTCAATGAGAAGCTCTCTTGTTGAGTGGCTTTGTCTAAATAGATAGGATGTATGCTAAAGCTTATGCTTCAAAAATGGCTTCAAATGGAGTTGGAATTTGGGTGTGAGTGTATGGTTTTGATGTAAAATGGCATTATGACTTTACTTCATGGATTGTGTTAAAATGGCTTGGGAGAGGATTCCTTAAATAGGCAAAGGGCTTGAGGGATCAAGGGCTAGGATGCAAGGATGGGAAAAAGCTCATGGACGGCTCAGATTGCATGAGAGGAGAGCACATGGATTGTGCTTCCTTACAACCAATCAGGGAGTGACACATGTCACAGGGTGAGAGGATGGAGGAAAGGGGAAGGATGAGTCAACAAAGGAGGTTCAATGGGATAAAATCTTCATAAAGACCCTCATAATGGCTTGTAAGAGCAATAAAAGGGCTTGGAAGAGTCATTTATGGCCTAGTGGGCTTCATAAAGTTTTATGGTTGAGATATTTTGAGGGAGATGAGAGCAATTTCGACTTGGGCTTGATTAGGAGGGTTTTAAGCTTGCTTAGGATTGTGCAAATGATTAGAGGATGGATTAGGATGGTTTAGGATTAGCTTAGGGATAGGCAAGTGGATGACAGTTAATGAGGGTGGGTGAAGGAGGAGATATTTGTTAACTTTGGCTTGGGTTAGTAAGTCTTAACCCATATTTAGAGAATGTGACAAGGTTAGGAGGGGATTAGGATTAGGTTTAAAGACATCTTCTAGAAGAGTCTAGACTTTGGATGAGGATAAAGACTTTCTAGAATAGTCTAGAACTTCTTAGGATGAGGATGAAGACTTTCTAGAAGAGTCTAGAACTTCTTAGGATGAGGATAAATTAGATTTTAGTAAATAAATAAAGTTTTATTTATTTCAAGGGTTTGGGTTGAGGAGATATTTATTAAAACTGTTTTAATAAACATGAGGATTAATATTTAATCTTAATTAAATATTTTGACTTGGGATTAGGGGTAGGAAATGATGGGATTAGCCTTTAATCAAAATTAAAGAAGGATTAGAAGATTTTGGAAGAGGTTAGTGGTCTTAAGGAAATTGGCCAAGTTTTGAGCAAAAAATAAATTTTTTATTTATTTTGGGTTTTTTGGTCAATTTATTAATTAAATAATTAATAAATAAGGAAATAATGTTTAAATAAGATTTAAACATTTTTGGGAGGGATTCCTTAATTAAATATTTTTAATTAAGATAAAGGGATTTAATGGCATAAAAATTAATTAATTAATTAATAAATGATGATGTCATCAAGAATTTTTTTCAGAAAATAAAAATATTATTTTCTAAAGAATTTTTAGGTGTCTACAAGGATAACCTTGTGAAATATGGAAATAACCTCCAAGCTGTGGAACTTGAACTATGAGGTTGAGTCTCCAAAGAAGGCCAGCTTCCTCTACTATCAAGATGCACTTAAACTACTCATGAAAAGAAAAGGGAGAAGGACTACGTGAAAGTAACTATCTAATCTATTCTAAGGAGGTGATGCACCATAATAGGATGTTTAGACCAATCTCTACCCATACATGTATAGTACAATTATCATGACAATCTAAAGATATAGGGATTCAGACTTGCTTTAATCTATTAGCTACATACAGATCAAACAACCAAATGAGTGACATAAGAAAAAAGAGCTTCCCTTTTTATTATTTATAGGCCAAAGAGATACATAAATATAGATTATAGATATCCATAGTACATCAAAGAGAGGTAGAAAAAGATTTTACATTACATCAGTTGTTGAAAGAGATAAGACAGGATGTCATATAATTCAAAGGCAAAGAGAGAAGTTATAGTAGCATGCTATGGCAATACTAGATAAATATAAAAGATCCAATCCTAAGAAAGAGTACAACATGTTCTTTTATAGTGTAAGCATAACTTAGATAGCTTTAAACCTAAGTTAAAATTCAACAACTATATCAAATTTATAGAGAACAATTACTACAAAAACTAAAAAATATCTAATCATAGTAGAAATCTAGGCATGAGCAGATGAAGTAGTACAAGGTAGATGAATCACTAAAGGAGATTTCCTAGCCCCAAAAAAATATAACCACATAGTGGAGATAAAATAATAATACAAGATTTGATACCAAATTAGAATAATTTATTCATAAAAGTAACTATCACATGTAATGTGTCCAGCTATAAGGGCTTACTAGTTAGAGCCAAACACAAAGAAGTTACAATAATAGTTCTACAAGATCCTTCAAGGTCCAATCCAAAACCTAGCTATTGTAGATCACACTCTGGTAGAAATCTCAAAGGAAGATCAAAACTTGTGCTTGCAAGCCCACCAAGAAATCCTGTTGTTTTCCAAGCCACAACTGCTAGCCCTTTTCAAACTTTATCCAAGATCCAAGTATAAAATACCTCACATTTCACACTCTGTTCCCAAATTCACAACTTCATCACACACTTGCTATAAACTACCTCACATTTGGCACTATCTACAGACTTAGGAAAACTCACCATTCAGCTACTCTCCATACTAACTCCTCGTTCAAATGAATGAATCACTCCATGAATTGAACAAAAGACTTGACCAAAACCCATACTTATACCAATCTAAGTGACAAGTCAGCCTAAAATTCCTTAAACCAACATTAAATACTTGAAGAGCCACAAGTTGGCCTCCAATAGTAATTAAATGTCTAAAAATTGATATCCAAGAAAAATTATGATATCTCATAGCCCCAATTGAATTAGAACTTTTTCTTCCTAGAAATGCTAAAAATTTAGGTCCTCTACCACCCCTAAAATGTACATGGGCTGATTCATTAATAATATATGTACACCCACCCCTAAAGTCATACATAGATACCTATTGCTCAAACTACAATAAATTGATACTTGAGAAGGATTTCTATATCTCCAAACTCATAAAGAATTAGAACTTGTGTGTTGCATCAAAGATTTTACTTTGGACCCTTTTCAATTCTTGAAATAAGAATCCTATCATTCATTATAAAAATTAGTTACATAGCCTGCAACAAGCACCCAAAAACCAGAAAACATAGTTCTAGTAGCAAGGTAAAAATAGCTCAAACTTGAACTCAATCCATCCAATATCTATGCAATCATTAGGAAAGGTTCCCCAATGTGTCTCCAAAACATTCATAACCATGAAAAGAATAACTCCACCAAAATCCAAGCTCAATTCTCCTGCATTAGACTCCCCAAGTAAATAGAAAAGTGTGTCCCACACTTTGATGCTCAAAGAAAGAGTAAGAACCATCTGCATCTTTACCAAAGGCTTCTACTTCATCAAAGTCAATAAAAAAATTTAAAAATCAACTATCTATGCTTCATTCATTAAAACATTAGAATGAAATAAATATCAGCAACCCAATTAGCTTGTTCACATCCAAGAACAAACTAAACATAATGCTTCATTACCAAACCCTCACCCACACTAGCAGCAACAAACTCCATATCTATAAAAATATGTAGATCTCCAACAACACATGTCAAAATCTCAACACCAACCAACTCAATGCTCACAAAAATATGCTCTTCAACACACAACTCATCACCAACAACAACTAGATCATCCATGACCAATTGCTCTATAATTTCCATGTTAGATTCAATTGACTGATCATGAAAACCAATGTCTATCCTAACATCTAAAAGGTTGGGAATATCTTCAGAAACAACCTTCAACTATTTTGTAGGTTCTATATTAGAATCCAAAAACTAATCAAAAAATCCAACCTCTTCCACCTTGACCTTGTCATGCCATATTCTCTCACAAAAAAGTGTCTTTACCAACCAAAAAACTTTCTTCTAGATCGATAGACTCTAGCTGCACAAAAAACTATAAAATGCCTTCCTCATCCTATTCTTATCTTGATCATCTGAACTAGTTTCAAACTGAGCAACTACCTCCTTAGCTTGATTAGCCAAACTAGCTTCAAACCAAGAAAACATCTCAATAAACCTCCTTTTAGAACATTATGGAGATTTGTAATCATCTCAGGGTCCAATCATCTTGGAGCCATCTCCCAAGATCTTTGTAAACCCTCTGTAACAAATCCTTCCAAAGTAAAAGTACAAAGTTGTGTCACCTTTATGGTTGACATATTAGAATGACTAAATTTGAGTCTTTCTATCTAAAATTCAATTTTCTTCAAACATATGATCTAGATAAATTCATTATAGCTAAGTTATATATGGTATCATGCTTTTCCAATTTGAAATGTCCATTAAATGCATGTTTTATACTAGTTAGTAACCAATTACTAAAGAAATAAAATTATTCTAAAAAATTGATGTTTCAATAACTCTTACTATTTTTTATGATATTACTTTACTAACATACAAACACCATTTTATAGAGCTTAAAGTCAAGAATATTCTCATATTGAGTTTATATTGTTTTAATTAGATATAGTATATTTTAGTTTAAAAATTCTACAAGCACCTATTTTAACACTCAAAAAGATGTCAATTTTGAGAGAGAGAAAATATTAAATCAAATAAAAAATAATTTAAAAATTGTATGACATTCTAGAGGAGAGAGTCCTCTTCTAGAATGTATAATTTTTCTTCTTGTTAGAATATATTTGTTTTGAAAAATATGGTGGAAGATGAAAACTATCAATATTAGGTGTGTTGATGTTTGAATCATTATAGAAGAAAAAATATAGGTCTAAACCCAATTTTTATTTTTATTTTTTCTATCTATATATGTTATCTACAATATAATCTAAGTTCAAATGAAAATAAATGTATTTCCATATAGTTTTGTGGTGGGAACTAAACCCCTAGTTTTCAGCATTTTTAGCAACTAAAAAATTATCTATAAAAATGATGAAAATGTGTCAATTCTTATTCTAAATAATTAGTAAAGATTGCAATGCTAAACTTCATCCATTTCTACACATTTCAATAGTTTACTTCATTTCCCAATTCTAAATAATAATACTATTTTTATGTCATTGAAAGTGGACAATTATACTTTTGTTAGCCATTCCCTTTAGAAAAGGGTGACATAGGTTTGTGCTTTTACCATTGGACCATGCTCCTTATGATAAAACTAAATAGTTTTCAAGTCAAATCACAACTTTCCACCTCACATGACTAATTAGCAACCAAATCACAAGTCCAAGACCACAAATTTGCAATCTACAAACTCTCTATGGTCATGTCTTACCAAGATCAATCTTCCATCTTCACATCCGTTGATCCATCTGCAAGCCCTCTATAATTACAAGTAAAAACCACAATTTTCCACCTTGCATATAAGAGATTTAGAACTCTAGAAAGAAAATCGACCAACAGATCAAGATCAACTCAGATCTACTTCTCCAACCCAAGTCCTAGTGCAAACTGCCACAACTTTGGCAATTTGTCTACACACTCATGAATAACCTTTTCTCTAATAACAAATGACATAGTGCAAGGTAAAAGACTCCTTAAAGAAGATTTCCTAGCCTCCAAAAATATAACCACACAACAAAAACACAATAATAATACAAGATATGATAGTAAATTACAATAATTTATTCATAAAAGTAACGGTTACATGCAATGTGTTAGGTTGTAAGACCTTCTCAATTACAACCAAATACAAAGAAATTACAATAATAGTTCTACAAAATCCCTATACATCCAATCCAAACCCTAGCTAGTCTAGATCCCACTCTAGTAGAACCCTCCAAGGAAGATCTTAACTTGTACTCGCAAGCCCATTAAGCAATCTCCTTGTTTTCCAACACATAGCTACTAGCCCTTGTCAAACTTTATCCAAGATGCAAGTGTAAAATGCCTCACATTAAATTCTCTATTTACACACTCACAAATCCATCAAAATCCTACTATAAACTGCCTCGCATTTAGTGCTCTATCCACAAACTCGAAAAAACTAGCCCTTTAGCTACTCTCCACACTCACTCCTCATTTGAATGAATGAATCACTCCATGAATTGAATTAAAGACTCCACCACAACCCCTACATATACAAATCTAAGCCACTAGTTGACCTGGAATGCCAAAAACTAACATTAAATACTTGAAGAGCCAGAAGTTGGCCTCTGACAACAATTATATGTCTAAAAATTGATATTTGAAAAAAAATCATGATATCTCATAGCCCCAATTGAATTAGAATTCATTCTTAGAGACAAAGGTAGAAATTTAGGTCCTCTACCACCCTTTAAATGCATAAAGGTTAATTTATTAGGAATATCTATGCATCCATCATGAAAGTCACACATAGAAACTTGTTGGGAAAACTATCCAAAATTGATACTCGAGTAGAATTGCCATATCTTCAAAGTTATAAAGAATTAGAACTTCTACCTTTAAGAAGTTTACTAGGCCCTCTCCAATCCCTAAAATGCACATCCTCTCATTCATTGCATAAATTTATTTGCACAGCTTCTAATACGCAGCCAAAAATTGGAAAACACAATTCCAACAGTAAGGTAAAAATAGTTAAAACTTCAACCCAATCCATCCAATCTCTATGCAATGATGAGGAAAGGTTCATCAATGTATCTCCAATACATTCCTAAACATGAAATGTATAACTCTGCTAGAACCCAAGCTCAATGCTCTTGCATCAAAAGATAACTTATACACCAAACAATCTCCAAAAGACAAGAATGATGATCATTAACCTTTTTACTAATTATATGGATCAATAGGATAGAATGGAGTGTTCTTCTATATTAATTAGGCCTAGGCAATGATGAATGTGGTTGTAAACGATCAAAAAGATAAGATCTATCAATAAAGAGTTGCTTTTGTTGGAAATATAAATAGAGTAACTAAGGGGGGTGAATCAGTTACCACAGAAAAAAAATCCACAGATCCCTTAAATATCTTAAATAACTAATTACTACTGTCACTTAGTAGCTACACAAAGAAATTTTATAGCTTGGTAGATTAACTTGTTATTGAAATTTAAGCATTCACAATTATTAACATGCATGAAAAAGTAAATAACATGAACACAAGAGACACCAAATTTATCATGGAAACCCAATATGGAAAAAACCACCAAGTAACTAGCTACCAATTTTCACTCTTCTAAAGTGAGACCTATTATGAGCCAACCCTATTAAAGGTTACAAAACACACTATTAGGTGTGACATTGTTAGAGGATTTAATCACCCTGCTAGGAGTGGCCTTGCTACAGGGCTTTAGAATAATTTATTAGAACTGTCCACCTTGTTAGATGATTTACAAAATGGTTGTTAGACCAACTCTATTAAGAGATTTAGGAATTACTGCTATAAGGGTGAGAAAGTAGCAATAAGTGACCTAAATGAGATGCAACTAAACTATAATGATACAGATTTCTCCTCCACTTCAATAGATCCTTGTTGATCAAAAACTACTTTGCTTCTCCTCAAGGATATTTGATCCTTCTCCAAAATTTTTTTACACTTCCTCTTCGCATAATCAATTCATATGCATACTCATTCAAATACAATTAGAATCCACAACTTCACCTTTTATTTATACATTACAAATTGTCAAGTCAGCTCATTTACAAGTTACATTTACCAATAAACCATACATCAGTAAAATACAATCATTAAAAATTATACAAATAAACTTTATTTCTGAAAACAATGAAATCATCCTTTGGTTGACCTTGCTCGGTAAACATAGCTCCAGAAAATGATTTTCAGTGTTAACCAAGTGAAGCTTGGTAAACACTACAAACTCTGTAAAATCCTTTGGAGATTGTGTGAACTCGATAAGAACTAACTTTCCTTTCCTTTCCTTACCTTGCTAGCTCAGTAGAAACTAATCTCTGTTATAGAAGCTTTCAGCATCTAAGTGAGCTCAGTAGAAACTATCTTCATAGTGTAACCTCTAGAAATGCTCGATAGACTCTGTAATTTGCTTTGCTAACCTTTTGAGTTTAGTAGATTCTATCTTTTTCCTTGCTGACTAACTAAGCTTGGTAGACTCTAACTAATAACTAATATGACTTTTGTGTAACATCAAAGATGATAAACAATTGGACAATTCTATCCAACACTATCCCTCTTTGGCATTATTGGCAATACAACATGTTATAGCAGAATGAAATTTGAAAACAAGTCTTTTTATGATAAAATGCTTCTCCCTCTTACATTTCATTCCACAAACTCCTTAAATACAATAATCTCTCTCTTTGAAACAATTACATAGCTTCTATACAAACATCAAATTTCAAAAAGATATCACACTATACTCTCCCTCTTTGAAAACACATGCCAAAGACACCACAAACCAAATGAATAGAAATGTACCTTATGTACTGATTCATATGCAATATTTCCATGATTATTCTGCATCAACTGAAAAAGATCTTCAACTTAATATATGTTGATGCATCAATAAAACTTTATTTTAGTGATCTTTAGATAGGGGAATGGCCACTAACTTACCTCTTAGATACAAAAATGCATCCTTAGGTAAAGGCTTTGCAAATATGTTAGCAATCTGTTCCTTTGTATGGACATATTCCAATCTGATCTCCTTATCCTACACCAATTCTTTGACAAAGTGATACTTTATTGCAATGTGCTTTATTTTTTAATACATCACTGGATTTGTGGATATATTAATTGCACTTGTATTGTCACAAAACATAACAACTAGTTCTTTGATTTCTTCCTTCATACCTTCCAATAACTATTTGACCAAAATAATATTAGAACAGTTTATTGCTACTGCAACATACTCTACTTCTACTATGGATTGGGATGTACAATTTTGCTTTTTACTTGTACAAGAAACCAACATCTTTCAAAGAAATAAATCTCTTCCATTTGTACTCTTTCTGTCATCAACATTTTTGACCCAATCTACATCAATAAACACTTTCAAATCTAGATTACCTCCAAATTTCTACCACAATCCATAATCTTTAGTTCTCTTCAAATATCTCATGGTTCGTTTGATTGCCATCATGTGATTTTCTCTTTGTTTTGCTGAAAATCTTGCTACAATACCAAATACAAGGGTAGTATCTAGCCTTGTATGCATTACATCCTACAACTTTCCAAACATAGATTTATACAATGTCCGATCTACCTCCTTTGATTCATCATCGTTGGTAAGTTTCAATCTAGTACACATAGGAGGCCAAATTGGTTTGTAGTCTTCCATACAAAACTTTTTCAGTATCTTATTGATGTATTTAGATTGAGTGATGTAGATTCCATTCTTACTTTGCTAAATTTGAAGACCAACAAAGAATTTGATCTCACCAAAAATTGACATTTCAAATTCCTTGTTCACTTACTCTAAAAATTCTTTACAAAGATCATCATTTCCTAAGAAAAAAGTATCATCCACAAATATTTCTACCAAAAAAATCTTATTATCTGGTCCTTCCTTGATATAAAAGCTACTATTATCATTAGTTCTTTGAAAACTAATTTGAACAAGATAGTTATGCAATTTTTCATACCATGCTCTAGGGGCTTGTTTCAGACCATATAATGCTTTTTGTAATTTTCAAACCATGTCCTTCTTGTCTGGATCAAAACAACCTTCAGGCTACTCAATGTAAGCTTCTTCATCTAATATACCATTAATAAATGCTAACTTGACATCCATCTAATAGAATTTAAAACTTTTGTATGAACCATATGAAAGTAGGGTCTTCACACCTTCCAATTTTGCAACACGAGCAAAAGTCTCTCCATATTCTATTACTTCTTGAGAGTATCCTTTGCATACTAGTCTATCTTTTTTCCTTGATACCTTACCATCTTCATTCAACTTATTTCTAAATACTCACTTAGTTCCAATCACATTTTTATCTTTAGGTCTAGGTACAAGAGTTCATGGTTTCTTTATCTCTATCTACTTTATCTCTTCATTCATAGCCTCAATCTAACTTTCATTTTCTAATGCATCTTTAACATTTCTAGTTTCAAAAATCAATAAGAAAACAAGTACCTTTCAGCTTACTTCTTGTCATAGTACCTTCAAATTTGTCTCCAATGATCTAATTTGGTACATGATGTCTCCTCACATACTTAGCTAATATAGGTTCCTTGTGTTTCAAATGCTTTGCATTCTCATCCTCTTGTATTTCAACTTTAGGTTCTGGTTGATCTGTCTACTACTCTAATCCTTCAGACTTAGCAAGCATTGGCTCGATAGCATTAGAATGTGACTAGGGTTCTTGTAGCTCAAACTGAACTTCCTAGAACTTAGTTACTAAAGACTCAGGAGTAGAAGATTTCTAACTGATAGGTGTATCTAGCACCATATCAAGTTCAATGAAAAAAAAATCATATAATCTTCTGGTTCCCTTTTTCTTTCTTCTTCAATTCTTTTTGCAAATTCATCAACTTTCACATCTACACATTTTATGACTTTGTGAGTAGACAAGTTCAAACATCTATACACTTTACTTTTGCAAGAATATCCTAAAAATATTCATTTATCACCCTTCACATTGAATTTACCTTTTCTAGATTCTTTCAAAATGTAAAATTTACTTCCAAATACTTTTAGGTAACTTACATTGGGTTTATAGCAATACCATAACTCATAGGGGGTTTTTAATGAGTATTTCTTCAGCTATACTTCGTTGAAGGTATGAAGTAGAGTGCTGATGGCTTCCTTCTAGTATTTGATAGCAATGCTCTTTTCAATCATTAGGGTTCTTTCATAGTCCATGATATATCTATTCCTTCTTTTAGCTATTCCATTTTGCTTAGGAGTTTGAGGGGCTGATACTTGTCTTTTGATTCCCATTTCAATGTAAAAGTTATTGAATTAATGGGAGATGAATTCACCCCCTCTGTCTGATCTTAAACATTTCAATATTTTTCCTATTTCCTTCTCAACTTTGGCCAAATACCATTTGAACTTCTCAAATGCTTTTGATTTCTCTCTCAAGTATATGACAGTCATCATTCTTGAGTAATCATTAACAAAAAGAATGATGAACTTTTCACCAGTATAGCTTTCAATTCCAATAGGTCCACACAAAATAGTATGCACAATTTCTAAAACTTCTTTAGACTAATAGTTCTTACTTTTGAACCTAGTCTTTCCCATCTTGCCAATTTGACAATTCTTGCATAGACCAACCTCAAGTTTCTTTATGTTAGGAATGCCTCTTACTTTCTTGAATTTACTTATTTTCACCAAGTTATCAGAGTTCACATGACAAAAAATCCTATGCCATAACCAACTTTCTTCAAATTGAGCAATAAAGCATGAACATTCACCAAGTTCAAGATAAAACAAGTTACCTTTTGTTTGGGTGCCTAATCTAATCAGATTTCCTTTATCATCTAGTAGTCTTGCTTTTCCATGCATGAATTCCACTATGAATCCATCATTAAGTAGCTATGCCACACTCAACATATTGTGTTTTAGTCCTTCTACCCAATATGCATTATCACATACAAGCTCTTTTGTTAGTGAGATTCTTCCTCATCCTTTTATGCAACAAGGTTCATTATTACCAAACATCACACTACCACTATCATAGTCTTCAAAATGTTCAAACTTAGTTTTATCACTAGTCATATGATGAGAACAACCACTATCTATGATCCATGTATCATTTTTTCTCACATGATAAATAAGAGTCATTTCCTCATGATTATCAGACTCGTCTTTTACAACAATGTAAACAATTTCGTCTTCTTCTTCATCACGAGAATCTTTAGAATTCTTAACCATAAAATATGTTTTCTTACCTTTTTCCTTGAATGATTTGAAGTCTTTCTTTCCATTGCAATTTTGACTTTTCTTCTCATCCTTGTTCTACTTATTTGGACACCTAGCAATAATATTTCCAATTTCTTCATAAGAAAAATAGATTAGAAGAACTTTACCTTTTTATTTTCCTTTGCCTTTTGAATATTTTCTTGCTAGTAGAGCTTCAACCACCTCAAGATCATTGTAATAACTCTTTTCTGATTCTTCTTCACTTTCTGAATGAAAATATTTTATCTCCTTTCCTTTCTTGTTGAGTGAAAGCTTGGCTTCAAATGTTGATTCAATGTTCTTGGTAGCTAGAACATAGTTATCATAGTTATCTAGCTCAAATGAAGTCAATCTTCAACCTATGGCTTCTAGATTTATCTTATGATTTTCTTCACATCTTCATTCTTGAACTGTAGAAACTCTGACTGCATCAATGGGAATTAGCATTCTAAGAACTTTACTTATAATTGTTTCCTCTTTGATATCTCCTCTAAAAGCTTTGATTGTACTAACACTTACTTTGACTCTTTCAACATATTTTGCAATGTTTTCATCCTCTCTCATCCTCATCTAATCAAATTGTCCTCTTAAACTTTTTGCTTTGGCTCTTCTCACATTATCATCTCATCCATAGATTCTTTTTAGCTTGTTCCACATTTCAAAGGTAGTTTTGTAGTCCTTGACATCATCAAATTCTTCATAGCTTAGGGCAGATGCAACATCTATCATCATGATGTTATGGGTCTTCTTCTCAGTAATGTCATTTATAGATAATGTACTAGTAGGAGTTAGATATGCTTCATCCAGATGTTTTAGTCATGTATCTCCAATGGAAGCTAGATGGAGTCTCATGAGACCTTGCCATGCTGAAAAGTTATCCCTGTTAAGCGTTGGAATTTCCCTCTTGTAAGACATCCTGATCTTTAGCTTAGATCCTTGAAATCCTTCCTACAAGCACCAAAAGATCTAATTCCAATTGTTGGAAATATAAATTGAGTAACTGAGAGGGGGGGTGAACTAGTTACCACAAAAAATAATCCATAGATTCCTTAGATGTCTTAAATAACTAGTTATTGTTGTCACCTGGTAGCCACACAGAGAAATGTTGTAACTCAGTAGATTAACTTGTTACTAAACTTTAAGTATTCACAATTATTAACATGCATGCAAAATTAAATAACATAAACACAAGAGACACCTGATTTAACATGGAAACCCAATATGGGAAAAACCACCAAGTAACTAGCTACCATTTTTCACTCTTCTAAAGTGAGCCCTATTAGGAGCCAACCCTATTAAAGGTTACAAAACACACTATTAGGTGTGACCCTGTTAGAGGATTTAATCACCCTACTAGGAGTGGCCTTGCTAGAGGACTTTAGAACAATTTAGTAGAACTATCCACCTTGTTAGAGGATTTACAAAATGGATGTTAGAAAAACTTTGTTAAGAGATTTAGGAACTACTACTAAAATGGTGAGAAAGTAACAATAATTGACCTAAATGAGATGCAACTAAACTTTGTTGATAGAGATCTCTACTCTGCTTCAATAAATCATCATTGATCGAATACTACTCTACTTCTCCTCAAGGATATCTGATCCTTCTCCAAAATTTTCTTACACTTCCTCTTCACATAATCAACTCATGTGCATACTCATTCTATACAATTAGAATCCACAACTTGACCGTTTATTTATACATTAAAAATTGTCAAGTTGGCTCATTTACAAGTTGCATTTACCAATAAACCATACATCAGTCAGCTAGAATCATTGCATTATACAAATAAACTTTATTTTGCAAAATAATAAAATTCTTCATTGGCTGACCCTACTTGGTAAACACTAAAAACTCTATAAAATCCTTAGGAGACTAAGTGAACTCAGTAAGAACTAACTTTCCTTCACTGACCTTGCTAGCTTGGTAGAAACTGATCTCTACTATAGAAGCCTTTAGTACCTATGCTAGCTCAATAGAAAATATCTTCATAGTGTAATCTATAGAAAAACTTAGTAGACTCTATAATTTGCTTTGAGAACCTTCTAAGCTTAGTAGACTCTATCTTTTATCTTGCACACTAACTGAGCTTGATAGACTCTAACTGATACTAGATATGAAATTTGTGTAACATCAAAGACAACACAAAATTGATCATTTGTATCTAATAGCTTCCCCTATCATTAAATTTCCAAATTAGATGGAAAAAATAGGTTAACTAAATTCAACTATCGGTCTATTCCTTTGCTACTATTTGATTGGTTGGGAGTTCCTATTCGTGCAACTTGGTGGGTGAAACTCTTTATATGCTTTGGTCAACACTAGAACTCACCATCCTACGAGTGTCAACTATGTTCAAAACCCTTTATATTAAGTCTTTTATTCCTAACCCTAACATCTACGATCTTATGATCGCCAATACCTAACAGCATCGAGCCCATCCTTCATTTTCTTTATGATCCTTTGATAGCAACAAGATCCTACAATCCCATGATAGAATGGTGACCCTTAACACCTCTAGCATAAGGTCATGGTATCATTATTATTTCCTTGTGCAATATCACATGCATGGTTGATTTCACCTGTTTGATCTTACAATCATAGCCATTATGATATCAATAGTCATGGTAATAACCCTTGTGATCCTACAATCACAATCTAACTATCTTTTGTTATGGGCCTGGGAGGGATCCTCACTTGTGGTTGTGACCTTATACAACTCTAAAATCATATGACCAACCTTTCCCTTAATAGCATTGGCAATATGGGAAGTCAACCCCATAATCCTACAATTTTTGACCCTCATAGCATCGGAACACATCTTTGTGGAACCTATGATCTTACAATCACTTATTGTCATAACATTAGGAAAGACCTTTCTTTGGCTTGCAATCTCTCAATTATCTACAATATCATGAAAAATTGACCACTTGACCAATAAGAGCCTTGTATCATCTTATCACTACTTGATTTACCTAACAATCCTCCAATACATGAGCTATCATAAGATTAGGAACATACCATCTTGTCGTAGTTTTGGGATTTAAAATATAATATGAAATTGAATATTTTGATCATTGGGTGGGTTTAAATATTTTGAAATCAATCCTTTTTAGGAGGGCACTTTTGGCCAACAGTAATCTTTTAACATGAAGCTAACATACCTTATGTTGCACCAACAATTACACCTATTAAAAATGCTACCCCAACATCAATAATTTAGCTACTACCAGTAATATATGATGATGAAAATGATCATAAATGTCTAATGAACTCTTTGGCCAAGCTACTTGAGAAGAATAAGTCTTCAAAGAATTTGGAGAGGCCATTAGCAAAAGTTTTGGAAAGACTATAGAGTATAGTGCATATCATTATTACAAAACTAGAACTAAAGAGAAAGGAAAAAAAATTGGTGAGATATTTTGATGCTAACTTCACCACCTTGTCTAATATTTCTTTAGTACAAGCACACAAAATACATGATACATGATTGTTTGACACAATATATAAATTTTTTAGAAATACTTACAAAGATTGAATGTGTGCATTAAGGAACTAAGGAAGAGAATAGATAAAGGAAAGAAATTGTATGGACAATGCACATTGTCATACAATTATCTATGAGAATTTGATAATCTAATCAAAGGCCAAATGAGTAAGCTTCAAATACTCACTATCAAAAGTCAGCAACTAGAGGGAAGAATTGAATATATTGGAACAAAAATGGAGAAAATTCTCAATACTGTCAGAGGCATTGAATTTTATAAGAAGAAATTAATAAGGAGATTCTCTATCTTTAGAGAATATTTGCCACCTTAAATTAGTAATTTGTAGAGGAAATTGGAGGAGTGTCTTGTAGTGAAGGCATCTTATGACAAAGTTGCCTATGCTTACATAAACACAGTTGAAGTGGCATCCTATGTATTTTTCACACTCATCAGTAAATTTGATACAGTCAAAGAAACCCTGGAAGAAGAATCTTGAAGGACTACAACTTGGTTTTGGAGACTGTGTATCCAAAGGTCAAGTTGAACATAGGGAGTCAACAAAATTTTGTGTGTATAGTTTGTATCACACTTTTGTCATTAATGTCAAAGGAGGAGAAGTATGTTAAGAAAAAATTATATGTAAGGAGAAAAAGGTATATGCATATAAAAGGGGGAAATTATCTATTTATTTAAGACAACATTATAAAGGAGTGATAAGGAATGCAAAGATCCATCAAAACATGAATAAATTTTTTATGTTTTGAAGGAAATTTTTGTGTAGTTACTTTTTATTGGTATTATTTCACATGACCTCATTTTGGGAGTTAGCAAATTTTTGCAAATGTTGCCATCAATGCCAAAGGGGGATATTGTTTGAAATATGACTACATAGATGAATGAGTGTTGTCATTTATGACAACATATGTATAAGTGTAATAAAATTGTCTAAGTGTAGAATTGTTTACAAAAATACAAAGACAATTACAATATGCACAGATGAAATTCTTTGAGTTATCTCTCCATAGTTGAGGATCTATAGTTGATAGTGTCATGATAACATATGTTAATACACAAATTTGTATAAACTATATGACATAAATTAGAAAGGAATTATTAGTGTGGGTAATTATCAAAGTAGAACAATGCATGTTAGTAAATTGAATTGAATGAATTAAGAAATTATTGTGGTAATGAAATAATTACTTAATCATTATGAGCCGACATCCTAAGCTATAATTAGTCAAGCATGTGAAAACATTAAGGACAACTAAGAATTGTTTTGATAATCTACAAGGTATAAATAAAGATCATATCTTGCACAATCAAGAAGTATATATGCGATGCAAACTACTATGAAGAAAATAGAATTTATGTGCAAGCCTTATGCAATACATTATCTTATGTATGATTAGAGAAAGTTCTTGTTATGGTAGTGGGGTCTTCTTGTATTCATTGTGATTAATCTACCAAATATTAATAGGGTTAAAAAAGCTCCTAACATGGTTAAGGATTTTAATAGGGCCTAGTCCTCTAACAAGGGCTCAAGACACTATATGTAATTTATAGACTAATAGAGTCAATATGCTTAACAATAATTTTTTTTTAGTGGATCATCTAGTGTGTAGCATCCCCATTAGGGTTTTCCCTTGGCTAGGGTTTCCCTAGTTAATAAATAATGGTGTTATGAGTTCTTTCTTTGTATGGTTGCATTTACTATTCATTATTGTTGGATTACTTTCATATGCAAGTTATAAATTAATTAACAATATCTAGTTGTGGGAAAAATATAGTAGAATACTAATTCACCCCCACTCTCAGTATTATCTATTTCTAACATGACCTTCTAAAGAACCCTAATAAATTTTGCATAGGTTTCATCTATAGAGAACCATGGACAGTTGAGGAGCCCATTAAGATTTTCAAAGAAATATGCAATCAAAAACATATTTGACAAGAGAATGTGTTCCTTCATTTGTTTAGGTATACATTAGGAGAGGTTTTGTTTAACCAGTATTCAAACATGCCACCAAGATCTATTGAAAGCTAGGTATCTTTTGAAAAAAAATTCATGTGGACCAATTCAAAGTAGTTATCAATCCAACTATGATACACCACTAGTAAATATCTATCAAAAGGGGTGCTATAGAGACCATTTCATGATTTAATCATTGCTTTCACACGGTGTATCACAAGTATAAACCCCTTACACCATACGAGATTGGGATACAATTTAATTTGCCTTAACACTATGGACACCTCACTATTATCTTCCTAAGGAGATCATCTATTGTAGATATTGATATAATAAAAAAGGTCTTTGAAGAGGTAGTCATCTTTACTAAACAAGTTAGCCCAAATGGAGGAGGGATGATGATTCCAACTAATGCCAGCATGATACTACCACCATACTATTCCATAGTACAAGTGAGTCCTAGTGAATTCATTACATTAACTCCAATCCCACTACAATAGGCACCAACTATGCTAACTCCAACTATAACTTACCTAGGATATGAACCTCCAAAAGCTTCTTTTTATGAGAAAAAGAAAGTACCATCTACTAAGGTACAAAAAAATGTTACAACCTAGCTAGATCAAATGAGAAAGACCATGCCATAGATATCCTTACTCATCTAAGATTGTTGCAAGGATAGAATAAAAACTTCTAAATAAAAAATGTGCCCACTTACAATATTAACTATGGTGAAAATAACAAAAAGAATTTCAGAAAAAATAATAATGTAGGGAATAATTTCAACCCACTAGATCATAACAATGGTTTCCAAAGAAAAAATCAACAACAAAATACATGTCCAAATAATGGAAGTATCCTAATAGACAACAACAATAATTCCTAGTTCATGGACCACAATCAACTAAATGCTACTCAAAATATACCCAATGGTGGTGGCTATTATTTCAATAGAAATCAAGAAGCAAACCAAAATTCACAGTCCACTAATAATGAATCCCTTAATCAGTTTAATGCCATGTTGTTATAACCTTATGATTCTCCTCATAACACTGAATTAGAGGATCAAGTTAATGAGGAATTTGTCTTTTCATTCAATCAAGATTTAGATTTTGAACCAGTAGAAATGTTCAATTTTTGGAATGACAACTAAAATACTTACAACTTATGAAATGAAAGGGAACATATGAATAATGGAATTCTCCCTTGATTATGGCCAATACCTACAAATCAAAGAGATAATAATAATACTACACATACAAGAGCACCCTTTTCTAGATAATTAATCTAGAACCAAGGAAATATACCTACATTACTAAAGAATCTCACCTGATCAACTAAAAATTAGAGTGTCATTGAAGATATAAAGAGGACCAAGGCCAATATATCAATGTATGATATGTTACAAAGTTGTCCAACTCAAATAAAAGTATTTTTTAAAAATCTTGACAAACAAATTCAATTCCTAGTGCATGCCCTCAGAAGATGGTATCACCATTGGTTAACACCTCTAAGGATATTCCTACCATGTATAAAGACAAGGTTGAAGTATCCACTTTCTTTCTTAGTCTCATAATTTTTTGAAGAAATATTCACAATTATCTCATAGATTTAGAAGCTTCTTAAATTCTGATTCCACTTTTGATAGCTCAGAAGTTGGGAGTCACCTTGCAAGTCACAAATCAAATAGTGATTCAACTTGAAAAAAAGAAGTAAAGGTTATATGAGTGTAGAAATACATCTGCATATAATTGACTATAGACCCTTAGATTCAAGATATCATAATAATACATGTGGTGGATATCCCAGAAACATACAACCAATTAATGAGAAGAAGATGGACCTGATGCCTAAAAGTATAGTTCTCAACTAATTTTACCCTATTGTGGCTACATTGGAAAGGATTGAATAACCAAATTAAGATAGACACTAAGCCAAAATTAAATACAATTATGATAGACTACAATGTTCCAAATGAAGTAGCATTTCTTTAATTAGACATAGCCTCATATAGGGTACTGTCTCTTGACATAACTTCAGTTGAAAAATATGATAACATAAATTTAGAATAATTGAATTGCAACCCACTTCAAGGGGCCAAGATGTAGTTCATAGATAGTGTGGTTTTCAATTTGAAGTGTTTAGGGGAGGAGGAAAATCCAAATATCTAATTTTTTAGGCTACATAATTTGGGCCATTCAAAATTTCAATTCTTAGATTGCCAAGAAGTAATTTCCTGGGTATTAACTTAGATAACACACTCAAGAACTAGTCAAGCCACAAGTGAAATATCTCAAGGTAATTCAAGACCCATGCTTATGAATTAAATCATGAGTAATGAATAATAGGAAAAAACTATTTAAATGCATCATATAGTGACACCTCTTTAGATTGGTGAGATTTTTCTTCTCCTCCACAAGGGATGATTAAAGTTCTTAGAAGGAGATGCTTTGTGAAAATTAAAGGGTAGACCTTGGTGTTCATTCAACCTAAACCAAGAATTGATAAAATCACTAAGTTGATTGTAGGAATCAAAGATGAACAAAAGAAATGAATAATACCTATGTCAAAAGTAATGAGTAGTAAATCATCAAGTCCAACATGTCAAAGAATGCAATTAGTCCTAAAGAAATAGTACTTGAAAATTGAAGTTAATGAAACACTTCAAAAAAGTAAACAAAGTCAAGAAAACCAAAAGAACAACAAATATTGACACTCTGAATTAGTGGTTCCAAATAAAAATTAGGAGACAAAAGATGTATTAAACTAATTAATCCCAAAGGTAAGATTTTTTATGTTGCATATAATTTAAAATTTAGGTGTACTAAAATTGTTCCAGAATATGAAGCTTTGATCTATAGACTTCTCTTCGCATTATAAAAGGAAGTTCAAGCTCTCATAGTTGAAGGAGAGTCCTAGTTTGTGACTTGACAAGTCAAATTAATATATTCTTGCAATGATAGAAGACTACTTGCTTACTAGGACTTGATGGAAGATTTTGAAACCCTACACATAAGATCTATTCCAAAAAGAAGAAATATGGTAGCTAATGCCCTTGCAATCTTAGCCAATGCATTATAGCCTATTTAAAGAACAAAAATCAATAGGTTTCTAATTTAACTTGTGGCTGCCTATTGAATTCTAAGATGGCTGCAAATGTACTAACAATTGTCATCGTATTGTTTGTGTTACAAATGCAAATGAAGGCTTACAAATATGAGAGGATGAGACATGTCTCATGAAGAGAAATTTCTTTATGGTTAAACAAGTTAACATATTAATGTTATAGAAATATAAATAACCATATATGTGACTCATTGTATAATATTAATATGTTAAATATATACATAATATAGTAGTAAATAATAATATATAATATATATTATTATATTATTATCTAATAATTATAATATATATTATATATTATATTACACACACACACACACACACACACACACCACATATATATAAAATATATTTATCTTTAACATTATTTACCATCAATAATGTATCTCACGTCAAAATCAATTTGACATAAGCTACAACCTTAACACTTCATTGTAGATAGGGAGGATTTATAGAACACATTATGATCTAAAGAATAAGAAGAGATATCATCTCATTATGATATTCAATTCACTATGAGGATAAATTTCTCACCTTTCATAACACACAATTAAAGAAATTTCCATAACTTTAAAAACAACACATTAAGTGTGGTATATAGTAGTAACTATGGTTTCTAACAAGGTTTGATCCAAAGAACCAAAACAAGTTGGTTATCATGGTGTACAAAAAAAAAAGGTCCCAAAGAACCATGATAATTGATCTTCCATTTATAAGATAGCCATCATACAATGGTTACCCTCTATCTGTCCATTATCATGATTTGCAACACTCTAGGGTACCAACTTAATGAAGTTTGTCACAAAAGCAAGTATACAATTTGTAAGATCATCATCTTATAATGGTCACCTTATATTTATATATGTCAATGAAAGATTTTTAAATTTCATTGCATATCATATTTGTAATACTAACCACCATGAACATAGTCAGAGGGTAGTACAAAGGTTTTCACCTTAATTCTCTCTCACAAAGAAGAATGCATTATAAGGAGTTTCACATAAAACTTCTCCTCATAGAGAATATATAATTCACAAAGGAATTCACCTCAAAGGAAAATACATCCTCTAAATAATGATCTTGGGATGTCAAGTCTTGTGGTTACTCCCTTAGAGGATCTCTTCCCTCATGGATTCTTATGATAGTCATTTTAAGTCTGATATCAATCTTCTAATTTACTAGTGATAAGTCAATACTTCCTCATGATGCACTCAAGAGTAGGCCCATCAAAATCATGCAGTCATACACATGTATTACTAGACTCCCTCTAAATATTAATCTTTTAAGCTCCTACAATGTCTCAAAATAAGTGTCATACTCCCCCTTAATGTATAAGGATACACATAATCTAAATAATTTCCTTCAAAGAAGTTTCATAGTCCTTCTTAATCATCAAAGGTTGAATCATGTCCTCTATCTACTTCCTCTCTTCTAAGTTTTCCTCAAATAAAACTTGAGGCTCCCTCTGTATCTCAATCTCCCTCTTCCTATAATAACATTCTTAGAGGTAAAGATCAAGGTGCATAGCTCTTATAATACATGTAGAAATCCAAAACAATAGCTTAAAAATAAAAATAATAATAGCAACAATATTGAACATATTATGTAAATACCCATCTCATTATTTTTATTGTTTTCCATATATTTTATTATTATATATAAAAGAACTATAAATAATATGCATGTACACTTGACTTTATCTCAACCAACCCTTGTATATTTTATGCATGATTTTATTACGGTAAATATAACTAAATATTTCATCTTTATTGCATGTTGACATACAACATTTACAAATTGGATTGTATTATGAAACTCACAATGAATTCCTTCCACCAAGAAGATCTTGGATGATATTATTACATTCAAAATGAATGCCCTCCAGTAAATAGAACTTGGATCATGTTACAACATTTGAAATAAGTGCCTTCAACTAAGAAGATCTTGGATCATATTATGACATTCACAATGAATGTCGTTCACCAAGTTTACACTTGAATCAAATATGTGTGTGTGTGTGTGTGTTCATAACTTGATTACAATAAGGAAACTTACTTAATCATATATACATATTTATTTGTTGGTTTATTGAAACATTAATTTTAATATCTATATCATGTATACATACATTGACTCGGTCGATGGGACCGAATTCTCACATTAACATAGTCAAGATCAGTCTTAATATTTACTTTCCGTGGTATTGATTAGTTTCATCTTGTGATCTTCTTAATTATATGTGTGGCCTAAAAATCTTGGACATGTGTCATCCTCTCAGCGGATGTACATGATTCTCTTAGAAACTCCCTATCTAATCTCATTGTTACCTCCAACATAATTAGACTTCATATTATCTATCTCCCCTTGTTGTAAAGTCATATTTTCTCTTTAAATCCTACGGAGTATATATATTTGTCTTGATGTCTTTTCTATCTAATGTAAGCTCAAAAGCTCCACTAGGCAAGTCCCATCTATTTGTAATTTATAGACCTACACATTTTGTCAATTAATTATGTTGTTCTTTTCATGCTCTATTTGAGAGAGTCATTCTCTTATTTCCAGAATTTTCTACAGTGGACATATTTGGAAGAATAAAGGAAACTTTGTAGATTTCATGACATTGTTAGTTTAGGGAGATGCATTCATTTGTCTCATTATTTTCAACAACAATATCTCATATAATGTTGTTGTTTGCATCAATGCTCTATCAGGTTTGAATTTCAAATTGATGTTTTAGAAAGAGAGAATTTATTGATCACTAACTTTGATATAGTCAATTCAAGATGTCTCGCTATGCGTGGATTTATCCATCTCACAACTTCACCTACCAGAGGATTACAGAATCATTTGTCTCAACTATGCACCTACATCTATGTGGCTTGGTCTTCCAATCATCAATGATTATCCCAACAAACTCTAATTTATTTGATATTTCTAGATATTTGAATCTTCTCTGATACCATGTTAAATTCTAATATGGCTATAAATGAACTAACAATTTCCATTGTATGGATTGTGTTCCAAATGCAAATGAAGGCTTATACATATTAGAAGTGGAGACATGTCTCATGAAAAGGCATATCTCTATAGTTAAGCAACACTAGTTAACATATTTGCATAAAATAGTAATATAAATAATCATATACGTAATTCATCTTAAGAATATATGTAATGTTAATATGTTAACCATATATGTATATATGAAGATATAATAATATATAATATATGTTATTATATTATTATATAATAATGTATAATATATAATATATATAATATATATTATATTACATATATAAGATATATTATGTATATAATATATTTATCTTAAAAATTATTTACCATCAATAAGGTATCTCATCTTAAAATCAATCCAATAGAAGCTATGACCTTAACACAACTCCATCTATTGCAGATAACATTACTAACTTCCAGGTCTTCCAAGATGATCAACATATTCTAGAGTTCATTATGTGCAATGGTTTATTAAAAGAACAAGAAAATGATGACACCCTAGATGAAAAATCCAAAGAAGATGAACTAGAAGATGAAAATGGGATTTTAAATTTGAGGACTAGTACTATTCCTAAGTGGATAGTGGAGTTGGAACATATTTTTGACAAGGTCAAGTCAATGTGCAACAAGTGAATAATGTGACTCTTATAACCTAGGCACAGAAGATGACCCTAAGTTAGTGACAATTGGGAAGGCATGAAATTCCCAAGAACGAGAAAGAATTCTCTAGTTACTCACATAATACAAAAATTCCATTGCATGGAGTTATGAAGAACCCAAGACATATGATCCTAAAATAATTACTCATGATATTCTATTGAAGCATGATGTAAAGCCTTTTCAACAAAGACAAATACTAGTATACCCAATTATTCAACCATTAATAATGAAAGAGGTCTACACATTTCTTGATGACAAGATTATCTTCCAAATTTGACATTCTACATGGGTTTTTAGTTTGGTACCAGTAAGGAAAGTGATAGGAGAGAGTCACCTATGCATAAAATTTTAGAATTTGAATCAAGCATCCAAAAAGGATAAATATTTTCTTTTAATTGATAAAGTATTATAGATTGTAAATGGTTCTAAGATGATGTCTTTTGTAGATGGATATTTAGGATATTTAACCAAGTAATGGTAGATGAGGAAGATAGATTAAAGATTGCACTCACAACAAAATGAGGAACATTGTTATACAAAAGGATGTCCTTTGGATTAATAAACATAGGAGCTATATTCCAAAGATAAATTGCAAGGGCATTGAAGGGGTTGATAAAAAAAATTCTATTTTTTTTATAGGTATGATGTAGTAGTATTTTCAACAAATATGAGTACACATATTTCTAACCTGAAATAAGTATTGAACTAATGCCAAAAATATGGTATATCTCTTAACCCTAAGAAATGTTCATGTAGGCTTACCAAAGGAATGATGATGGGCCACATCATATCTAAAGTTGTTATTTCAATAAATCCTAAAAGGTAAGAATCAATTTAAAGTTATCATCTCCGTATAGTCACAAAGAGCTTAAATCTTTCTTTAGGAAGATTAATTTTGTATGAATGTTTATTAGTAGGTTTGTTGAGATAGTTTACCCCCTTGGTGACTTTCTAAAAAAGGGAGAAAATTTTTCCTAGGTTACTGAAGTAAATAAATCTTTTGAATATATCAAAGTGGCTATTTCCACTGCCCTAGTACTTGTAAGTTTTAATTATGACTTGCCTTCCAAAATCTATTATTTTGCTTCATAATACTAATGTGAAGGAATCCTCACAAAAATGAAAGATAAAAAAGATGAGAGACCTATCACATTCATAAGTTTCCATTGAACTATTCCAACCTTAAGCAACAATAATTTTTTCTAATAAATGTCATCAAGAAATTTTGCCACTACATGCTTAGGAGTAAGCTATATGTTATTAGGTCAAATCCTATAGGAAAATATTTACTAATGTAGAATGAGTTAGGTGAAAGAAGAGGAAAATGGATGGCTATATTACAAGAGTTTGATTTTTAAATTCAACTAGTGAAGATTTAGAGCATACATGGACTAACCAAGATGATAGTTGACAAAGAAGAACAAATCATAGTGTCTTAAGTAAACATTTGTGAAGGAATAATCATAGATTTTTGGTACAAAGATATATAATATACTGCCTCCAGCAAAATCAATACCCTCAATGGATGAATATTTACCAATTATGTAGTGGACTAAAAATGAAATGTGAATACTACATGCTTCAAGATAGGAAACTTTACAAGAAAAAATATGAAGGGATTTATTTGAAATATTTAGGATGTAAAGAAGCAAGAGAAGTGTTGGAATAATATCATGACAAGTACAAAACTAGACATGGATCAAAAAAATATATAACCCTTTAGAATTTTATATTAGGTCACTTTTGGCCTACAACTTTGAAAGACATGTTTGGACATGTACGGCTCAATCACACCTACCAAAAAAGCTCCAATAGAGAAACAAACCTAGCTATTCCACTATAACCAGTGTTTGAAGTATGCCCCTTTGCCAAGTGGGGGCTATATTTTATTGGACCTATAAACCAACAATCTTCAATAGAACATATTTTTCCCTTATAGTTAATTGATTATACCACATGTTGTGCTAAAGCCAAAACTTTCAAAAATTGTGCAACAGAAATGATCACTGACTTCCTCAAAAAACATATTGCAACTCCATTTGGAATGCCATTCTTCCTAGTGTGTGATAATGGGTAATCTTTTGAATCAATTTTCCTTACTCAAAGGGCATTAGATAATAATGTCATAATCAAATTCTTATCCAATTACTACCCCCAAGGGAATGGCATACATGAATACACTAACAAGAATTTGATTATAGTAACGAAATGCTTGGTCATAGAGAATCTAAAAGATTGGCATACCCAATTGAAATATGTCTTATGGACAAACAAGATTATGATAAATAATTCTTTGGAAACATATTTTTATCTACTAGTTTATGGTGAATAAGTATTATTCCCACTCAATCTCAAGATTTCAGTGTCAAAAATCATGAGAGGGTCCAAATTAGATTGACGAATCTTTTGTTGGATGAGAAAATGACAAAAGATTTGGAACATATGTTAAATCATCAAGTTGTCATAAAATGTTGGTTTGACAAGTGAGCCACAATCAAATCTTTCAAAATTTTAGACCTTGTTCTCATGTGGGGCAAGGAAAAGGTGAAAATAAGTAGTCATACGAAATTTCATTACTTATAGATTGGTCCTTATCTAATTGCAGAGCTTTTGTGGGAATATACTTTTACACTAAGTGCATTACAAGGGGAATTGGTCCCATTACCAGTTAATGGCCAATTTATGAAAAATTATTTGGAATCCAATATATATGTACATATATACATATATACATATATACATATATATATATATATATATATATAATACATATGTATATATGTATATATGTATATGTATTATATATGTATGTATATATATATATATACATATATACATACATATATATATACATACATATATATATATATATGTATATATATATATGTATGTATATATATATATGTATGTATATATATATATATGTATGTATATATATACATACATATATATATACATACATACATACATACATACATACATACATACATACATACATAGATACATACATACATATATATATATATATATATATATATATATATATATATATATATATACACATACATACATATTTGTTTTTTTTGCTTCAGTATGTCTGTTTACTTTTAGTATGTGTGATTGTGTTTTCATTTGATTTGGTGGTTAGGTGTAATCAAGATGTATTTGTTTGTTAAAGAATTACGTTAATTTTGTTGGAATTTACAAGTGGAAAAATTTACTTCTGAGAGGGGGGTGAGTTAGAAGTAACTAACTTTAACCATTTCAAAACCTTTTAACTGATATCGTTCACATGCATCTAATTCATCTAATAAACATGAAAGTAAAGTCATGCATTAAAATAGATAACACAGGATTTGGTAACTCAAAAACCCTCCAAAATGAGAAGGTAAAACTAGGGTGGGGATGACATCCACAAAGTATCACTACAACAATATGTAATAGTTCTAGGTTACAAAGTTTGAACACTTCCATAGGTTTTCCCTATGAAAGGCCTATCCTATTAAAGACTTTACACCCTATTAAAAATGACCTAGTAAAAGGATTTATAGAAATTCACTTGGAATTCTACCCTGTTAAAGGATTTACAATCCTATTAAGGATCTACAATATGGTTGCTAAACTAATATAACTGCTAAGCCAACCTATCAACATAGGATTTCCATTCTTCTAATACAATGGTTAGAAAGTATGATAGAATGTCTTGACCTACTGACTTGTAATCCTTAATTGTTGATTCTAGATCCTTGTTTAGCTCTTTTTACTCTGATCCTTGCTTAATCTACTATGTCTCTTCTTGAAACTATAATACTCTATTCTTGATCAACTAGATTCTACAATGTTGTTATGCTATTCTCTAAGTCTTTACACCTTTCTACACTTCACTATAATTCACCCATACACTTCTCTCACTCATATGCATAATTGGGTTTTGTCCTCCTTTTAAAGATTTTGAAGACGTAGGATTAGGTATGAATCTAAGATCAATATTAAATATTCATTTCCCACTCAATTCTTCCACTTTTCTTCTTGGTGGCATGTCTTCTCCATTTTTGTTATTGGCTACATGCTGATTACATAGGTAATGCAAAAGATTCAATCTTACCATCAAGATCCTTTGAGATTCATCCTATGTCGGCTTCAAAAATGGTTTACATCTAATTTTGTGAAGATACAAACTCATAAGCCAATTTTGTGTTACTTAGCACTTACTAGTTTCTGATGCTTAGCACATATAGGAATTCTAGCTCACTTGACTCCTATAGTATTTCTTTTTTCTTGGCATCTATACTCTGATCAACACCTATAGTGACTCGGCATCACTTATCACTTGAAACTTGAACTTCACTCGACACTTGAAGATTACTTAGCAACTAAAGTTCACTCAGCACATATTGAATTCTCTAGCTCAACACACACTATAGCTTGGCTTCTTTATTATAGTCAACATCATCTTGAGAATTGGTTAAGTGTGTTGAAACTCAATTGTCAAAACCAATCTAAGAGAAAAAATCTTCCCCTTTGACATGAGTGGAAAAAACACTTAACTAAACATTATGAATCTGATCTCTATGAGTATACTACAAATTTTATTCAGCATATGTAAAAAACCTCAAAAATTTGTTCAGAATCTTGTATACCTCAAACTCTTGTAACTCCCCCTAAGTTGATGTGCCATTTCTGTAACCAAAACTCTTGTGTTGAATTTGTCTCATGCTAATGTATCTGATACTCTTTGCCTTGTTTCTACTATATATATGTTTGTACCCTATTTCTACTTTATTTTTACTCTCCCTTTTCTTCTACTCCCCCTTTCACATCTTCTTGCAATTTTGCATCCTTTTGGTTGTATCTCCATATTACTTCCTCAGAATTTGAATATCTCTTCTTTTGGGTATTCTTTATTTTCTCCTTCAAAGAATGTAATATCTCCCCATTCTTATTCACATCTCACCCAAAACATTATATCTCACCCTTTTTATTTACACAATGCTTATGTCCCCCTTTTTGACACTTATGTCAAAGGGTCCTAAGAATGAATAGAATATTTAGCCAAATATGTTTTATTTACCTCCATGATCATCTTCAATGAAGCATCCCAATTATCCAAAGCAATTTCCAATAATATGTGTTGGATGACTATCTTTGTTGTAAGATGTACAAGGCCTTCAAAAGTAGAAAGATTAGGATATTTCTTTAGAACATTTTTTTGCATAGGCCATTTCTTTATGGAGTACTTCCAGATGTGGTGTAATGGAAGATTGAACTTGCATTAATTTTTTCTTTACATTGGCCTCTTCTACTATTAATACAACTAACTCTTTCTATGTGTGAAGCATAGTTGCAAAATTCTTCTCACCTTGAGCTTGATCCTTGGGTAGTTGTGTGCTAGAAATCTTGAAATTTCATTCCAAGCTCAATATTCTTTGGTTAGTTTCTTGTGTGAAGAATGATGAGTTACACAATTTTGAGTACAATGAGAAGATATTCTTAAGTATTGTCTTCACTTTCTCAACCTTCTTAGCCAATTCTACTTGTGAAAGTGTTATTTCACTAGATATATTTTCATTGACTTTCATTTAAAACTTATTCTTAGACCACTATAATAACTTAACATTAGTATCAAGGTCTTCATTCTATACCTGCTCCACTATGTTGGACAATTGCTCCATGATGGGCTTGGTTTCATTAGGTATTGTCAAGTTGAATGCATCAAGAAATATATCTTTGATTTCCACAAGTGCTTTCTTTTGTCTCTACTTATTTTTGAGTATCTCTTGTTTCTTCCTTCTCTCCAATGCCTCTCACACTTCATTTATTTGAGCTAGGTTCATTGTTTTGGAGTCATATCTAGGTATGACTATTTCTTCATCAAGTGCAGGGTCTCGGTAGTGAAGTACCCTTGCAACCTTGGTAGAGATCGAACCTGGTGTTGAAATTTCTAGTGTTACTTGATGTAGGAAAAGGGAGAATAGCTAGAGTTAAAGGCTCACCTAGCTATCCAAACCTCCCTACGAGATTTGACAAAATGGAAGCAAAAATAAGGGATAGAAACCAATGGAGGAGAAATACTTTTATTGATTCTTCAAATATTCAATATACATGCCCAGCTATAAGGCCTTCTGGGGTTACAACCAATTAAAAATACATTCACATTCAAAGATCCAACTACAAATTTTTACTTTTAGTTCTACTCTCCAATCTACCCCCAAAAAATTGCCTAACCTTAAGCCTAAACACTCTATATGCACTCGTCAAAATGACTTACAAATTATTATAAAACATTACATAAGAGGAAGGTCGACCCAACAATGGTCTAGATGCATCCCAAGAAAAGATCTTAACATTAACGTCATGATCAAAATAAATCCCGCAAGTTAGCTCATAGAAATCACATCCAAATATTGACACTTAGCACATGAAGGGTCACTTGGCATATAGTAGGTTACTCGGCACATGAAGAGTCACTCACCATACACTGGGTAACTTGACATATGAAGAGTCACTCATCATACACTGGGTAGTTTGGCACATGAAAAAATTGCTATAGTAACTTAGCTCCTATTGAGTGCTATAGTAACTCAGCTCCCATTGAGTGCTACAATAACTCAGCTCCCATTGAGTACTACAATAACTTAGCTCCCACTAAGTGTTATAGTAACTCAGCTCCTACTAAGTGCTACAATAAATCA
This sequence comes from Cupressus sempervirens, assembly GCA_028749045.1. Lineage (NCBI taxonomy): Eukaryota > Viridiplantae > Streptophyta > Pinopsida > Cupressales > Cupressaceae > Cupressus > Cupressus sempervirens. The sequence continues at coordinate 714,658,613 of CM053790.1, forward strand.
ATTCCCATTGAGTGCTATAGTAACTTGTCTCCAACATGCAGAATGAAAAAAAAATGAGTAGGGTAACAAGGCAACCCAAGATGCTCCTACATCAAACAAGTGGGGTTGAAAGAAATAACTCTCCTGAATCATTGAGAGGTCACAATCTATGTTGAATCCAACTTAGATTGAGAAATCTATTAAGCATCTTCAATAGGCTTATTCTTCCACTTCAAGAAATATTCATAGTAATATTTTCCTCTTGTGTTCTTTCCAACTCTTTGATCCAATATCTATTCAACTTCTCTAATTTGCTTCTTAGGATAATATTCTAATACAACAACTTCATTCTATGACTCATAATATTTATAAAAATCAACAATATTAAATATAGGAGATATATCAATGTCATCAGGTAACTCAACTCCATAAGCATTACCATTGTCAAACTTCTTCAAGATCTTACAAGGGCCAAATTTCTTCATCTTCAGCTTAATGCATGTTTTGGCTGGGAATCTTCCTTTCTTCAAATGAACCATCACCTCATCATGAATTTGAAAATCATGGTGTCTTCTGGACTGATCAGTATTCTCCTTGTACTTCTCATTACTTTGTCCCAACCTCAAATTCACCTCCTTATGTCAAGACCACAAAATTAGCAAATTCTTCTCTTGTAGTGCTTTTCTTTTCTTTACTAGAAACATCTCTCAAATTTGATATACCTCAAATATGCCTTCAAATAACAATCTCAAAAGGTGCCTTCCCTATACTCCTATTCATAGAACTGTTATATGAAAATTCAGCTTGTGCCAGTACCATCTCCCAATTACTTGGCTTATTCTCAAGTAGACATCTCAAAAAATTAACCATGCTTCTATTCAAAACCTATATCTATCCATCTATCTATGGATGGAATGTAGAACTAAACTTCAGCTCAGTACCCATCTTCTTCCACAAAGTCTTCCAAAAATAACTAACAAACTTACTATCTTTGTCAGAAATAATGCTTCTTGGTAATCCATGCAATGTCACACTCTTTAAAGAAAAGTTTAGCATCTGATGACTTCTTGCATGGTATAAAATGAGCCATCTTAGAAAATCTATCCACTACAACAAATATGGAATCATACCCTTTCAACATCTTAGGCAATCCAAGAACAAAATCCATACTAATGTCAGTCCAAGGTTTCTTGGGAACAATAATAGGTGTATACAAAATAGTATTTTGACTCACCCCTTTTGCAATTTGACAAACTCCACAACTCTTTACAAATTTTTGAACATCCTTATACATTTGTGGCCAATAATACTTCTCTTTCAAAAAACTCAATATTTTATCAATTCCAAAATGTCCAGCTAATCCACCACTATGATTTTCCTTAATTAGATTCAACTTCATAGAAATTCTAAGAATACACAACTGAATAGCTTTGAACAACATAGCTTCTTGAATGAAATACTCATCATACTTACTTATGTGATCTATCAGATTTGGTATTCTACACTCTCTCCACACCTCAGAAAAATCAGGATCAACATCATACAGCTCTTTCATTTCATCAAAACCAAGAACTTCAACCTTCATTTCAGTCAACAAAGAATGTCTTCTACTCAATACATCAACAACTCTATTAGTAACTCCAATCTTATGCTTGATCAAAAATGTTAAACTCTACAAGTACTCAACCCACTTCATATGTCTCTGATTCAATTTATGCTGACTTCCCAAGTCTTGTAAAGCTTTATGATTAGTATACAGTACAAACTCCTTAGGAATGAAATAATGTCTCCACTTTTTCAATGCTTGAACAATAGCATTAAACTCTTGACCATACATCGAATACTTCATTTTAGCATCAATCAACTTTTCACTAAATAAAGCAATAGAGTTACCTTCTTGACTTAATATAGCTCCTATTGCATTACAATTTGCATCGCATTCAACTTGAAATACTTTGATGAAATAAGGTAAAGCCAATATAGGTAATTTAGCAACCTTTTTTTCCAAAGTCTCAAAACTCTTATCAGCTCCATGTGTCCACTTGAATTCATTTTCCATGAAACATGATAAGGTTTGGGATGTTTTAGCCTTTGCAACTACAATTTGGTAAGCAACACTTCTGAAGCTAGATTTGTAGAACATCCACTATCAATGATCACTTTGTAGAATTTTCTAGCCATCTTACATCTTGTCTTGAAAAGACTTCTCCTTAAAATAGGTTCCTCACCACTTCCCATATTATATAAGGTTCTTCTCACAATCATATTTTCTCCAACCTCAAGTCCACTTAGTGAACCCTCATCATCTTCTTAAATCACAACACTTCTATTACCTTGCCTACTTTCAAAGGATCTACATTCAAAAGATCTATGTCCCACTTTACCAAATCTAAAATAGTTACCATGAAATCCACCTCTAGAATAGGAATTACCTATTCCTTGGTAAGAATTAGTGCCTTTGGTAAGAATTACCACTTTTTCATTTGGTCTTGCTTTTATTATCATTCTTCCATTCATATTTTCCTTTATCCTACATAGAACTATCAGGTCTACCACTTTCTCCATAAGATCTACCTCTGCCTCTCTGGAATCTAGCACCTCTACCTCTTTGTCTTTGTTCATGCTTATTTGTTAAGATCTCTTCAGCTTTCAAGGCATATTGATATGCTTCTTCTACACTTTCCAACTTAACAAAACTTATTTCACCCTGAATTCAAGATCTCAATCCATTAATGTACCTTGCAATTTTCTCAACATCATCATCCACATGTCCCAATCTAATGTCCAATCTATAGATTTCCTCAGTATATTATTCCACAATCGTATCTTTTTGTTTCAAATTTTTGCATCTTTCTCAACAAGATAACTTGGTAATCAGTAGGGAGGAATTTTTTCTTTACCTTGTTCAGCATCTTTGGTTGAGTTATGATCTTCTCCTTTCCTCTCCTATGTCTATCAGTTTGCAAGTGCTCCCACCATAGTAATGCATGACCTTTCAACATAGTGACTACAATCTTCACCTTTCTATTATTAGGAGTGTTTTTATACTCAAAGAACTTCTCCATATTAGAGGTCCAATCCAACATAGCATTGGTATCTAATTTTCAATCATAAGGAATAACTTCCACAGTAGGCTTTGAATTTTCCCTAGACATCACTCTTAACAATCTTTCCTCATCTTGATCTTCTTTAGGTTATGGATTATAGTTTGGTGCTACTACTTCATCATCACCTAAATCATCAAGATTTTCTCACCTCCACTAGGCTATCTCCGTAACATCTAATCTAGCTACAATTTGTCTCAACTAATCCAATATAGTATTATCAACATTTTTTCCTCTACCATGAACCATCTTTACAAATTAGGTTCTTGCAAGATCGTAACCCTATGCAAGTTATAGGTCAAATCCATAAATTTTCAACCCTACAACCAAATCCAAATTAGGTTCCTACATAATCCAATCTCCACAAGGATGAACCTCAGGCTCTAATACCAATTGATGCAGGAAAAGGGATAATAACTAGGGCCAAAGGCTCACCTAGCTATCCAAACCACCTTGCAAGAGTTGACAAAACATAAGTAAACACAAGGGACAACAATGAAAGGAGGAGAATTACTTTTATTGATTATTCAAATGTTCAATATACATGCCCTGTTGTAAGGCCTTCTAGGTTATGTCCAATTACAAATACATTCACATTCAAAGATCCAACTACAAATTCGCACTTTCAGTTCTGCTCTCCAATCTACCCCCAAAAATTTTCCTAACTCTAAGCCTAAACACTCTATATATAATTGCTAAAATGGCTTATAGATTATTCTAGAATATTACATAAGAGGAAGGCTAACCCAACAATGGACTGGATGCATCCCAAGAAAAGATTTTAACATAAATGTTGTGATCAAAATAAATCCTACAAGTCAGCTCATAGAAATCACATCCACATATTGACACTTGACACATGAAGGATCACTTGACATACATTGGGTAACTTGACACATGAAGATTCATTTGGTATACACTGGGTAACTTGACACATGAAGGAATTTTTACAATAGCTCAACTCCCATTGAGTGCTATAGTAACTTGGCTTGCATTGAGTGCTATAGTAACTCAGCTCCCATTGAGTGCTATAGTAACTCGGCTCCCATTGAGTGCTATAGCAACTCAGCTCCCATTGAGTGCTATAGTAACTCAACTCCCATTGAGTGCTACAGTAACTTGACTCCCATTGAGTGCTATAGAAACTCGGCTCCAACATGTAGAATGAACAAAAAAATATGTAGGATAAGAAGGCAACCCATGATGCTCCTGCATTAGTACTACATTAGTGCTCAGCTTTTTGGTAGGAGTCCTATATGTATGCAAGTTCACCAATGTTTTTATTGTCTCCTGCTCCTTTTCTTTAGGGGTTCTCTTCTCTTCCTTTTGTTCTTCTCTACTTTCCTAATCAATAATTATGATTTGAGGAGGTGCACCTTGGCTTTGTGTTGTAGTAACATCCTATCTTATTTGTTCCTTTGCTAGCTCCTTAGTAGTTGTTGTTGCTATGACTATATGATCAACCTTAGAAGTTGTATCCTATTCTTCTTGCTCTTTAGGTTGATCTGTTGTAGTTGTGGGAGGTTGTGAAGGTAGTTCTTTTGTGTTTTCCTTCTCCCTTTTTATTTCTACTACAACCTTCTATAATTCTTCCACACTCACCAAAATAGGATTTGTGCATATTTGTGATTACAATGTAGTTTGGTGAACAATCTTTTCGAGATCCTCTACAGTTAATGGGTGGATGTTTTGACCTAATATTTGAGGAACATCCTTAACAATTACTATTTCTATAGGTGTTTTTCCTCTTTTTTTTCTTTCTCTACTTCTTCATATTTCTCATTCTCTTCTTCTCCTTCATCATTTCTCCCTTCAAATGGGTCTTCCTGCCCTTCCTTTATAGTTTTCAATCAATAAATTAGTTTCCACATTTGTGTGGACTTTTGCACAACATCTTCAATCTAATTTTTCAAAATTATGAAGGCTTTGTATTTGGGTGCAAATTTACTCTCATGATTTTTGTTAGCCTTGGTTATTTGACCTTTTGTTAGGTCTAGCATTAGGGTATGTGTAGGATCATGGTGTGCCAAAAGGTGGTGATCTAAAAAATCTATAGTTTTGAAATATCTCAAACCATTTCAAAATCTATTCCAACTTTTTTCCCACTCATTTTGATACTAAATGAAAACAATTGATATCTTTATAAGGTCTACTATATCTTTTGATATAAAACCTTTATGGTCAACTTTAAAAACATCTTAAAAATCTACTGTTGGCCTATTTTTATTTGATTTTTACTTCAAACATGTAGTTGATGACTTTTTTTCACCAAAATTTGATGTAATGAAAAGGGTTTCTTAAGAACATTCTTATCTTTAGATAAATGTAAGGTTTGTCAGATTATGAGTTTAGTAAGTAATTATTACTTATTTTCTAATGGAGCTATGTATGAAGTGTTGACTGACACACTACTTGAAAAATAACTATAACTTTCAAATGGTACAACATTTTTTAAATTCAGAAGATGCATCACATTCTATGTTTCTTCTGTTATAAAGAAAAAAATGAAAAAATTAATTTTTTTAGAGTTTTGAATTAGTTAAGGTGGTCAGACATGAGTGTTTTTTTATTCCAAAAATACTAAAGTCAAAAATTAATTATTGATTATTTATTTAGAATAAAAATACCTGAAAATATATGTCACATCTAGGCATGAGTGTACTACTCATATCTAGAATATTATTAAAGAATATTATCATTTGATTTTGATTAAGGTGGTTAGACATACATCTACTTCTTATTTTTGTTCAAAATTTTTTGTAGTATTGCATTAAAATTCAAAATTTTTACCAATCAATTTTTTTTTTTGAGATAAGTCCTAGTATTTTAGAAACTAGATTCAATCTTCTAGAGATTCTTTTCTCTCAGCTTTTTGATCTAAAGTTAATAACAAGTAGAAAATTGCTCGTCATGTTGACATAACCATGATTTTTTAATTTTTTATTGCCACTTAAGAGCATAGTTTGGTTGACCATGATCCTGCAGATAGCCATTACATGGGCCAATGTTGACTCCTTTATTTCCTTCTATATTTTGACATAGTAATGCCATTTATTTTCAACTAATGAGCTTAGCTCCTTAGGCTTTGAGTTATCTAGTTCAAGTGGGGTGGTCTTGAACTTAGCCATCACAGTGTAGATGGATTCTTCCACTATGTTCTATTATTCCTTTGAAAACTTAATAAAATTAATGATCTTTAAACCAGTTAAATCTGTATTATCTCTAATGTTATTACAATTTTTTTCCAATTTAGACTAGGTAGAACGTCTTACCAATTTGAATTGATCTTCATCAGACTCTGTCCTTTCTTCGTCTGATTTAGGAGGTGCAACATACTTTCTTCTTTTCTTCTTTTGTATAGGAACTCCTTATTTTGTAGCCTTCTACTTTTTTTGTTCCTTTTCCACCTAAGTTGTACCCCTAGTATCTACCCTTGTATTTGGCTTGGTTGAGCTTGGCTTTATTGCTTTCTTCTTCCCCTTTGGTTGTGCAACTGGCTATTTTTGTTCCTTTCTTTTCTTTAGTTGAGCCTTGGGTGCTTCATTCTTGGCACCTTCCTCCTCTTTAGCTTCCTCCCCCATACCTTGGGTTAAGGCAAGTGGTCTCTAACCTTGTTCCTCTTCATCATCTTTGGCTACTTCACCTTCTTCTTCTTCTACTTCTACAATGCCCTCACCAAATTTGGCCTTTACCTTCTTAACAAGTTTATCCTTTGTTTTCAGTGTCAAGGTAGTCTTCAACTCCGTATCCACTTTTAATCTATCACATTCGATGTTTCTTCTACTATAAGGAAAAAATGAAAAATTTAATTTTTTAGAGTTTTGAATTAGTTAAGGTCGTCAGACACGAGTATTTATTTATTCCAAAAATACTAAAGTCAAAAATTATTTATTTATTATTTATTTAGAATAAAAATACACAAAAATATATTTCACATCTAGGCATGAGTCTACTACTCATATCTAGAATATTATTAAAGAATATTATCATTTGATTTTGATTAAAGTGGTCAGACATACATCTACTTCTTATTTTTGTTCAATTTTTTTTGTAGTAGTGCATTAAAATTCAAAATTTTGACCAATCAACTTTTTTTTTGAGATAAGTCCTAGTATTTTAGAAACTAGATTCCATTTTCTAGATATTCTTTTGCCTCGTCTTCTTGATATAAAGTTAATAACAAGTAGAAAATTGCACATCATGTTGACATAACCATGATTTTTTGATTTTTTATTGCCACTTAAGAGCATAGTTTGGTTGACCATGATCCTTCACATAGCCATTACATGAGCCGATGTTGACTCTTTTATTTCCTTCTCTATTTTGACATAGTAATGCCATTTATTTTCAACTAATGAGCTTAGCTCCTTAGGCTTTGAGTTATCTAGTTCAAATGGGGTGGTCTTGAACTTAGCCATCATAGTGTACATGGATTCCTCCACTATGCTCTATTATACCTTTGAAAACTTATTAAAATCAATGGTCTTTAAACTAGTTAAATCTACATTATCTCTAATGTTATTACAAAGATTTTCCAATTTAGACTAGGTAGAATGTCTTACCAATTTGAATTGATCTTCATCAGACTTTGTCCTTTCTTCGTCTGATTAAGGAGGTACAACATACTTTCTCCTTTTCTTCTATTGTATAGGAACTCCTTTTTTTTTAGCCTTCTACTTCTCTTGTTCCTTTTCCACCTAAGTTGTACCCCTAGTATCTACCCTTGTAGTTGGCTTGGCTGGGCTTGACTTTATTTCATTCTTCTTCCCATTTGGTTGCGCAACTGGCTATTTTTGTGCCACTTTTTTCTTTGGCTAAGCCTTGGGTGCTTCCTACTCAACACCTTCCTCCTCTTCAGCATCCTCTCCCATGCCTTTAGTTGAGGCAAGTGGTCTCTAACCTTGTTCCTCTTCATCATCCTTAGCTACTTCACCTTCTTCTTCTTCTACTTCTATAGTGCCCTCACCAAATTTGGCCTTTAGCTTCTTAACAAGTTTATCCTTCTTTTTCAATGTCAAGGTAGTCTTCAACTCCATATCCACTTTTAATCTCATCGTGTCATACATTCCAAAATGTGGTGCACTCTTGTCCACTTCTTCTGCTAGGAGTGTAGTTATAGCTGTTGATGCCTCATCTATATTAATTTCATAGTGAAGAGGTCTTAACCATCTCACTCTTGATATGCAAGCTTTAATGTATTTATAGTCAATATCTACAAAAAAACATACATCATTTACATGTTTCTCTACTAAAAAACTAGAATTCTTAGCCTTTGCCTCATTGACTTCTTGAAGTCTTCAAAATAGCTAGTCATAAGGGTCTCAAAATTAGCTCCCATCTCCTCTATGTATTCATTAACTTGAGCTATCATAGACCTATTAGTTTTCCATCAAACTTTTCCAAAAGAAGGAAACTCATTCTTAACATAAAAGAATATACAAATCAAAATAACACCAAATTTGCATTGGGCTCCCTTGGTTCTCCTGATTGCTACTAAATTTTCATTAATCTATTGTAGTTTTAGTTCTGCAAGATCATAAGTATGATCCTTTTTCACTAATTTGTACCCTACATCCACTGCAATGCAAGGTACACTATTATGTTTGCTAGATTGGTAGAATTTGTGTGCAATACCTCTAATAGAAAAATCAACAAGAGGATCTTGAATAATATCTATTGTCATCCCTCTATTGTTCTACTTGGCAGCAATATTTTTCTCAATTGCCTCCTTTGAATCACTCCTAAGGGTGTTTGGTTGATCTAGGGTTGGGTATCCTTTCACTCTATGTACAATTGTTTTTGTGATTTTTACTAGGCCATCCTCTGACCATAAGCTTACATCATGTATTTTGCTAAGCACTAGTATGATCCATTTAGTCTTGAATACTATAGGGAATTCTAGGGGATGTGTTAAACCCTTCTTTTCAATAATTTGATATTCTTCCTTCAACACTCTATTTTCACACAATTTTTCATAAGCCTCCCTCATCTCCATGTCTCCTATGGGTCCAATCTTACAATTGTAACATCTCCTAACATCTTGAACCATAACTACCTTAGGGGGTATGATAGATAGGGCTCCAAATAGGTCATTTTTATATGCTACTTCTAGTATTGGGTAGAAATCAGGTTATCTTACCTCATTTGACACTAGTTGGACCTCAAATGGTTCCTTCTCCTAAGTTTTCCTAGAGCTAGAAGCCATTTGTACAATTCTAGGGTTTTAACATGAAGAAAATATTAAAATACATAGCTCAACACATATGTAAATACCTCAAGATTGATGAAATCATGCTGAAATATTGTTGAAATCTACTCAAACACTGGATTCTCTAATGTGAATTCACTCTGCACTCTTTCTTATCTTTTTTCTTCATTCACAATGAAGAAAAATGATTGACAATGTGATAATATACCATATTTTCACTACATTTAATGCTTAGTATAGTTACTGCTATCCAGTCAGCTTTTGAAAGATTCTACATTACTTGGCTTCCATTGGCTTTTCAACACTCGTCTTCCATAGAAGTATTACCCACTCAGCTTCAATTGAATTTTCCTCTTTACTCAGCTACCACTACCAACTCATCTCCAACTATTCATTTGGCTTCTACTGTCTTTGATAGTCAACTCAACATCTACTAGAATTTTACTCGACTTCTGAGGGAAACTTTTTTCTAACTTAGCAACACTGATGAAAAATTGAAATTTTAACTTTGCATTTCTAATCATGCTAATCTCTTCTTTTTAGTACTTTCTTATTTAGGAACTAGTGTATGATAAGGCATTGTAAATCAGTGCCTCCCATGACCTCTTTGATTAGTTTGATGAAGTGTGACCACTTGACCTATTAGGTGAAGTGATCCCTTCATTTGATGTGCTACACCCATCTTTCTTCTTCCATATCTTATTCATTTCTCCTTTGATGTGTTCCACATCTACCTTCTCTTTACCTTTTTTATTCTTTGAGTTATGTGCCTTTGACCTTGTTGGGCAATTCCTATTGATACGACCAATCTTCAAACAACTAAAACATGTGATTTAGCTCAACCATCTACTATAGTTCCCTCTAAAAAATTTTCTTATGCAACTTTTAGGAATGTTTCCATATTCTTAATAGTAATGATAGATCTACCTAGTGTTGTAGTCCCAATTGTAGTGATGACCATGGTTATTTCCCCTTATTGGCTGATTAGGTGTCCACATAGGTTTTGATCTGAACTCAAAATCTCTATGTCCATACTTCTTGCAATTGTAATAGTTACCTTAAAATCTTGGCATCTTGATAGTCCTAATTCTCTAGTTATGCGCTTGATGTCCTTGCTCTTTGCACTTATGATAATGACTCACATTATTAGGTTTTTCATGTTGACGGGTATTCTTGCTCCTACATACATTAGAATTATGTCCCTTTTTACCACAGAAATGAGAAGTAGGTTTAGTGTTCTTACCTTTGTTACTCCTTTCTTCTATATTTTTGGATGACTTTCCTTGTTCAATGCTGGTGTATCCAAGTTATGTAGTATCATTGCTTGCCCTTGATGATTTTAATAATTACTGAAAGTACTTGATGGCCTCATTAGGTTTTTTGAAGCTTTTTGCGATCTCCTCTTCTCTTTTTAGCTCATATTTTAGTTGTTCATTCTGCATCTTCAGTGTAGAGATCTCAATTTCCTTGCCATTCAATTCATGATGTGCATTCATCATCTAGGTTAGGGTGTCTAGCTACATGTTTGAAATTTTTACAAGCTCAATTGAATTTTCTTCCAACCTATTAGCAAGGTTTCTCTTGTCTTCTTCTAGCATAGCCTTGTCTTCAATGGCTCTTTTCTTTTGTTTAGTTACCTCACAAAGCATCATGGCTTGTGACTCTTGTTTAAGCTTGAGCGTTCTAATTTCTTCTACTTGAGCTCTATTCATCTCCATTAGGTCTACTATTGCTCCATCAAAATATTTGGAATCTCCATTTGTAAACAAATTTGAGGTGTCAATCTCCCTGTATTGTCTATCATTCTTAGCTATGGAAATCTGTCTTCTTCACTTTAAGGATTTTCTCAGTGCCTCTCTAGCTTTCTCCAAAGCATATAAAGAAAGTTTTATATCAATTTCCTAATTCTCTATGATACTAATTTTTGGAATTTACAAGTGGGCAGATTTATTTTTGAGAGGGGGGTGAATCATTAGTAATCAAGTTTAACCATTTCAAAACCTTTTAGTTGATATCATTCACATGAATCTAATTCATATAATAAACATGAAAGTAAATTCGTGCATGAAAATGGATAACACAAGATTTGGTAACCCGAAAACCCTCCAAAATGATAAGGTAAACTGGGGTGGGGATGACACCCAAAAAGTATTACTACAACAATATGTAACTATTCAAGGTTACAAAGTTTGACCACTTCCAATGGTTTTCCCTATGAAAGGCTTATCATGTTAATGACTTTACACCCTATTAAAAGTTACTTGGTAAAAGGATTTACAAACATTCACTTGGAATGCTACCCTATTAAAGGATTTGCAATCCTATTAAGGATCTAAAATATGGCTATTAAACTAATATAGTTGCTAAGCCAACCTATCAACATAAGATTTACATTCTTATAATATAATGGTTACAAAGTACGGTGTCTTGATTTGATGACTTGCAATCCTTAATTTCTGATTCCACATCCTTGTTCAGCTCTTTCTACTCTGATCCTTCCTTGATCTAATATGTCTCTTCTCGAATCTCTAATACTCTATTCTTCATCAATTGGATTTTTCAATGTTGTTCTACTCTTCTCTAAGTCTTTACACCCTTGTACACTTCACTATAATTCACCCATACACTTCTCTCATCCATATGCATAATGGAGTTTTTTCCTCCTTTTAAAGATTTTGAAGACTTAGGGTTAGGTATGAATCTACGATCAATATCAAATCTTCATTTCCCACTCAATTCTTGTACTTTTTCTATTGTTTATGTGCCTTCTCCATTTTTTTTATTGGCTACATGCTGATTACATAGGTAATGCAAAAGATTTGATCTTATCTTCAAGATCTTTCAAGATTCATCCTATGTTAGCTTCAAAAATGGTTTACATCTAAGTTTATGAAGATACAAACTCATATATTGATTCTATGTTACTTGACACTTACTACTTGCTGATGCTCAACACATATAGGAATTCTAGCTCACTTGACTCCTATAGTAATTCTTCTTTTCTCGGCATCTATACTTTGCTCGACACATATAGTGACTCGGTAGCTAAACTTCGGTTGCAACCTAAATATTACTCAGCGTATAAAGTTTATTTGGCACCTATTGAATTCTTCGGCTCATCACATGGTGTAGCTCCACTTCTATGTTATACTCTGCATCATCTTGAGAATTGGTTAAGCATGTTGACACTCAATTGTCAAAACTTATCAAAGAACAACAAATTTTGTTTATTGTATCAATTTAAAAATATGTATTTTGTATAGTCATAAAAGACTTATTTCCTTAACATCATAATATAATATTTATTTCCCTATATACTTTTCAAATTTAAAGTATTGATCATCTAGGTTGTCTTCAAATCTAGGTTGGTAGGAGCAAGGGAGAATTTTAAACTAACCAATTTAGATAAAGTATCTCTTCAAAGACCTATAAACATAACTATTTTCCATGACAATTTCCTAAAAGATTCATGAAAAGATAAACCCAAGAGATATGAAACTAAGTTTCAATGTCAAAAAGAACATCAATGCCTTGCCCACATAATCTAAAAGTGGTTAGGGTAGAAAATGAGGAAAAAATGAATAAGAATGGTGTTACATATAAAGATTCCAAAAAGTTGTAAAAAGTAATCCAATACAGGGAGATACACAATTTTGAATTAATATCCTATTCTACACAATAAACAAAAAGACTTAAGGAAGAATCAATTGGAAACACATGAGCTCCACAAACCTAGTTAAAGAAGAGTTCCAAAGACTCAAATAAACTAAATTGATAACTCATTAAGAGTGCTCAAAATAGATTCTCTAATTTAGTCACAAAGTGATGGATAAATAGGTTTATTAGGATTCTAATGTCTATGTCAATTAAGAAAAATATTTTTTTTCTAGTTTCTATACACTTATGATAATTGAGAACTTGATAATGTTAGTATGAATACTAATGAAATTCATGTTGGGGAGTATCTTGAGCATTTTTGAGCATTTAACACTATTGACATGTTGAATTCATGATTGTGTTTGTAATTGTATTAACATGTTGCATTCATAGCATTAATTTTGTGAAGACTAGAAGTGTAATAGATAAAGATCAAGGTCACACAAAAAGAGGTTTAATGTTTTGATGATGCATGGGTAAGTACATGTTTCACACTTTTTCTTGATGATAAGGTTGAATGTGAGTAAAGTATGTCAAATATGTATGGAAGATATTCCTAATTTACTATAATTAGTATAGAGAAAAACTACTTGAGAGACATTTTTTGGTGATTCTATTATATCTTATAATAGAGATATAATATCGAGATACACAATTAGTCAGTGATAGAAGATATTCTAATGGTGACATGACCAAGTGTACAAGCCCTAGTATCACATGTGTAAGAATTTTTATATATTAAGAGATAACATTGCACCTATTTTGTTATGACCAAATAATTAATTATCTTATTATAATAAATTGGGAAAGCCTCAAGGATGACTCATTGAATTATTTTGAAGATATGGTATAAAGGGAAGAGATTTTCCTTATTTGTAAGTGTGTGATCAATGTATTGAATGTAAATTAATCAAGGAAGTGTCAAAAGGAGAATACTATTTATATAATGTGAGTAAGTGATCCAAGGGATTATTAGTTTTTGATCTAGTATTAAGATCAAAGGATGCAAAGGTCCAGTTGATAGGATAGAGAAAGAGGAAGGAGTAGTAAAATTTAATTATATTATTCTGAAAGGAATCATATATAGATAATTTTGACAATGGGTTCATTGATCTTTTCCCTGAAGCTATTTGGATAGTGGGTCCATTTGCCTTCTATAAATCATAACAGGGTCGACACAACTCCTAACAGGGTTAGAATCTCCTAATAGAGATTGGAAGTCTCCTAACAAGGACTAATATGTATTGAATGCTTTTATAGAATACAAATAGGGTCCATCTTTTAAAAAGGAATATTTATATTAATATATCATCTTGTGGGTACCATCCCTATGGGGGTTTTCCCTCTGATCAAGGGTTTCTTAAGTTAACATATCTGGTATTATTGTGCATAAGTATCTTGTTGTGCTTTCTAATTATATTTCTCATATGGTTGAAATTTAATAAGGTTGATAATATAATAATAGTTAGATAACTGATTCACCCCTACCCCCCTCTCATTTATATTAGTGGACTAAATATTCTAAAAATTGGTATCAAATCTTTAGGTCCTTGAAGGGAAAGCATAACAACTTTGGGAGACTAGTGGCAAGTAATTTTAGAATGGATAGTATTAAGTCTAATGGAGGAAATTTTGACACATAGAAGATGGAGCTTCTTGGTGAGACATCATAAATGTGTAATGAATTAAGCATTGAATTTTGACATAAGTAACATTTTTTTTGCATACAAAAAAAGAAACAAGCACAAGTAAAGATAGATCTAGATCCAAAGAAGGCAAGATAATCAAAGAAGGTATTAATATACTAATGGAAAGAGACATAGAAGATAAAATATAATTTTTTTCTTGGACATGCAAAGAGTTTGGTCATTTTTCATCCAAATGTCCTAAGAGAGTTTGAAAAAATAGAAAAATTTATCTTTCTAAGTTAGACTCTGATGATAAACATAATGAGCTTGAATTTGTTGAGATTTAGGAAGTAGTAGAAGTAATAGCTTTTGTAACTATGGTTGATCCAAATGCTAACCATGAGAATGTGAAAGTTATCATCTTGACTAACAATGATTTGTGGAATAAGAATCAGATTAAACAATAGAGATATGAACCAGGAGAAGAGATAAGGGTTGGGATAGAAACTTCTACCTCCAACATGAATATGACAAACAATCACACACCAAAGAAGATAATTTGAAGAAGATACAAAGGAGTGATGACAAGAAATATAGTTAATGAGGAATTTATGTTTGATTTCTCAAGTTGAAACTAAGAGTACATATGAAGCATGTAAAGATGATAAGTAGATTCAAGAAATGAAGGAAGAATTATATTAGATTATGAAGACTGAAAAATAGGAATTTGTCTAAACATCTAGAAATAAGAATATTATTAGAACCAAATGGATATTAAGAAACAAGATGAATGAACAAGATGAAGTTTTAATAAATAAGGCTTAATTTATCTGCAAAGAATATACATAGCAAGAGGGAACCAATTATGAGGAGACAAAAGCCCCTATTGCCAGAATGGAAGTAGAAAGAATGTTCCTAGCTTATGTAATAAATAAGAAATTCAAAGTGTATCAAATGGATGCCAAATTAGCCTTACTAAATGGAGAACTTGATGAAGAGGTATACATTTATATGGAATGCAAATTGAAGAAAGCCCTATATTGTCTTAAGCAATTACCTTAAACTTCATATGCAAGTTTGCAAAAATATTTGGTAAAACTTGAGTTTTCTAAAGTTGTGACAAATAGTAACTTTTATTTGAAAGAAATAGAGAATGTTTTGTTGGTATTAGTAATAATTGTGATGACACAGTATTTGGAGGTAATGATGTAGTAAGTGATAAGTTTGCTAAAGAAATGAAAAATGAGTTTGAATTGTGTATGGTAGGAGAAGTGAAGTTCTTCCTAGGTTTCCTAATTCTAAAAAATAGTAATGGTATTTTTTTTCACCAGCTAAGTATTTGAAAGACTTATTTAAGAGATTTGGATTAGAAAGTTTTAATTCTAATTGTATACAAATGATAACTAGTCACAAGTTAACTAGCAAATATGAGATACCCAAAGTTGAGCACAAGAAGTACAAATTCACAATTGGAGATTTGCAATATCTAACTCAAACCAAACTATATATATCAAATGAACTGTGGATTATAGGTAGATTTCAAGATGATCCTAAGGACTATTATTATGCAATAGTAAAAAGGATATTCATATATTTGAAGGGAATATATGATTCTAGAATATCACATGATAGATCAAGTGATCTCACTCTATGGGATTATATTGATGTGGATTAGACAAGCACTATGGATGATATAAAGAGCACTAGTGGTGGAGCATTACTTCTTTGAGAAAGATTAGTTTCTTGGCTGAGTAAGAAACAAGATTTTATTTCACAAAGTATTGCTAAGGCATAGTATGTAGCAAGAGAAAATATGTGTAATCAAGTGATGTGGTTGAAGAAAATGCTTAAGGATATTATGATAGAATTTTTCATAACCTACTATCCTATATAATGATAACACAAGTATAGTAAGTATGTCTTAAAATTTTGTATTGCATTCTAATATTAAACATATATCTATTAAGTATCATGTTTTGAGAGAAAAAGGTAGCTGAAAAGGTTATCAAATTAGAGTATGTGAGTACTAAAGATTACATTGCAGATATATTTACAAAGCCCTTACCTAAAGATACATTTGAGTATTTAAGAGCTAAAATTGGGGTTACACCCCTATCTACTTTAAAGTAGATGATGCAACGATTGCATCAATCCATTGGTATAGAGAACTATAGTTTGAATGGATTGAATATGCATGCTTCTTGTATGGGGGAGTATCTATGATGAGAAGATTCATTGAGGACTCTTGGTATTTTTTAATGAACATTGTTTTTGGAAATTTGAGCTTTTTCAAAACTTGAAGTAGTAAATTAACATAACGAAGCATATTTCATTGATGTTAGTGGACGAAAGAATGCATAAAAGAAATCTCCAAAGTATGTATGCAGGAGACATGGTTATTAGGGATATTTAGAAAGATTCATGTAAAAAAGAAGAAATATATCTATGGCAAGATGTGTAGCATGAAGAATTTTGATGAATGGGGGAGAAGTTAATGTTGGATACAATTGATTAATTGTTTTTTGCCTTTGATGTTACACAAATGTCATATCATTATTAGTTAGTATATGTTGAAATCACTTAGGTAGTGCACATGGTTCTTAGTGTCTACAAAGCATTCCTATGTTTGTCTAGTTTAGAAGGTAGTGTTTAGCAAGTTCACTTGGGTGTCAAAGGAAAAGTTGGAGAAAGTGAGTGTTAACTAAACTCACTCAAGTAACAAAGGAAAGTTGGATGGAACTAGTGCTAACATATCTCACTTGGCTGCCAAAGGATTCTCGTGGGTTTATAATGTTAACCAAGCTTCTATTGGTTCACAAAGGAAATCAAATCTAAGTCAGTGTCTACTGAGTTGGGTCAACTAATGAAGGATTTTCTTATTTTTTTGTATTAAGCTTAATTGATTTATCTATTGATTTCAGCTGACTAATGTGATGAATACTGATTATTGTAAGTTGTATTTGAGCTGAATTAAAAGAAGCGAAAGATATAAGTATAAGGTCAAGATTAAGCCAAAATAGAGATCTATAATTAGAAAATTAGTTGCATTAAAATTAGGTTATCTCATTGTTACTCTCTAACCATTGTAGCAATGATCTAAATCTCTAAACAAAGTTGGCCTAACAACTATTTGTGAATCTTATAGCAACATGACAATTCTATTGAATTGTTTCAAGACTTCCAACTAGGCTACTCCTAATAGTGTGATTAAATCCTCTAATAGGGTCACACCTAATAGTTTGTTTTGTAAGCTTTAATAGGGTTGGCTCCTAGTAAGGCTCACATCAGAAGAGTGAAAAATAGTAACTAGTTGCAATTGGTGCTTTTTCCGAAATTGGGTTTCCATGTTAGATCTTGATGTCTACTATGTTCATGTTATTTTATTTTATATGTTTGAAAATTAGTTGAAGTAATGGTAATCAAAGACAACTTCTAAAAGTTTAAATGGTAAGCACTTGCCAAGCTAATTTAGTTATTATCAAGTTACAACATTCTATGTGTGTTCACTAAGCTTCAACAATATTTAGTTTTTAGTTTGTATTTTGTACTAACATCTAAGGGATCTAGGATTTATTTTAGTAGTAATTGATTCACCCCTCCTCTCTTATTTACTCCTCTTATATTCCTAAAAATTGGTATCAAAGCTTTTGGTTCTTGTAGAGAAGTTTCAAGGACCTAAGCTAAAGATTAGGATGTCTTACAAAATAGAGATTCTCAAGCTGAATAGAGACAATTTTGCAGCATGGCCAAGAATCATGAGGTTACACCTAGCTACCATCAATAATTCAAGTTGCAAATATGTTGATGTTGAATACAAGACTCCTACTAGAACATTATCTATTGAAGACATTGTTCAATAGAAGAATCATCATATCATGATGATTGATATTGCATCTACTCTCAGTTATGCTAAATTTGATGAGGTAAAGGATTGCAAAACTATTTATTAAATATGGAAAAAACTAAAAGATATCTATGAAGGAGATGAAAATGTAAGAAGAGCCAAAGTAGAGATTCCAAGAGGAAAATTTGATCAAATGAGAATGAGAGAAGATGAAAACATTAAAAAATATGCGGAAATGATCAAGGTCAGTGTAAGTGCAATCAAAGAATTTGGAGGAGACATGAAGGAGGAAACTATTGTAAGTAAAGTGCTCAAAACTATTCTTCCTATTTATGCAATTAGAGTGTCTTCTACTGAAGAAATGAGATTTGATCCAAATAAAAAATTAGGCTTGGATGCTCTAGTTGGAAGATTAATAGCTTTTGAATTAGACAACTATGATAACTATGTTCTTGCTTCAAAGCTAAACTCTCACTCAAAGAAAAGGGTAAGAAATCAAAGGTTAGTCAATCAAGAAGTGAAAAAGATGGAACATTAGAAGAAAATTTAGATAGTGATCTTGAAGTTTTTGAAGCTGTACTTGCAAAAAAGTATTCCAAAGGAAGAGGAAAATACAAAGGTAAAGATCCTCTGATTGCTTTTTTTGTGAAGAAATTGGTCACATTATTGTTAGGTGTACAAATAAGGAAATTAAAGATGAAAATAAAAGTAACAATCATAAAGGCAAGAAGGATTCCAAGAACTACAAGAACTTCAAGGACAAAAGTAATAAATCATTTTTTATAGCTAAAGATTTTGATAATAGTGAAGACAAAATGGTATATACTACTATGAAAGATGAATCTGATGGTGAAGGAGATAAGATGACACTTAGCTCTCATGGGTGCAAAAATGTTATATGGATTATTGAAAAAGGTTGCTCACATCATATTACTTGTGACAAAATAAATTTTGAGCATATGAAATATTATGATAGAGGTAGTGTAAGATTTGGAAACAATGAACCTTGTCACATAAAAGGAAAAGGATGTATCTTGTTGACTAAAGAACTTATATGTGACAATTTCTATTGGGTTGGAGGACTAAAGCATAATATATTGAGTATAGCATAGGTGAATAACATTGAATTCAAGATAGAATTATGGAATGGATAGGCAAAACTATTGGATGGAAAAGGAAATTTGGTTGGAGTAAGAAAACAAAAGGTAATCTATTGTATCTTGATCTTAGAGACTATTCATGTTTTATTGCTCAAGTAGAGGAAAGTTGGTTATGGCACAAAGTCTATGTACTATGAAATTTGATAATCTGGTTAAGGTAAGAAAACATAGAAGAGTAAGAGGTATTCCTAGTTGGAAGAAGCCTAACATGGATCTATGCAAGAATTTCCAAATTGGTAAGATGGGAAAAACTAGCTTCAAGAGAAAAGACTATTAGTTAGAAGAAGCCTTGGAAATTGTTCATACAAATTTATATGGATCTATTGGAATAGAAAGCTATAGTGGAGAAAAGTTCTTCATTCTTTTTATTGATGACTATTCTAGAATGATGATAGTAATGTATCTAAAAAAAAATAGAAGCCTTCCAAAAATTCAAGTTGTATCAAGAAAGAGTAGAAAAGGAAACTAGAAAAAGGTTGAAATGCTTAACATCAGAAAAAGGTGGTAAATTTGTCTCACATGAATTCAAAAATTTTTTCATTGAAAGAGGAATTAAAAGACAAGTATTAACCCCTAGTACACCACAATAGAATGGTATAGCTAAAAGAAGAAATAGATCTATCATTGATTGTGCAAGAACTTTGATGATTGAAAAGAATGTTTCTCTCAAATATTGGAAGGAAGCTATCTACACTATAGTTCATAACTTGAATAGAGTTCACTTGAAGAAAGACTCAAACCAAACACCTTATCAGCTATGGTATGGCTATGAACCTAATGTAAGTTACTTGAATGTATTTGGCATTAAATGTTATATATTGAAAGAATATAGGAAAGGAAAGTTTGATGTAAAATGTGATAAAGGCATATTTCTAGGATACTCTTGTATAAGTAAAGCATTCAGATGTTCAAATGCCTACTCACAAAATCATAGAAAGTGTACATGTTAGAATTAATGAATTTGCAAAAAAGAGTGCAGAAAGCAACAAGGAGCTTGAAGATTACAAAATGTTTTTTTACTATGAATCTAATACCCTACCAAATATATCTAAGAGAAAAGAAGCTTCATCTATCAAGTCCCCAAAAACTCGAATAGTTACTGAAACCCAAGCTACAATGACCCAAGTTACAATCAAAGGCTACCGAGCTAGTTCAAATTGATCTTGATGAACTTGAGTCATAGACAAAAGAAGCTGAGTTTGAAACTAAAATTCAAGAAGAAGATGGTGGAACTCATTCAAAGACCAAAGATCCTATGTTAGGAAGATATGTTAGAAGGCATCATGCACCTAATTAGATCATTGGAGACAAATTAGATGAAACAATGACAAGAGGCAAATTAAAAGGTACATTTTTGCTTGCTGAATTTGAACCTAGAAGTGTTAAAAATGCTTTGGAAAATGAAAGTAGGATTGAAGCAATGAATGAAGAAATAGAGTAGATAGAGAAGAACAAAACTTGGACTCTTTTTCCTAGACCCAAGGATAAAAATATAATTGGTACAAAGTGGGTAGTTAGAAATAAACTAAATGAAGATGGAGAAGTTTCAAGAAATAAAGCAAGATTAGTTGAAGATCAATCAGTTGGTGCAGAATTAGTAAGGGCATATTCTAGATGAATCAATACTTTAGGTAGATTGGTATATACAAGATTATTGTCTTTGGCATGTGTTGTCAAAGAGGGAGAAGTTTACTATCATATCTTTTAGAAATTTTTGGAACTAGAATAAGGTAAGAAACTAGAGAGGGAGAAGTTTTCCAAAGAAGAAGTTTTTTGAAAGAGGGAAATTATTTTGAATGAACTTGGTAGTAGTTGTTATAGATAGAAGACATAATCCATTGAAAGTAAGAGCTCATACTGACAGAGGGATTTCTCAATCTAAATCCAAAGAGAGAGAGATTGTTGGATACAATTGAATAATTATGTGTTGTCTTTGATGTTACACAAATTTCATATCATTATAAGTCAATATATGCTAAGCTCTCTTAGGTAGTAAAGATAGTTCTCACTATCTACCAAGCATTCCTATGTTTTCCTAGTTTAGAAGGTAGTGTATATCAAGTTCACTTGGGTATCAAAGGAAAAGTTGTAGAAAGTGAGTGTTAACCAAGCTCACTTGGGTAATGGAGAAAAATTGGATGGAACTAGTGCTAATTGAGCTCAGTTGATTGCCAAAGGATTTTCATAGGTTTGCAATGTTAACCAAGCTTCTATTGGTTAACAAAGAAAATAATTTCTAAGCTAGTGTCTATTGAGCTTGGTCAACTAAGGGAGGATTTTCTTAGTTTGTTGTATTAAGCTTAATTAATTTATCTATTGATTTCAGTTGACTAAGGTGATGAATATTGATTATTCAAAGTTGTATTTAAGCTAACTTGACAAACTAGAAGATATAATTATAAGGTCAAGTTGTGATTTCAAAAATGTGAGTGAATGGCATGAAGATGTTATTAAAGAACTAGTGATGAGAAGACAAGATGAATTTGAAGGATAAGTAGAATATCTTTCACGAGCAACACAACTATATTTTACTAAAAGGATCAAGTACAAGCTAGAACAAAAACTTATAATTAGAAAATTAGTTGCATTCAAATTAGGTCATCTCATTGTTACTCTCTAACCACTATAGTAATGATCTAAATCTCTTAACAAAGTTTGCTTAATAGTTATTTGTAAATCCTCTAACAAGGTGGCAGTTCTATTGAATTATCTCAAGACATCTATCTGGGCCACTCCTAACAGGGTAATTAAATCCTATAATAGGGTCACACCTATCAGTGTGTTTTATAACCTTTAATATGGTTGGCTCCTAGTAGGGCTCACTTCAAAAGAGTGAAAAATATTAACTAGTTGTAATTGGTGATTTTTCCAAAATTGGGTTTCCACATTAAATCTTGGTATCTATTGTGTTAATTTTATTTTCTTTTATATGTTTGCAACTTAGTTAAAGTAATGGTAGTAATAGAAAACATCTAAAAGTTTATATGTTAAGCACTGACTAAGCTAATTCAGTTACTATTGAGTTACAACATTTTGTGTGTGTTTACCAAGCTTTAGTAGTATTAAGTTTTTAGTTTGTATTTTGTATTGACATCTAAGGGGTTTTGGATTTATTTTAGTAGTAACTAATTCACCCCTCTACTCTCAGTTACTCCTCTTATATTTCCAATAGTTAAGAAGTTTCTTAGTGAACAACTCATGCTATTTATCTAGAAGATGTTAAACAAAGTAGTTTTTTGGAGGATTTTAGATTTCATTAATAGAGAGATAAAAGCAAGAAACAACAACAATAGAGTATTGTTTGGTATTCTTGGAAACTAGATATTTTTTATCTTTATCATGATCAATTCCAAAAGGGGAGATTTTTTAGCATAAATGCTAATAGCATTCCTTCTGAAAATTATCCTAAGCATTGGTGACCATGTTGCAGTATTGACATGTTGCATTCATGATTGTGTTTTTCATTAATGTCAACATAGTAGTAATTTTGTGAAGATTGATAGAGTAGAAGATAGAGATCAAGGTCATATAGAAATAGGTTTAATGTTCTAGTGATGCATGGGGAAGGACATGTTCCACACTGTGTCTTGATGATAAGGTTCAATATCTGTAAAGTAAGTTAGAGACATATGGAAGATATACATGATTAATAGTAAAGAGTATAGAGATAAAGTACATGAGAATTAGTTTTTGATGATTTCATTATGTCTTCTAACAAAGATATAATTTGGAGATGCACAATCAGTCAGTGATAAAAGAGTGTTAGATTGTGATGTCAGTGAGTACACAAGCCCTAGTATCACACATGTGAGAAGCTATATAGACTATATGCTAAAAATACTATTGTTTGTAAGTGTGTGATCAATTTATTGAATGTGAAGTAATTAAGGAAGTTCAAAAAGGAGAAGATTTTTTAGTGAATACAAGAAAGAGATATAAGGGATTTTTGCATGTGAGGTTTGTGATCTAGTATTAAGATCTAAGGATATAGAGGTTCCATTGATAGGACAAGAAAGATGTAGGAGCAGTATAGTTCAATTGTATTATTCAGAAAGGAATAACACATAGATCATTTGGACAATGGGGTCATTGGTCTTTCTTCTAAAGTTGTTTGGATGGTATGTCCATCTACATTCTACAAATCATAACAAGGTTGGTACAACTCCTAATGGGTTAGAATCTCTTAACATGGATTTAAAGTCTCCTAAGAGGGACTAATATGTATTGAATGTTGTTATAGACTCCTGGTATGTGCCATCCTCTTAAAAGGAATATTTATATTAGTACATCATCTTCTGGGTACCATCCCCACTGGGTTTTCCCTCTGATCAAGGGTTTCCCTAGTTAACATATCTAGTTTTATTGTACATGAGTACCTTGTTGTGGTTTTTTAATGAGGTTGATAATTTTGATAATAGTTGGATAATTTATTCACCCCCTCCCCCCCATTTATTTTGGTGAACTATATATTCTAACAGAGAAGTGAAAATGAATTGGAAAATGTTGCACACACTGAACTTCAAGATTCAAGATTTTGAAGTGTCAGATTTTAAAGGACTTGAATGATGATTATAAAATTTGGAATCGAGTTGTCATTTAACACATGTTAGAAGATTTTTTTCTCATGAAGAAATATCTTAGTCATTTCTTTTTTTTTTTCAACTCTATTTGTTTTGGTCTGATAACACACACCCCATTTTGAGTCATAAAAAGAATGGGAGGCTATAATTTCAAAATCCTATTCCAACACTAATGAAGGGTACCTGCCTTAATAACATAAACTCATAGCAGAAACAAAGAAACAACAAAAAAACAAGAACAAAAATATGAATTTCTAATTTGCATTGCAAATGCAGTATTATAGAATTCAGAAGTACAATACGCTAACCCACATGGGTGCCCTCATTACAATAATTTGCAAGATAAGCTAAAAATAATCACCCAGACATCTCCTAGATAATTTGTGGGCCTTTACTAAATAGATAATTTTATGCCATCTAGGAAGGTTTTAGGCAATGAAACATAATACTTAGGGTTGACAGACCCTAACAATATATATATAGTCAGCCAAATACATCTTTCATAGTTATTTTAGATATTTTGGGTAGCCTAACTTTAGAAGGCCAAAACTCTCAAACCAGTGCTCTGATTGGCTATTATAACCAATTTTTGGAATTGCTAGCTCTCCTAATCTATAGACTTGAAATAGTGCAAGTTTCCCTTTGTCAAGTTTTAGACCTCATCTGGGCACACTAAGGCCTCCAATGGTGAGCCTAAAGATTTTTTTGCAAACTTTTCCACTATAAATCTGAAATAACTTCTCTAGTACTTAAGCTGGAGCAATGGGAGTTGTATGGTAGGCTTATTACAATAAAATGAAACTTCCTGTAGAAAATGAGAACATTCTAAGCTCATATGAAAAATTTACTAAAAATAGCAAGTTCCCATAAATAGTAACTAGCTTGTCTACTAGTCATTATTAAACAGAAAAGACTAAAACAAAAATATCTTTTAGTGATGCAAGATTTATCTTACACCTAGGATGCTCTTGCATCAACTACATAGTTAGGTTCCTTAGTAGTTTAGGACCTTCCTCTAGGTCTAGGTAAGTCCTCAATCATAAATTAGGCATGATTGAACAAGTGTGTAGGGTAGAAAAATTAAATTCTAGTCTCAAAGTGTAGAAAGTGTAAAAATGCACACAAGTTCACATGTGCATGTGTGCTAAGAGTATAGATGCACACTCACATCTTATTGAGGATGTGCACATGAACACTTACACATGTGCAAACTTGCACTTGTGAGCACGCTTGGAGGGTTGTGCCTTTGTAGGTGTTACCTCCTAGATTAGTAGTTTTTTAATAACATATTGATAGGAAAAAATACATCAAGGGGTAGATAATTTCCATGTTCAACATATCTATTCAGATACCAAGGCCAACTATAAGGATTTTTCCTTCTTCTTCTTTGGGCTTTGAATCTTTAAGCTCTAAAAAGGCTAGGTGATTGAATGTCATATTCATTCATATGGTACTAGTTTCCAAAAACATACACTTGATTCCTATACAAAGTAGATATAATCTTGAAACTTCTATGCTTGTGCAAACAACAAAGACATGAAATAGCTAATAACATGACCTATGAACTTGAAAAGCTAAGTGAGGCTAAATCTTGTCAACTCTTCAACATAAAAGGGAAAAAACTTTGATTAATGATATATTCAATCTCAAAGTTGATAAGTCCCTTATCCATTGGGCATTAAATAAGTAAGAACATACATTTAGATACCCACGATATACACATATACCTAGATGTCAAATCTATCCATTCACCTTATAGATAGACAATATATCTTCAAAATAAATCTCATACTTATCAAATCCTCCTATGATCCCTACAATTCTATCAATTGCATATCAAGAAATTTACTTAAGTCCTTGAGCCAACATTAAAATACACAATATCATACAACTTAAAAGCCAACTAGAAAATATGCACCTTGTACATATATCATAGAAAATGACAAACCCATACAGAGGAATCAAGGTTTAGATTGAAACTTTCAACAAAGCTTTTTATTCATTTCCTTGAATCATATTAATCAAATGTATACAAAAAATCAAAAAATATACAATAGATGAATGCATTATCTAAATGTTTATAAGAAACTACAATTTTTGTTCATAACAAAGAAATTATTTGAGAAATGTGGAATTGTGATCATGAAAAACCTTCAAACTAGAACCATCCTTGCTGGATTACAATAATGAAAAATATCCAAAAAAACTAGAACCATGCAGTGGTCTTACAAAAGTAAGATTGGAACATTTATAAAATGAGAGAAAAAGGGAATAAATAGATAGGAAGAAATCCCAGATCAGATTTGATACTACCATTTGTCCACTTGAAACTTTCACACCTATTATTGTATAACTTATCTCATTTCTCCTTAGCCAAAAATTAAATCCTCTCATTATTGGTTCAATAAACTTGCAAAAATATCTCATTAGAATGATGGAAAACCTTCTTAGAGAAAAAATTATATTTTTTGCATGAAAATTCACTTTGGAAATTTCAAAAAGAAACAAAAATGAATATTCTAGAGAGTAGATGGAGAACCATGGCAACAAAAAGACATATTTTGAATTTATCAAGCATGGGAAACACCAAGGAGTGGTTATGAATTATAAAAAATTGCTAATTATTAATGAAACAAAGAATTCCAAAACTCTTCCTTGCTCTACTTGAAAATCAGATAACTATAATGGCTAAATAGATTAAGCATCAATACTCATTTCTCTTGGCATAATTTTTTCTCCTACTTCATGGTTTGAGTAAACAAAACTAGTCTTTTCTAACATCTTAGTCAAATCTCTAGCTAACCTCCTAGTGAGAACTATGTGTCACCATATGATAGGATGGACTCATCACCTTGTCACCCTCTCACAACTTCATGGCCCTAACTTGTGACCACACTTTAACTCAAGCCACCCTATGACAAACAACCATTCATCCCATTACACATGACTATCTTGAACATAGGTTAAGTATTGTAACCAAGTGATTCCTTGTTTTTGCATTGTTGGAGCACAATTTGCTAATGACTAGATTTTGTTGCAACCACATAATCAAATTTTCTCTATGTCCTTTTATCATTTTCTACTAGTCCTAGTTATTTGAAACCTTTTAGTCCTTAAGGTCTCAATTGCAGAAATACTACCAATTGCCTCTTCACAACTGTTATTTTTAAACCACTTGTCAACCTTACAACAACGTGATGGCCCTTTAACTTGAATACTTTCTCCATTAGTTTTTTCTTGCAATTGAATGTGCTTGTTGCCCATATTGACCTATGATGTTGCAAAAAAATGCACTCTAATGATGATCATGCCTTTTCCATAGTTTATCCCATAACACTCTTACTAACTATGACCATGCCAAAAGGCTTATCCTTAGTTGTCACATCTTTTCCACCCCTTTTCTTAACCACTATGCTTGACCTATGATAATGTGATAGCCTTGAGCATTGACTAGCATGAATCCATTTTGCAAGCTTATAAATTAATCTTTCAATAATTAACCCTTGTGAATGTTTAATCAGAGCACTTTTCCATTTTTCTACTTAGACGTTAGCTTCTATTTAACTTTATGTGAAGATGCGATGAGTTAAATTTTAACATCTTGATTATAGTTTGTGCATTGGCAACTAAAAATTCCTTCAATATTTTCTAACCTACGATAGTGCGACAAACAATTCTTCGCCACTTCACAACCTAAAACCCATGGTTTCTCTTAACCATGTGTGAGCATGCAATAACCTTAAAAGATAACTTCATCCTTCTATTTTTACCATCATAACCTCAACCTCATAGTTATCATTAGCACTTTTGATGTTCTAATGACCCTCTGATTAACCATTTTGTATTTTGCAATGTTACAAAAAAATCTTAATTATCTTTGAACCTTCCGATGGTGGAAAACTTCAATATTTACCTTTTGTGCAACTATGCAACTTGAACTTGAGATCCTATATGACTACTTTTGATGGAGAAATGATTAACCTTATTCTCTTTTTATCAATGTGGCAAATCCTTTGAATTTTTTAACATTAACTTTCTTTTTAACCATGTGAAGATGTAATGAAGGCATCTTCTACACTTCACCACTTCAATCCTAGGTTAATCTTAACCTCTTGCAAAGTTGTGATGGTTCTGAAATTTAACTATTGTTTCCTCTACTATGGGCTAACTGATACAATTCAACATCCACTTTCATTTATATGATGTTTTGGTATTTCAAACTACCAAGTAACAAAATACTTGATACCAAGATGGTGAAGATAAAAATAGCTTAAGGATTAGCTATTTCTTATGCTCAACTAAATGGTCTTTAGATCTGAAACCAACTTCAACAAAATCATAAAAAAATTCTACTCTTTTGGCTCTGCAAAACAAAGATGGGTCCACCTAAGGGATAAAATGATTCTAACTTAATAATATCTCCACACTTAATTCATTCAATGACATTTTCTAAGAACACTCATCCCCTATAGTAGATGTTTTCTTATAATTCTTCTCAAATTTATAAGTAATTCTAGGTCACAATAGCTAACTAAAATGCAATGATTAAATGAAAACAAGTATTGACTAGCTATGATACTCTTCATGTTGGATACAATTGTTAATTGTGTATTTTATTTGATGTTACACAAATTTCATATCAGTCATTAGTGAGAGTCTACTAAGCTTAGATGATCAACAAAACTATTTACAGTGTCTACCAAACGTTCCTAAACATTACATAGTAAAGTTAGTTCTTACCGAGCTCACTTGGGCATCAAAGGATTTCGTAATAGAAAGTTAGTGTTAACTGAGCTCCCAAGGTTAATGAAGAAACTTCAATGTCTACTGAGCTCACTCGGGCATCAAAGGATTTTCTAGAAGAAAGTTAGTGTTAACCGAGCTCCCAAGGTTAACAAAGAAAAATCAATGTCTACCGAGCTCACTTGGTCATCAAAGATAATGTGGCAGAAAGTTAGCTTCTACTGAGCTCACAAGTCAGCAAAGGAAGGTCAATGTTAATCAAGTTCACTCGATCTGCAAAATATTTTTTCTGAGTTTGTAGTTTTTACCAAGCTTCACTTGGTTAACACTAGAAAATCATTCTAGAGCAGTGGTTACCGAGCTGGGTCGGCCAGCGAAAGATTTTATTGTTTTGACATTAAGTTGAATTGTTTCGTGCAATAAGTGTAGCCAACTAATGGAATGATTTTTTAGTTGTTGTAACCTATATTTTAGCCAACTTGATGATCTAAAAGATATATATATAGATGTTCAAGTTGTAAATTGAAGAGAGAGTGTGAAGAAATGGATGAGGATGGAATAAGTAAATATTGAGCGAATACTGATGAACGATTAGATATTCTAGAGGAGCTACAAAGTTGTATTTGATCAGTAAGGATCTAGTAAAGTAGAATAGAGATCTATAATCAGAAAAAGATAAGTTGCATATCATTCAAGTCACTTCATTGTTGCTTTCTAATCATTGTAATAGTGAACCTAGAATCTCTTTACACAGTTGGTTTAATAGCCATTTTGTAAATCCTCTAACAAGGTGATAGTTTAGTTGAATGGTTCTAAAGACCTCTAACCAGACCACTCCTAACAGGGTGATTAAATCCTCTAACAAGGTCACACCTAATAGTGTGTATTATAACCTTTAATCGGGTTGGCTCCTAATAGGGCTCACTTCAGAAGAGCAAAAATTGGTGACTAGTTACTTGATGGTTTTTCTCATATTGGGTTTCCACGTTAAATCTTGTGTCTCTTGTGCTCATTTATTTATAGTCTTTGCATACATATTAATAACTATGAATGCTAGATGATTAGTAACTAGTTAACCTACCGAGTTATAGTATTTCTGCACTATTTACTGAGTATCAATAGTAAGTAAGCATTATAGAAATCTAAGGGATTTTTGGAATTTTTTTTGTGGTAGTTGATTGACCCCTCCCCTCTCAGTTACTTCATCTATATTTCCAACAATTGGTATCAGATCTTTTGGTGCATACAGGATAAGATTTAAAGGATCTAAGCCAAAGATCAGGATGTCTTATAAGAGGGAAATTCCAAGACTTAACAGGGACAACTTCTTAGCATGGCAAGGGTTGATGAGACTTCATCTAGCTTCTATTGGAGATACAAGACTAAAATACCTTGATGAAAAATATGCAGAACCAACTGGTACACTATCTGTCAATGATATAGCTAAAAAGAAGACCCACAACATTATGATGATAGATATAGCATCTGCTCCGAGTTATGAAGAATTTTATGACATCAAGGACTACAAATCTACCTTTGACATGTGGGAAAAGCTGAAAGAAATCTATGGAAGAGATGATAATGTAAGAAGAGCCAAAGCAGAAAGTTTGAGAGGACAGTTTTATCAAATGAAAATGAGAGAAGATGAAAACATTGCCAAATATGTTGAAAGAGTCAAAGCATGTGTTAGTGCAATCAAAGCATCTAGAGGAGATATCAAGGAGGATACAGTTTTAAGTAAAGTTCTTAGAACATTACTACCCATTTATGCAATTAGAGTCTCTGCAATTCAAGAAAGAAGATGTGAAGAAAATCATACGATAAATCTAGAGGCCATAGTTATAAGATTAACTGTATTGGAACTAGACAACTTTGACAACTATGTTCCAACTTCCAAGACTATTGAATCAGCATTTGAAGCCAAGCTTTCACTCAAGGAGAAAATAAATAGAAAAAGGAATCTCGGTCAAAAAGTGAAGACAAATCAGACCAAAGTTCAGACAGTGATCTTGAGGTAATTGAAGCTCTACTAGCAAGAAAATATTCTAGAGGCAAAGGAAAATATAAAGGTAAAGTTCCTCTAATCTATCTTTCATGTGAAGAAGTTGGTCATATTTCTAGTAGGTGCCTAAACAAGTAGAACAAAGATGAGAAGAAAGGTTAAACATATAATGGCAAGAAAGACTTCAAATCATTCAAGGATAAAGGTAAGAAAACATGTTCTATGGCTAAAGATTCTAATGATTCTAATGAAGAAGAAGAAGATGAAATTGTCTACATTGTTGTGAAAGATGAGTCAGATAATGATGAGAAAATGGCACTCATTTCTTATATGAGAAAAAATGATACATGGATCATAGATAGTGGTTGTTCTCGTCACATGACTGGTGATAAAACTAAGTTTGAATACATTGAAGACTATGATGGTGGTAGTGTAATATTTGGTAACAATGAACCTTGTTGTATAAAAGGAAGAGGAAAAATCTCTCTAACCAAAGAACTTATATGTGATAATGTCTATTGGGTAGAAGGACTAAAGCATAATTTGTTCATTGTGGCATAGCTACTCAATAATGGATTCAAAGTAGAATTCATGCATTGGAAAAGCAAGATTGTTGGATGGCAAAGGAAAACTGATTGGATCAAGCACTGAAAAAAAAGGTAACTTATTTTATCTTTAACTTGGTGAATGTTCTTGTTTTATTGCTCAAATTGAAGAAAGTTGTTTATGGCATAAAAGGTTGAGTCTTGTAAATTTTGATAATTTGGTGAAGATAAGAAAATTAAAGAAAGTAGGAGGCATTCGTAACATAAATAAACCTGAGGTCAGTCTATGAAAGAATTGTCAGATTAGTAAAATAGGAAAGACTAGTTTTAAAAGTATAAACTATTAGTCTAAAGATATATTAGAAATTGTGCATACTGATTTATGTGGACCCATTGGAATTGAAAGTTATACTAGAGAAAAGTTCTTCATTCTTTTTGTTGATGATTACTCAAGAATGACAACTGTCATGTATCTAAGGAACAAATTAGAAGCATTTGAGAAATTCAAATGGTATTTGGCTAGAGTAAAAAGGGAAACCAGGAAAAGACTGAAATGCTTGAGGTCAGAAAAAGGTGGAGAATTCATTTCACATGAGTTCAATATCTTTTGCATTGAAAGTGGAATCAAAAGACAGGTATCAGCTCCTGGAACTCTTGAGAAAAATGGAATAGCTGAAAGGAGGAATAGATCTATCATGGATTGTGCAAGAACCTTAATGATTAAAAAGAGCATTGCTATCAAATACTGGAAGGAAGCTATCAGCACTGCAGTTCATACCTTGAATCAAGTATAGCTAAAAAAGGACTCATTCAAAACTCCCTATGAGCTATGGTATGGCTATAAACCTAATGTAAGTTATCTAAAACTATTTGGAAGTAAATGTAACATTTTTAAAGAATCTAGAAAAGGCAAATTTGATGTGAAAAGTGATGAAGGAATTTTTTTGGGATACTCTTGAAAAAAGTAAATCATAGAGATGTTTGAACTTGTCTACTTACAAAGTCATAGAAAGTGCACATGTGAAAGTTGATGAGTTTGCAGAAAGGATTGAAGAAGAAAGAAAAAGGGAAGTAGAAGATTATAAAAGGTTTTTTTTCATTGAACTTGATACAGAACCAGTCAATCAGGAATCTTTTGCTCCTGAGTCATCAGTAACCAAGTTACAAGAAGTTCAAACTGAGCTACAACAACACAAATTACATTCAGATATTATCGAGCAAGTGTCTACTGAGTCTGAAGGACCCAAGCCAATATCTGCTAAGCCAGATAAGCCAGAACTTGAAGTTGAAGTGCAAGAGGATAACAATGAAATTCATTAAAAAGGCAAGGAACCTATATTAGTAAAATATGTCAAGAGACATCATTCAGCAAATTAGATCATTGGAGACAAATCTGAAGGAACCATGACAAGAAGTAAGTTGAAAGGTACTTTTTTACGTGTTGATTTTGAACCTAGAAATATCAAAGATGCATTGAGAAATGATAGTTGGATTGAGGCTATGAATGAAGAAATAGAATAGATAGATAAAAATAAGACATGGACTCTTGTGCCTGGGCCTAAAGAAAAAAATGTGATTGGAACTAAGTGGATATTCAAAAACAAGTTGACTAAAGATGGTAAGGTATCAAGAAACAAAGCTAGACTACTATGCAAAGGATATGCTCAAGAAGAAGGAATAGACTATGGAGAAACTTTTTCTCCTATTGCATGATTGGAAGGAGTCAGAACCCTACTAGCATATGCTACTCACAAAGGATTTAAAGTTTATTAGATGGATGTCAAGTCAGCATTCCTCAATGGTATACTGGATGAAGAAGTTTACATTTAACAACCTACAGGTTTTGTTGATCCAGATAAGAAGAATATAGTTTCTAAATTACACAAGGCATTGTATGGTCTGAAACAAGCCCTTAGAGCATGGTATGAAAGATTGCATAACTATCTTATTCAGATTGGTTTTCAAAGAACTAATGACAACAATAGCTTGTATATAAAGGAAGGACCATATAATAAGATTGTCTTGGTAGAAATATTTGTAGATGATACTATTTTCATAGGGAACGATGATCTTTGCAAAGAATTTTTAGAGAAAATGAACAAGGAATTTGAAATGTCTATGTTTGGTGAAATCAAATTCTTTGTTGGTCTTCAAATTCAGCAAAATAAAAATGGTATCTACATCACTCAATCAAAATACATCAAGGATATATTGAAAAAAATTGGTATGGAAGATTGTAAACCAGTTGGGACTCCTATGTGTACTTGATTAAAACTTACCAAGGAAGATGAATAAAAAGAATTAGATCAAACATTGTATAGATCTATGATTGGAAAGTTGCACTATGTAGTTCATACTAGGCTAGATATTGCCCTCGAAGTTGGTATTGTAGCAAGATTTTCAGAAAAACCAAGAGAAAATCACATGATGGCAATCGAAAGAATAATGAGATATTTGAAAGAAACTAAAGATTATGGTTTATGGTACAAATTTGGAGGTAATCTAGATTTGAAAGTGTTTACTGATACTGATTGGGCAAGAAACCTTGATGATAGAAAAAGTACTAGTGGAGGAGCATTCTTTCTTGGAAAGAGGTTAGTTTCTTGGACAAACAAAAAGTAGAATTGTACATCCCAATCTACAGCAGAGGCAGAGTGTGTTTTTGCAGTAGTAAACTATTCTAATACTATTTGTTTTAAACAATTGTTGGAAGGCATGAAGGTAGAAATCAAAGAACCAGTTGTTATGTTCTGTGATAATACAAGCGCAATCAACATATCTAAGAATCTAGTGATGCATTCCAAAACCAAGCACATTGCAATAAAATATCATTTTTTCCAAGAATTGGTGCAAGATAAGGAGATCAAATTGAAATATATCCATACAAAGGAACAAATTGCTGACATATTCACAAAGCCATTACCTAAGGATGCATTCTTGTATCTAAGAGGTAAGCTAGGGGTCACTCCCCTATCTGAAGTTCACTAAAATGAAGTTTTAGTAATGCATCAATGCATACCAAGTTGAAGATCTATCAGTTGATACTGCATAATCAGGAAATATTGCATATGAATTAGTACTAAAGGTACATTAAAATTCATTTGAGTTGGGTTGTCTTTGGCATGTGTTGTCAAAGAGGGAGAGTTTTATTATCATATCTTTCTAAAATTTGTTTGAAAAGAAGAGTTTTCTATGTAATTCCTTCACAGAAGGAGATTACTGAAAGAGGGAGAGTTTGCTATCTAATAGAGAAAGTTGTTCTGATAGAAAAAGACTTGTTAGACTCATTTTAAAATTTTATTCTGCTATGACATGTTGTGTTGCCATCAATGCCAAAGAGGGAGATTGTTGGATATAATTTTTAATTGTGTATTATCTTTGATGTTACACAAATGTCATATCAATCATCATACAAAGTCTACCAAGCTTAGATGATCAACAAAGCAATTTATAGTGTCTATCAAATGTTCTTGAATATTACATAGTAAAGTCAGTTCTTACTGAGCTCAATCGAGCATCAAAGGATTTTGTAACAGAAAGTTAGTGTTAATCGAGCACCCAAGGTTAATGAAGAAAAGTCAATGTCTATCGAGCTCACTCAGGCATCAAAAGATTTTTTAGTAGAAAGTTAGTGTTAACCAAGCTCCCAAGGTTAACAAAAAAGAGTCAATGTATACCCAGCTCACTCGGTCATCAAAGATAATGTGGTAGAAAGTTAGCTTCTACCGAGCTTGCAAGGTCAGCAAAGGAAGGTTAGTGTTAATTGAGTTCACTCGGTCTCCAAAGGATTTTTGTAGGGTTTGCAGTGTTTACCAGGCCTCACTTGGTTAACACTAAAAAACCATTCTAGACTAGTGGTTACCAAGCTAGGTCAGCCAGTGAAAGATTTTATTGTTTTGATATTAATTTCAATTGCTTCATGCAATAAGTGTAGCCGACTAATGTAATTATTTTTCAGTTGTTGTAACCTATATTTGAGCTGACTTGATGATCTAAAAGATGTGTGTGTGTGTGTGTGTGTGTGTGTGTGTGTGTGTGTGTGTGTGTGTGTGTGTGTGTGTGTGTTCAAGTTGTGAATTGAAGAGAGAGAGTGAATGAATGGATGAGGATGGAATAAGTAAATATTGAGTGAATACTAATAAAGGATTAGATATTCTAGAGGAGCTGCAAAGTTGTATTCGATTAGTAAGGATCTAGTAAAGCAGAACAAAGATCTGTAATCAGCAAAAGATAAGTTGCATATCATTTAGGTCACTTCATTATTGCTTTCTAATCATTGTAATAGTAAATCCAAAATCTCTTTATAGTGTTGGTTTAATAGCCATTTTGTGAATCCTCTAACAAGGTGACAGTTTAGTTGAAGTATTCTAAAGACCTCTAACCAAGCCACTCCTAAATCCTCTAACAAGGTTAGACCTAACAGTGTGTATTGTAACCTTTAACAGGGTTGGCTCCTAACAGGGCTCACTTTAGAAGAGTGAAAATTTTTGACTAGTTACTTGGTGGTTTTTTCCATATTGGGTTTCCACGTTAAATATGGTGCCTCTTGTGCTCATTTATTTAATCTTTGCATGCATATTAATAACTATGAATTCTAGATGATTAGTAACTAGTTAACCTACTGAGTTATAGTATTTCTGCACTATTTATCAAGTATTAGCAGTAAGTAAGAATTATAGACATCTAAGGGATTTTTGGAATTTTTTTTGTGGTAACTAATTCACCCCTCCCCTCTCAATTACTTCATCTATATTTCCAACACTTCATAAATTTAAAGTAAAATTGATTTTGATTCTAAGATTTTTCTTGATGCTTATCCGTGATTTCATCATATACAAACTAGAATAATTGATCGGTGCCTCGTCCATTTGGGATTTAGAATCTACCCAACTATTTTTACCTAATTGATTGCATTGCAATCAATATTTATCCACAATTTTCATTAAAACTCATTCTTATGCATATCCTTCTTATTGCCTATAAATCCTATCATACCACTGAAGCATTTACTTAATTCATTTAATTAAAAGCAATAGTGAACTCATATACAACCTATTCAAGTTGTAGTAAATTGAATAAGCTTTGACGATACAACCTCAAGATAACTAGTAAATAACAATGGAGATAAGATTTAGAGAAAATAAATATGGTGGTGATTCATCTTTGTATAATTAGTTCCCTTTGAAAATTATGTGACATTGGGATACTAGTCAAAACAACTGAAGAGAAGAGACCATGATCCTAGAAAATTAATGTATTCTCAAACTTGTAGAGAAAATACATCAAAAAATTGGCATGAAGGAAATTGGACCAAATGTAAACCTAGCAAAAACTAAAAATTACATAATAGTTCTGACACCCTCTCTAGCCTTGGTGTCTCGTATATATAGTATGTGATGCAACAAGTTTTAGGCATAGAGAGTACAAATAGTTGTCCTTAAGACAAAAAGATATTTACAAAAGTTACTATAATAAAAGAAAAAAATTTCTACAACAAGATGATTTCTATCCTATCTACTACACTTTTTTGTTGAGGAGATTGTGATTGTCTTTGTTATAATTGTCATTCCTTAGATAATGTGACCATTTGAATTGCTTGTGATGGACCATATTCTGATATCTAAAAACTAAGTTTCACTTGTGGTTCTCCACCTAGGTCATCTTGCACCAACAAACTAACATTTACATTTGATTCTCTTGTTATCAAGTCATCAGCTTGAACATCTCTATTTGTTTCTATAGTTTATTGTTTATCCTTTTCCTACTTTGTTTTTACTGCTGTATTAGTTGTTTGCAACTCATCTTCTTCCATTTAATCTTAATTGGTTTCACCAAGTTCTAACTACTTTACATGTACAAAATCTACCATCCACTTGTCAAAAAGTGTGTCATTTGGAAAATTAAAATTTATAATCTCATGTTGTTTCTTCAACACATATTCTCCTAGTTTGTTTATTTCAATAAATTCCTATCTTAAAGAATCATAAAATATTTGAACTTTAACAACTTCTTTAGTTGTATTTGCAAACCATGCATGTTTATTTTCATTTATGACCCTATTTCACCTAAGGAATAAAAAATCATCCAATTTTGTGGTCCATTCCTCTTTATCTTTTAATTTATCCTTTTTATTTAGTACATGGGGAAAGAGTTCAAAGTTTCTACTCCTATATATTGAAAGATAGTTTATGATTCTCCTCTATAATGTAATTATGTTACTATCAAAATAATAGAGATCATTAGTCAAGTCAAAAGTCTTTTCTATTTACTCACAAGAAAAACTAATAACTAAAAAACATAAAACAGTGACAATTTTATCTGTCTTGTTCGATTTTTTGACACTTGGGCTCAGAGCATTCTCAATTCCCTTTAGCTCATTTCATTTATTTATTAATTTTTTTAATTGCTCATGAAATTTAGGGAAACCAATTTTATCTACAAAATACACAATTATTTTCCTCAACCTATCCTCATACTAGATATCTAGTTCCATATGAAATGCCCAAAGTTTCTTCTTTTCTTCTTCAAAACACTCTGTTGTATAATATTGAGGTCTTTGTGGGCCATCTGGCATTTCTATTGAAGGAGTTGATTTAAAAGGCTCAACTAGAGGGTGTAGATAAGTAATTCTAGGTTTGCTAGACTATCCTTGGTGCCCTATCACCTTATTTTCAAGTTCTATTCACTTTTATATTTCTTTATTGTACGCCCCTAGACCCTCTTCATATTTTTCTTGTAATTCTAATTTTTCCTTTTTCTCCCTCAAGGTTGTGGCTAGGGTGAGGTTTGTTGTTCCTAAATTTAGCTCTATGTCTTCCTCATTTGGAGTATCTTCTACTCTTTTTACAATAAATTTTCCCATCGTATTTGTATCATCAAGATAAGATGAATTGGCTCTAGATCCTCTTCTTAGGACTGAATCACTAAGGTACCATGATCTTGACTAAACTTAGAACCTATTAGACCCTTTTTCTCCTTTTCATCTACACATAAGTACTTAATAATAGTGTTAAAGAACATAGCATCTGCAATGTCCCAATTTGGTAAAAGCAAAACCCCAGATAATTTTATCATTCTTCTTCCTTCTTTAGGGGTCAAACTTTTAAAAACTAGTGTCATCTCATCCTTTATTTGAACTAGTATGTATGCCTCTTCCATTTTAGAATTATTTTTCTCTCTTATTACACCTTTCTTCAAATAGTTCAATATTTTGTTTCCATGCATATTGATAAAAATCTCTTGATTTAAAACTATCATCAAAAAGAAATTCATTACTAGCTTGTTCTACCACAAGGTCCAATTCCCTTCCTCTGAAAAATCCCCCTCGGGATCCTAATTGCTCCATTTCCTCCTTAGTGATTTGTTTATCTCCTACATGCAATGGGGATTATGTGGGTGAGTATTCATCTATTTGGGATACTTAGTTCTTCTTCTATCTTTTTCCTCTTGAGCTTTGGCTCCTTAGGCCTCTCTTCCAAAATAGTATTGGTTGATCTAGCTATTTGTTTACCCTTTTCAACTATAGCTAGATCTCCTCTAAATAACCAATTTTCCTAATCCTACTTCATGGGTGGAAGATAATTTTGCATTATTTGGCAAGTCTTGTTAGGATATGAATTGATAAAAAATATCTTCTTTTAATTCATAGCCTTCATAATCTCAAGAAAAGTGATTGTCAATTTATTTATGTTAGCTGCTTCTATGTTTTCATCTTTAAAAAGCTTATAATCTTTGTCAAAAGAATTAATAAACTCTAAAACCCTGGAATAAACTCTCCATTTCTCCTTTTTGATCTCTTGTTCCTAGAGAGAGAATTCATTTCTTATTACATCTTTAGGAAATTAGGCTTGATGTTCTTTAGCATTAGTCTCAGCCCTCTATCTAAATATTTCAAAAAAATCCTTCAGTATAAATGAAATGATCGTGAGAGACAACCATTTTGTATGGGTCTAAGAATTTATACAAAAACAACCAACCACATTTTGTGATCATGAATTCATGGGAAACTATACAAGATTGGAAAATAGAGCCCCTAGACTGACAAGCTAGTTGTGCTTCCTCCAAACCACATATTTACCATAAAGTCTTAGCTATTCCCACCTTAAGAGGCACCTAGTATGGAAGCACATGTGGAGTTCCTTAGAATCCATATACTCTAAAGACTATTGAGATAGGGTATGGTATGATATCTACCCAATTATGGGAGAGTTCCAAACTAGTAGGGCTATCCATAGGCCT
This sequence comes from Cupressus sempervirens, assembly GCA_028749045.1. Classification (NCBI taxonomy): domain Eukaryota; kingdom Viridiplantae; phylum Streptophyta; class Pinopsida; order Cupressales; family Cupressaceae; genus Cupressus; species Cupressus sempervirens. The sequence continues at coordinate 714,698,301 of CM053790.1, forward strand.
AATGAAGTATAGCAATCATTTAGGTATCTTGGGATTATCCTTTAATAATAGGCTCCTCAACTTAGATGAAAAGTATCTATCAAATCTCAAAAAACTGGATTCCTCTACACCCCATGTCATATCTGCAATCCACAATTGAACTTGTAGAGATTCTCCCTCATATTCTCTTTTTAGCTCCATTTCCTTTTATAAGAAAGTAACTCCCTTGTACAAAAACATATTCATCAATAAAGAATAGTAGCAAAAGGTTTTCTCATTTTTTCCCTTTACAATTCCAATTAAACCTATGTGAATTTCTTCTATTAGATAAGATGCAAAATCAAAAAAAAAAATTCACAACAAAGGAAGAGATTTGTATCATCATATTCATGAGCTTTATTGTCATATACACTTATTGATCTTCACAAAGACCTTGCACAAAGTCATGTAGAAGTCTATGGCCCTAGAATTGAAAAACCTTCTCCTTGAAAGTCTGTTTAGTTGATATTGTAATAAAAGTCAAGCTACCAATTGTGGTCAATTATAACCTCAAAGCTCCTTACCTAACTTGATCTATATGATACAAGTATTCTTTATCCAATCCCTAAAAATCAATGACCTCATGATAATCTATGGGTGGCTCCATTCCAAAAACTTCTTGAATTTCTTCTACAATAATTTTTGTTAAAAATTCCCCATCTATTCTCCTTACCATCCTAGCTACTAGGTCATAATTTTGGACTATTACTATGAGAAGGTCTAAATCGATGAGTACCCCAAGAACTACTGAGTTACCTAAATCAAAATTCTAAATATTTTCATAACGAGCAAAAAAATTCATCTTTGGGAACCATTTCTTAAACAATTGGAGCCCTATTTTGGAAGTTATTTAATCCCTATTCCAATTCCCCTTATCAAACAAACCATATGCATCTTGGAGTCTACGGTCTATAGAAACTATTTTCCTTGTTTGGGATGATTCATTTGTAGATTCACTCAATTGTTCCAAACAAAAGTCATGGATATTTCTACTAGCATATTCTACCTTCCCAGAGAAACCCTTTTTTGGAGGCATATTGGACAATAATGAATAGAAATCAGAATTATTTGAATTATATACTAAATAAGATACTTACATGGATTTCTTGTTTCTTTTCTAAATGTAGAAAAAAATCACTAATGGGTAACTGCAACAAGTTGTGGTGCCAAAAGAGGGGTATAAGTGGACACTTTTTTTATGAAATGAGCAATTCTTGAACTTCAACAAGAATTTGAAGATAGTTATGCTCAAAATTTTAAGATATGAAAAAAATAGAAGTAGTAGTCCTTAGAGTCTAGTTTCTAAACTACTAATTCTTTTTCAAAATGGTCTAGTTTTAGGTCCTCAAAAAAGGGGGCCATAGAAAGTGGTACTGTTTATTCCAGAAAAACATAACATAGTACAAAGTGTGGTCTCCCTAAAATTTTAACTTTTTTTTTTGAAATTCTTTAATTGCTTTGGTCAAAAGTTACCTAACACTATGTAGTTTATCCTAGATTTTTTTAGTAATTTTATAATGTGTATTTTTTAAATGAATTTTTTAATTAGTCAAAACCCAAAAATGTGAATCTATATGGTCCCCCCTAGAAATGATTAAAAACTAATCTAAAATCAAAACTTCATTTTTTCAAAGTGTGTAGAAAGGAGTCTAGTTTCTAAAAAACTAAGTTGTTGTAAAATTTGATGAACAAGCTGAAATCTACATCCCAATTAGTACATGTTGATTTTTGACAAAAAATGGACATATATTCAAAAGAAATTATAGATGAAAGGCTTGAAATAGTTCAAATAAAAAATAAATTATATGGTTATATAGCTAACATAGAAACCTACAACATCATGTAATGTAATTTTATTGATGCTCAACCACAAGGAAACTTGAAGGAGAGCACACAAGAAAAATTAATCATTTTTTATATGTTCGTAGAAAAACACATCTCAGACCAGTTTATAGACTCCAAACCTTCAGCTTGGATCCCCAAGGCAAAACTAAACCATAGGCTTGGTAGAATAAAAAGATTTTAATACCATTTGAGACCTATAGAACACACACTCTATTTAAAGCTTTCTAAATTTAAGTCTTAATAGTGTGTGTGTACCTTAGTGCACATAGACTATTAAGACCTAAATAGTGCATAGAGATCCAAGGAAAGAGGGAGAGAAAACATGAGAGAGGTCAGGAGGGTGTGTGTGTGTGTGTGTGTGTGTGTGTGAGAGAGAGAGAGAGAGAGAGAGAGTAGGGGATGAGAGAGGAGAGAGATAGTAGGGGATGGGAGAGAGAGATTGAGAGTGTAAGATTGTAGAGAGAGTAGGCAATGAGAGAGGGAATGAGAGAGGTAGAGAGAGAGAGGAGGATGGGAGTGTGTGTATGAGAGAGAGAGAGTATGGCATGGGAGAGAGTGTGAGAATGTGAGAGAAAGTAGGCTCACATAGAGAGAAAGCAAGTGATGGGAGATAGAAGAGAGAGAGTAGGTGACGAGAGAGAGAGGAAGTGTGAGAGAGTAGGGTTGGTAGAGAGAGAGTATAGGATGGGAGGGACATATTAAGAATAGGAAATGGGGGAGAGAGAGTAGGTAGTTAGAAATGAAGTAGGAGAGGGAGAGCAAGAGAGGGAGGAGGAGGATGGGAGTGTATGTGGGTGTGTGAGAGAGAGAGTGTGTAGGGGATGGGAGAGGGGAGGGCGAGGGGGGATGTGAGTGTGTGTGTGTGTGTGAAAGAGAGATAGTAAGAGATGGGAGAGGTGAGAGAGAGAGTAGCCTAAGAGAGGGAGAGAGTAAGAAGTGGGAGATGGAGTGGGAGAGGAAGAGAGAGAGGGGGGATGTTAGTGTGTGTAAGAGAGAGAGTATGAGAGAATAGGGGTGGAAAAGAGAGTAGGGGATGAGAGAGAGTAGAGAGGGAGAGAGAAAATGAGAGAGAGTAGGTGGTGGGAGAGGGAGTGGAAGAGGGAGAGAGAGAAGGGGGATGTGAGTCTGTGTGAGAGATCTAGAGAGTAGGGGATGGGAGAGAGAGAAAGGGGGATGGGAGTGTGTGTCTATGAAAGAGAGAGAGAGTAGGGGATGGGAGAGAGAGTGTGAGAGAGAGTAGAAGGTGGGAGAGATAGTGGGAGAGAGGGGGGAATGGAAGTGTGTGTAAGAGAGAGTGTAGGGGATGGGAGAGAGAGTAGGGGGTGGTAGAGAGAGTATAAGAGAGAGAGAGTAGGGCATGGGAGAGAGGGTGAGAGTGAGAGAGAGTAAGGGGTGGTAGAGAGAGAGCAAGGGATGGGAGAGAGAGAGTGAGAGTAGGGGATGGGAGAGAGAGTAGGTAGTGGGAGAGGAAGTGGGAGAGGGAGAGTGAGAGAGGGGAGGATGAGAGTGTGTGAGTGATAAAGAGAGTAGGGATGGGAGAGGAGAGAGAGGGGGCATGGGAGTGTTTGTGTGTGTGTGAGAAAGAGAGAGTAGTGGATGGGAGAGGGAAAAGAGATAAATTAGCTCGAGAGAGAGAGAGTAGGGCATGGGACAGAGAGTAGGTGGTGGGAGAGGGAGTGGGAGAGGGAGAGAGAGGGGGAATGGGAATGTGTGTGTGTGTTTGTGTGAAAGAGGGAGAGTAGGGGATGGAAGTGGGGAAAGAGAGAGAGAGAGAGAGAGAGAGAGAGAGAGAGATTAGGGGATGAGATAGATATTGTGGGCATGGGAGAGGGAGAGGGAGAAGGAGAGGGAGGGAGGATAGGAATGTGCATAAGAGAGAGAGAGAGTAGGGGATGGGAGAGTGTGTGTGAGAGAGTAGGGGATGTGAGAGAGAGTGAGAGTAGGGGATGAGAGAGAGTAGAGAGGGAGAGAGAGAGTAAGAGAGAGAGATAGTAGCTAGTGGGAGAGGGAGTGGGAGAGGGAGAGAGAGGAGGGATGGGAGTGTGTGTGAGAGATCTAGAGAGTAGGGGATGGGAGAGAGGAGAGACAGGGGGGATGGGAGTGTGTGTGTGAAAGAGAGAGAGTAGCCTTAGACAGAGAGTAGTAGATGGGAGAGAGAAATTAGGTGGTGGGAGAGAGAGAATGGGATGGGGGAGAGAGTGAGTAGGGGATGGAAGAGAGAGAGTGTAGGTAGTAGGAGAGGGAGTGCGAGAGAGAGAGAGAGAGAGAGAGAGAGAGAGAGGATGAGTGTGTGTGTGTGAGTAAGAGAGATGGAGAGAGTAGGGGATGGGAGAGGGGGAGAGAGAGTATCCTATGTGTGTGTTTGTGAGAGAGAGAGAGAGAGGGTATTGGATGGGAGAGATAGAGTAGGTGGTGGGAGAGGGAGTAAGAGAGGGAGAGTGAGAGAGAGAGAGAGAGAGAGAGAGAGAGAGAGAGAGAAGGGGATGGGAGATGAGAGAGAGAAAGATAGAGAGTAGTGGATGGGAGAGGAGAGTGAGAGTGAGAGAGAGTAGGGGATGGGAGAGGAGAGCATGAGAGAGTAGGGGATGGGGGAGAGAGTGAGAGAGAGTAAGCAATGGGAGAGGGAGTAGGAGAAGGAGATTTGGAGAGAGAGAGTAGGGGATGGGAGAGGAGAGAGTGAGTGAGAGAGAGTAGGGAATGGGATGGAAGACAAAGTGTAGGGAGAGAGAAAGACTAGGGGATGGGGGATGGTGGGCTAGGAAGAGACTTAATTTCACCTAGTGCATACACACTATAGTGTGTACATGCTTTATAGTGCGTACATGCTATAGGGTGTATGCACTATGTGAAATCACCAAAAACTGGTCATAAAGAAAGTTTGGGTCCCTATTGATCCCTATTCTACATTTTATCTATTGTGCATTATGTTGTTCCAAGAGAAAAAATTCGTTTCAAGCTGTTGGAAGTTAGTAAACACTATTTGAAGAACTTTTGAAGCTAGCAAACATGAAATTCAATCATTGGATACTCTATTTGAAGGATTTTTGAATATTCTTTCTATAGAAAAGGTTAGTGTAGTCCTTTTTAAATATTGTTTGTTAATATATAGAGACAAATTTGATTATAATTTGACATGTTGTTTAATATATAGTGAATTGATTGAAATTTGTATGTTTGAATGAATTTTTATTTGGAAATGATTAGAAATTTGGCAAGTTGGTTGATATATATTTTGTATTCATTAAAATAATTTTAATTTTTATATGTATGTGAATGATTTGTAATTTACAAATTGTAAGTAATTCAGATGTTTGAATAATTTGACATATAGAAATCATCATCATGCCAACAAATAAACCAAAAGCTCGAACTAAAGAAGAGAGGGAGGAAAATTTGGTAATTAAAAGTGATAAAATGAAACTACTACATGAAGAAAGAAAATTGCAAAGAAATAATCAAGAATTGACTTTCGAAGAGGAACAAGAACCACCGATACAAAGAAACAAAGGGGAAGAATTGAAAACACAAAGAGAATGAATGAGAATATTATGCTCAAGAAGACAATTCAAATTTGAAGCTACACCATCTTCCAATGTTGGAGTCATATCATGCTCTCATGTTGAAGAGACACTAATTTTTGGATCCAAAGATGTACACACCCCATCATGTCATGTTGAAGGCACAACATCAACATATCAAGTAGGTGATATTCCATATTTTGCATCTTATTGCCAAGGTCCATCATCTTAAGTTCAAGGTATGCAAAACACTTAACCTTATGTTGATGTTCAAAATATTGAGGGAATGGAAGAGATTGTTACACCTAGAATTTGTTTTAGAAGACCAAACTATTTGATTGATATTGATACTAACATTTTGAAATCAATGCCTAACAAGATTAGCAAGTGTACTTGTCAAATAAAAGTTAATCATATGTGAAGATTATTCTTTGAAGAATTAAATATTGCAGGTCAATGTCAATTATTTCTTGAAATGATAAAGAATTTTAAATTTAGGCCTATCATGAAGATTCTTGGTCTAAGAATGATGGATGATTCAAATGAAAAAAGCATTGGAAAGAATCTAATGAATGATTATGACAAAGTGGGTTCTAAATCACACACCAAAAATAGTAATATCACAAGACAAGTACTTACATAAACAATAGTATGTAGCGAAATGAAGAAAGCTTGACCCATGAGAAAGAAAAACAAAACATTGAAAATTAGTAGAGGTACTCGAAGGAGAGCCATGCTAAGGCATGAGAGATTGGAAGATCCAACAAAAAATGAGTTATGGAAATTAAGTGGTAGATTACCATGAAAGGATAAAGAAATTAGTGAAGTTTTTAAATCATTGATCAAATATTTTTGGAAAAATAACACACGTGTTTCCCATAATCAAAGAGATCTTGTAAGAAGAAGGATTGGTAGCCAAAATCGCAACCCACATGTGAAACATTTCTTGGACTCAACTCAAACACAATATTTTGCAACATTTATTGGTATGTATCCTCAAATTTTAATAAATCAAAGACTTTTTGAGATGGGTAAACCTGTTTATGTGAAGATAAATCACACATGCACAACTTCTTGTTGTAGGATACATTTTGAATTTTCTAACCATTTTGATGTTTTTAGGCATATATGTGTGTTTTTGCATTCTAACTTTGGTGTGCAACATTGTGACATGAATGAGCCACTAAGATCTTCAAAGAAATTTATATCCAAAATTCTATGTGAAATAGGGAATGGCCAATAATTTTACAAGACATCATGCTTTGATGATACATGATTATTTTGTGGTTCTTTGCAACTTCTATCAACTTGTGAACATATGGATAGTACACATGCAATTAGAAATAAAATATTAGATTATGGAAAATTTAAGACAATGACATATGGTCTAAAAGATGGGAAACAAGGTAAAAGATGTGATTTAGTCATTGAGAAGATTCTAGTGTATGAGCTCGTGAAGATTTTTTGTGAAAGGATTATTGATGAATATGCGAGGTATAAACATAGAGCTCGATAAATAGATTTTCAATTCAAGTTGTGCAAGGATATGTCTCCACTAGATACCATTGTTTTAGTTGTAGACTTTGTAGAGAAGTACACACCACAACCACAAAATGAGGTGTAAGAAAAGTATTATACTTCTCAATAGGTTTCCATATTTTCTCACATAACATTCATGCATTTACCTATAAGTACAAAGGATGATGGGAAGATTTTGAGGGAGTACCATTTTTACATCAGCAATGATCGATCATATTCTACAGAATTTGTACATGGTTGTTTTAAACTATTTTATGGAGATTTGGCTAATAGGGGCATACCATATCATCAACACATTAATTTGTTAGACAATTATGCATCTTAATTGAAGAATTCATTGATATTCTATTTGTTGAACAGGATGCACAGGTTATGTAGAAACCAATATATGTGAAATTTCATAGAGGCTGGTCATAGAAAGGGAGAGCATGATGGTGTAGGTGCATGCATCAAAAAATCCTTAGCTCATGATGAACTAAAGTACAAAAATGAAGCAATATTGATAGATGCAAAAATCCATTGTCTAGTGGTGTAATGCTACAATAGGTCCAAGTAAGGAAGGTGAGTCTATGGTTCATAGAATTTTTTGGTTGATAGATAATACTGACATTGCACCATATGAGGATTGTTGCACACTAATAGGATCGAGTGATTTGCACTCTTTTCAAAGCTCTGATGCAGGTTCATGAGGTATCCACACATGAAAAATGGCATGCTATTGTTCATCATATGCAGAGAAAATTTGGGATGACTATGAGTGAACTAAATGGGTGGACCAATAGGATATATAGGTTTTGGACCCAATTTAAACCTATCATCACCCAAAAACACTGAAAATGGTAGAGATGGATTCATCTATTGACTTTGATCGCTTGTCTAATCTAGTGCAACCTGATAATTAATATATATATATATATATATATATATATATATATATATATATATATATATATATATATATCTGTACTTTCAATATGTAACTTTATAACTTTTACCTAAGTATTTTATGAATTATGACCGTATTTTGTACATTTTTCACCATAGGACATGTTTTTATTGTTATTCCACCTAAACACAATAAATAAGGGATAGATTATTATTTGTGTCATTGTGTCCAAGCCAAACAAAAATGGGATCACTCAGTTATAAATGGTGAAGGTTTAGAGTACCATATCAATGTTGTGGTAGTTACTAACACATTCCATAGACAATATTATATGAAGAACCCTAACTTGTGGTTATTCAAGGATTGGTAAATAGAGAGGAAGATTCTTCATTATTAGAACCTTGTTGTCACATCAAATGTCCACTCGATAAAATATGGTGGAAAACCACATAATAAGATTCTTTGGAAAGTTCACTAGTTAGACCATGAGGTAATATTTGAGACATTAAAATGTAGAGTAGATTCTATCAATTCATTATATTGAATAAGGAGAGAGGGAGAGAGAGAGAGAAAGAGTGGTCAATTGGATCCTTGGTGTCACTATAAGCCAGGACACCAAATTGAACCAAAGGTCAAATTTGAGGAATTTTAGTTATATTGTATGCAATAAGGATTGTGTAGGGCTTTAATAGATTTAAATTCCTTGGGGTTTTTCGACAAAGATTTAGGTATCTAGGAGGTTATTAAAGCAAAAATGTCAATGTTGTTATGCAAAAAAAATGCAAAATGACAACTTTTCTCGCTAAATAATTGAAAAGGAAGTTGAACATTGGAATAACCATTTTAATGATGGTTATGACCACTAGAGGCAAGTAATAAATGTTTAAAAATGTTGTACATGGAAAGGAAAACATAGTTGTATCGACTAGTAAAGATTTCCATGACTGAAACTCTAATTTTTTGCCTTTTTCTCTATTTTCTGAGTTGTACAGATGTGTAGGGATTGGTCAAAGAAATCAACTATCATGATTGGATAGTATGATGAACTAGATCTCATTTTCAATTGATTTGAAGTTTATATCTTTTCATTTTCTTAATTTATTGCAATTTTTGTGATGGTTGCTTATTTGGGCCTAAATTCAAGGGTTTTGGCAAACATGTGCCTCTAACTTGCAAACCCATAGTTGGAATTGAATGTGTCTTTGAGAAATGCATGTTAGGGGAGTTTACTTTGATAGGGTATAGGTTTGGTCCTAAAGGAATTGGTTTGATATTTTAACCAGTTGGCCTTAGGCTGAACATGCCTATGTGTTTAGCTAGGAATTAAAGAAGAAGTAGCATTTAGGCTTACATACTAATTGTTTGAACCTAGGTGAAGTGTGAAATGGAGTTTTATGAAGGAGAGGAATAGTTCAATGGGGTTTATTTGATTCTATGAACCCATATTACAATAATTTCTTTGGAAACCTAGCCTAATTAGCCCTATTAGGTCTACAAACTAAAGTGGAGTTTAGGTATGCTAGAATGGAGTCATCGCTTGATTATTTGGAGTCTTGAAGAACTAGGTAAAATATATTTGAGAAGGTGATAATTTGGCCTTGTCCTTTTGAAATTTTGGAAGTTTTCCAAGGAAAACTAAATTTTAACCTACTAGGATTTCTAGGCCTAAGTTATGGATAATTATCCTTTGAAGGTGTTGGGGCATTGAAAGTGCATGAATCCTAGTGGTTTAGTCCTAGAAATTCTGAATCAAGTCTAATTTTGAAGTCTTGAAACATTTTTACTTGTTTTTTCTTAATCGGCCTAGTTGAGGGCAAGTGTCCCTAAAGCCATATTTTGATCCAAGTTTGCCAAGAGTCCTAGGAAAAGGAAAGGACATTAGAAGATTGGATTCCACTTGGATAAGTAAAGGTCATCATTTGGAAAAGGCTGGTAACCAAGACATCATTTTGAACTGGGTTTGGGTACCCTTAGAGGTTTAAGAACCAAGTAGAAAAAGTAGGTTATGTGCTCTGCATCAATAAGGGTCATTAGACCTAGGTGTGATAGCTAGGGTGTAGTAAGTCACAATGTATTTGGAAGAGTCACTAATTGGAATACAAGTGAAGGCATATCTTACCATAGTGTAGTAAGAAACTTAAGGGATAAGTCTCAAGCTTAGGGAAGGTTCCCTAGCATGGAATTGCTAAGGGATAGACCATTTAACAAGTTGGAAGTGTTAGAAAGTATTTTGCATGTAGTAGAAGTTTGAATTATATAGGCAGGGATAGAAAAGAGTAAAGAAAATATGAAGCAAGTGAATTGAAAAATGCACATATTTTTTCATCTTAAATAATGAAGTATATTGAGATTGACTTTCTTCAAAAAGATACAAAGGTAGATTGAAGGTCATCATCAACATTATTTTTGTTTAAAATAACCTTTCAATATGTTGCTCTTGATTTTTGCTTGGTAAGAATTAAGTATAAATCTACACAAAAATCCATTTTCATTTTGGCTCATGTCTCTTAGTGGTGTAGGAGCACTCCCACATGGAATGATGAAATAAGGGTGTTTTGGCCTCTTAGGTTTACCTTTAACCCTTTTGTGTGGCCCATTAGCAATTTGGGTGTATTATGAACTCATTGGTCAATGAGCTCACAAGGGCACAATTTATGTAATTTGAATGCATATACCTATAACCTAGGGTCGATCAGTTGTTTTGGGTCAATCTATATTCATTTGAATGGTTAAAATGCCTTTTATGTACTAAAAAGTAAAAATTTCATTAAAAATGCAAAAGTTGCTATGCAACTTTGCAAATTTTTGCATAACTAAGGAAAAATGCTTCTAATATTTCCTTCAATGGTCACAAACTTTCAAAAATGGTTGGGTCAGTTAGGGTAGGCATTCATTTAGCCCTTTCAAGTGGGTGGAAGGTACAATGTACATTTTTGGCATCAAAATCAATAAAAAGAACCTTGTATTCTACATTCTGGGCTATTTTTCTACATGGTATGGTCATGTAAAAATGCATAGGGATCTATGCTTCAAATGGTTTGATATATATTTGAATCACCTTTCTAATGCAACTATTTTGAGGTCTTCAAATGCTGTAGAACTCAAGTTATTCCTATTTTAGTATTGACAACCCAAAATTCAAGGCTTTTAAGGGTTTTGATTGAAATCAAGATTTAATGTGAGATTCCACCATAGGAAAATTATTGCTTTTGGTGGAATCCTTGTATTTTTAATGGACTTTAAGATGATTTTAGTTTTAGGTGATAAGATGTAGGGAGAAGGAAGAAACATGATGCCCTAGATGCATATACCTTGTATGCATCAATACACAAACTTGATGTCCATGCATTTTAAGGCCTCAAAACTCCATATTATTGTTTGTAACTTGGTAATTAGCATATCTAGATCATTCCTCAACATCTCCAAGTATTTTCATATTTTTAGCACATTTTTAAATGGTACCTTCTTTTTAAATGTGGCCTAATTAGCCCTTGTGTCTAAATGTTGTCCTCACAGGTTTTGACAATTTGCTTACTAATCAGATCTCTCCACTTTGGAATCTAATAGTACATCAGAAATAGGAAGTAATATTGGTGTTAGTCTATTATTTTCATGCTAAGTGTACAAGTTGTAGACCTAAGTGTCATTCCTTGGGCTACTAGGAATCCAAGAGGTTAATGAAGGAACTATGTCCTTTTCTCAGTTTGGGTCTTCAATTCTAGTTGATATGCCTATTCTAATGTAAGAACATCATTTCTTGAGTTTGAGTTCTTGGTTCCATGTTTGGTGTAGGTTTCTTGTATTAAGCAATATTTGTTGTCAAGGTGCAAGTGTGAGGTCTTGAGCCTTGTTTGTGCTATTAAACCTTGTTAGGTTGTTCTTGTAGGTTGTACTCTCCTAATCTACCTTTATTGTACCCTACAAATTTCATCATTAGGCCCTTTTTTTATGTCTTTAAATGCCCTTGCATTATCCTCATAGTTACTAGTGTATAGGTCGATATTTGAATCTCGAGATGTGAATAATTTGTCTTAGTTCTCATATGTAGTGAAGGTCCTTGATATCAATTACAAGTCATAAGTTACATGCATTAAAAAAATGTAATTGGGTCTCACAAACTTGATTTCAAGTTATCTCATGCCTAAGTTGTTGGCAGGCCTTAAGACTCAACCAATAAGTCATCCTTTTATGTTGATAGCCATGTATTGTAGTCAAGTCTCTAAGAATTAATTGCAAAATCTTTATGCATCTTCATATGTCATTGGGTTAAGTTGTGCATTCCTATAATCTATTCGGAAAAACCTAATTGCATATCACCCTCCTAACACAATCATAGTTAAGTATTTGAGAATTGACTACATATCAACATGTATTGAACTTACAACTTGCAATGCAGCTCTAAAACCCAATTCCATATTGGATCTCTTCTACACTTCCAATCAATTCTTTAGGGTATGATTACAGATATTCTTTGTAGACACTTTTAGGAAAAATGATTCAAAGAAAAATGGCTTCCAAGTTCTATGAGAAAATAATCTAAACAATGTGTTTTCCCAAAGGTTTTCGAATGCAACCTTAAGGCTTAAGTTTACTAAATCAAGAAAATGACTTATCCAAAGACTTATTATTAATATAATGGTTTTTAATACCATAATACACCCCAAATAACTAGTTTACCAAATACCAAGAGCCTATCTCTAAGGTAAACTAATCATCCCAACCTACTAGGCCTACACGCCCCAATTAGCCCTCAAATGTTGTCCTCTTGCATTTTTCTTTACATTTTTACATAAAATCAAGAAAATAAATTGAATATTAGGATACCTAGTTGGATTTTCTATAACATATCAGAAGATGAGGTATGGTTCTCTTATACCAAGTCTCTGCTGCTACACTATGGGCCACTTTTTATGCACAAAAACCCCTCCATTCACAAAGGAACTATACAAAATGATTATCCCCCAACCATAAAACTTAGTAAAGTATCTTAATATGGTCCAAAAGTGAGGATTATTCAATTTTATTGAACCCATCAAATCTCAATATGTGCTTTTTAAGAAACCCTCACCAAATAAGGCCAAAAACTAGGGCCTCTTCAAATCTAACCAAGAAATCACTTCTAGTACATTTTAGTTGATTCTAAACCATGTCTATGATGATTAATTTCACTATTTTATATAAAACCATGTCCTCCTTTAGGTAGGTCTCCCACTGTTATACCTATGGCATCAAATTTAATGCATTTTCGTGCACCCAAGCACTCCAAACTTGTCTAGTTAGATGCTCATCTGCATCCTCTAACTATTCCTTACATTAATATGCATAATTATAGATGATACATGTTAATAATCCATCCCCAAGTCATAGTTAGAATAGAAAGGGGATGGTTACATCATTTTTCTTGAAGGAAACTAGTGCAAGGCACCAAGGAAAATGGATAGTGGTCCTAGTCTTGGATTTGAAAAATTAATAAGAATGTTGTAATAAGACAAAAATGTAAGGTCAATTGGGCTCTAGGTGCCATTATAAACTAGAGTAACAAATTGTACCAATGGCTCAAAAATATGCAATTTTGGTGGTTTTTAAATGCAAATAGGATTTTTGTGATCCTTAGAAGGGTTTAATAGTCTTTAGGGTCATTTGGTCAAGTCCTAGGTGTATAGGAAGTTAGTTGTCAAAAAATTGCAAAAATGCTGACAACTTTGCAATATGGTTGTAAAAATGGTTCTACATTGGCATAACCATTTGAAATATGGTTATGACCATTGAAGATACAAAGGACATGTTTAAATATGTTGTACATGGAAAGGACAACATGATGGTATAGATTGGTGAACATTTGCATGAATAAAACTCTGATTTTTTATCATTTTCACTATTTTTCTATTTTGTATGGAATTTTATAGATTAGGAGAAAGGATTAGTTGACATGGTTGGATATTTTTATGAACTAGGCTTTATTTTCTTTTGGTTTGAAGGATTTATCTTTCCATTTGTTCAAGTTTTGCACTTTTTGTTCAAGTTGCTTGTGTTGGGGTTGAATTCTAGGGTTTTGGCAAACATGTGCCTCTAACTTTTAATTCCATAGTTGGAATTTAATGCCACTTGAAGGGATGCAAGTTAGGGGAGTGTACTTTGATATGGTAGAATTTTAGGCCTGGGGGAGAAGTTTTCATATTTTTACTAGCCATCCCTAGACTAAACATCTCTATGTATTTAGCCCATATTTGTAGGAGAAGTCATGATTAGACTTCCAAACCAACTTATCTGACCTAGGAAAAGGGTGAAATGGAGATGTGGCATGGGGAGGAAGAGTTCCATTTAGTTGTTTTTGTTCTATGTGTTAGAGTAAATAATTATTATTAACACTTTTACTTATGTTTACTTAGGTTAATGCATTTATTTAATAGTTGTAGTCTAGGAGTTGTAGAAAACATGGGAGTTTGCTCCTATCGAAGTCATACTTATCTCCTGATGCAGAGTGGCATGCAAAAGGTGATGGATTCCCATAAAACTGATTCAAACTCCCAAGGTTCCTATTAGGTTCTAAGACACCTTAAAGGGCAAATACCACAAATATGGAATAGACCCTCAACTATCTCTTTGAACCCCACAAAGTGTTTCAACAGACTCAAAATGACATGTATAAATAGGTTTTACAATCCCAAAACCAAGTTCATGCACAAACCCAAGTTACCCCTCTTGACTAGGCTACTCTCTTCTTCGGATCAGAAGACCCTGTTTTCTTGACTTTTCTTCCAAAATTTACAAAACACCAAGAAAAAAAATATGATTTTTAGATACCCTTTTCAGATTTTTATAACATATTAAAAAATCAGATATCACTATTTTGGAAAGATTGTACGGAATACGACAGTTTTGTCTCAAAATTAGGCCTTTTAAGCCACTTTTACAAAGCAAGTACCCTTCAAACTTGTCCCCTGACTCTCAAACTTTCTACAGTATGGTATTTTGATGTCAAACTAAGGATTCCTCAATATTTCTTCCAATTTGACCTTTCTAGGCATGATTTCCAACAAACCCTCTCATTAAATGGCATAAAACAAGGGCTTTACGGTTCTCCCACTTCCAATCACTTTTAGAATCTGTTCAAAGATGGAACACCATATTTATGGCATGCCCTAACTCCAGAAAATGTAAAAACCCTACCTCATTAAGGTAGATTCTCTGCTGCTATACTTGTCCCTTTGGATTTTCCTCTTTTTTTCACACCTTAATTGCTTTGGTGGCCACCAATCACTGGTTAAATGCTCAATACAAGGTTAGTAATCATAATACATGTTAAATGGATGGTATTCCATGAAGAAACAGTAAACATTTCATGGAAATACCATGATTAATCAAAGAAAACTGTCAAAAATGCCTAAAATATGACTGTTACAGCCAACAGTACGAAATTTTGATGACCAAATCTTCAAATTTGAGTGCAAAACCCTATGAATCACCTCAATACATATCTAAAATGATATTACCATTCATTACAATATCAAAAAATGCTTACAAAACAAAGGATTCTTCAAATTGCTCTTGAAATGAAGCACTTTTATTGCAAATTCTATAACAGTCCGTACTATCTTAAGGTACAGGCCGTACCAACACATATATATATATATATATGTTCAGGAGATAGTTCTCAACCTCCTTAACTAACTCCAATTCGTTTCACTACCTATCCCTTTATAAAATTCAAATTAGAAGGTTTCCCTCCAAAATGGCTTTTATGCAAAATTTGATTTTTTTAAAGCATGAAACTATGTCTAAAGGGACTTATTGACTATTTTAACGTATGCAACGACTTGGGGTTGTTATGACATACTAATAGACCCTAACTAATGACTTCTCTACATTAAACAACCACTAGATCCCATTCCAAGGATCAATTACAACTCTTCAACATTGGAATCAGCCCATACATCATACAAAACTATAACCTTTTGTTCTTTCAAAAACCATGATGGGTTGTAAAATAGACCAATTGATATCATGAGATGCTCCAAGACCTCTATATGTCCTTGAATCTCCAATGTGCCCCGGATGAGTATGGGATGCTCCTGCATCATCTCCTCACCTTGATCGAGGATATCCCATCTTTTTTGGATGTATTCTTAGTTGTCAAGCTTATCTCCTAGCACTTTCTAGCTTGTTTTGCAAGCTTCCTAGAGGCCTTTATATTTGGGCTCTCCTATTGTAATTTCATATCTTTCTTTTCAATATTGTATAGCAATTTTTTTTCATTGTTACAATATTTTCTCTCTCAGTCTATTTAGTTTCTCCAAGATCCACGTATTCCTTCTTTAGTTTTCCTTCAATAGGTTATTTGCATGCAGGTGATCTTAGCATACTATGAAGTTGAATTTCATCAACTTTGACATGGTATCAAAGCCTCCATGCTACTTCTTGGCTGAAGGAGTTTTGAAGCCATGATTCAAAGATAGAAACCCTAGTTTGTTTGTGAATTTTTCTTTAAATTGGTGGAAGATAATTTTTTGGAGCACTTTGGGCCTAAATGGACTTTGCCATTGAGTTCAAAAGGCCCATTACTATCAAGATTCATATAAAATTTTTGAATTTTTGCTTCCATAGCATTATGGAGAAAAATTTAGCCCCCTCAGGAGGCCGTATGAATGAGTTTTCTTGCATTTATTGCAAAAAAATTTAAAAAAATTGTAGGGCCACCCAATAGTCATTGTTGCACCACCACAACCCCACCCACACACTACCTAGGTGCTACCTTCGCCATTGTTCAGCTGCTTCTCTATGGCCACTACCACCTAGCTATCCCACCATCCACCTCCTGCAACACTTCTCTATTCTACAACTCTACTGCCCCTGTGCCAAATTTCTCCACCACCACTAGATTTCACCACCCTGTGTTCACTCCTTCACTACCCATGAGCCCAACAATAGTCAAGCACACTTGGCACTAGTTGTTGATTGCCATGTGGCATAGGTTCCACATTGGAATTTTCCATGTGGTTGATTCCACACTAGTAGTTGGATAGCTCACTGCCACATGGCATGCCACATAGCAATATTTTTACTACAATAGCCCCCTGGCCATCAATTTTAGTCAAGTGAAATGCTGACAGCAACATGACATCAACACCTTCTTGCCTCTCCTTCAGATCCCTTTTTGACCTACTCATAGTTTTTTGGCCATAACTTGAGCATATAGAGGTATTTGTTTTATTCAAAAGAAGTGCCAGAAATCTAGTTCTGAGATGGAGACATTGGTGAAGGTATTTTGTGGTTTTGATGTAGTTTTGTTGCTTATTTTTGTAGCTAAAGTTAAATGTTCTATTTTTCACTTGACAAGCATATCTCATGCATCCCGTCTTCATTTTTTGAAAACGTTATATTTTTGGAAAGCTAGTTCTATTTACTTTTTAAAAATGTTGTAATTTCCTTCATATTCTACTCCATGCTCTTTCTATCATGTTTTTAGCATTTTTTTCTCTATGGTGGATATCTTGGGTGTTCTAGGACTGAGGATCATTTTCATGGCAGGAGATCCTTTGTTTTGGGTTGTACTATTTTTTGTATCAGTTTTTTTCTCTTTTTTATTACTATTGATATCATTTGTAAGCATCTTTATGCAAACACACTGAGATAAAGTGCTACTCTTGTATTTTGGGTTCATGAACATTGTTTTGAGATAGTTGTACTAGCACTATTTTATAAAGCACTAAGCGAGGGTTATTTTTTGCCATTTTTGTGCCCTCTTCCTTTGTTAAGTGAGTGTCCCTTCCATGACATTAGCCCCATAATATGTCAGTAACACATGCCTTTATAGGTGTTTCTACCTCTCTCTCTCTCTCTCTCTCTCTCTCTCTCTCTCTCTCTCTCTCTCTCTACAGAGGATTTTGGCCCACTTTCTCAGTTACATATCACCTCACCCTGTCTGCACTAAGAGGGGGTTACTATGTTTTTCTAATACTTCCTTAGTTTGATGGTTCAATAGTGTGAGCTATGTATTCAATATTTGATCCTATATACTAGGCAATTGTAGTGGTTGGCTACCTATGCATTTTGGTGAGATGCATCATCTACCATATAGACACTCTTGGTTTCTATCTTCCATTTCCATGGAGGTTCTTTAGAACAACAATTTCTTTCTAATAGAGTTTGTGGCTACTTCATGCTTCAATGATGTTCTTCAATATCTTCTCTTTGTTCCTATTTTCTGGAACATTCCTCTAGTTGGAGGCTTCTTCAGTCCTTCACTGTGTTTTCAGCTAATTCTTTTTGGAGAGGGGTTTTTCCCACTGGGTTTTATCCTTCTTCTCTAGTTTACAAAGATTACATTATATTTCTTTGCATTGTACATGGCTACCTAACGTGGCCTTGTTGTCGAGACCCATTTTGCATTTCATCTTATATTTTGTGAGCTTAAGTGCATTCCCCTAAGTTGCACTTAAGGGGAAGTGTTAGAGTAAATAATTACTATTTACACTTTAACTTAAGTTTACTCAGGTTAATGCATTTATTTAATAGTTTTAACCTAGGAGTTGTTGACAACATGAGAGTTTGTCCCTATCTAAGTCATACTTATCTCCTCACCTTGATTGAGGATATCCCACCTTTTGTGGATGTATACTTAGTCGTCAATCTTATCTCCTAGCACTTTCTAGCTTATTCTATAGGCTTCCTAGAGGCCTTTATATTAAGGCTCTCCTATTGTAATTTCATAACTTTCTTCTCAATAATGTATAGAAATTCTTTTTTTATTGTTGCAATATTTTCTTTCTCAATTCATTTAGTTTGTCCAAGCTCCACCTCTTCCTTCTTTGGTTTCCCTTCAACAATTTATTGACATGTAGGTGATCTTAGCGCACTATGAAGTTGGCTTTCATCAACTTCTACACTATGAATCAATATCCTAACACTTGCTTTTGAAAGATAGCCTAATTAGGCCATGAACCAAGCGGGAGTTAGGACATACTGGTGTAGGTTTAGCCCAAGATATTTTGGAGTCTTCAAGAACCTGATAAAGGGTACTTAAAGAGGTAATTTGTTTGATACCTCATTTGGAAAGTTTGGAAGTTATCCATAGAAAACTAAAAATTTACCTACTATGATTTATAGGCTTGATTTTTGGAATTTGGTCTTTTAGGGATGTTGATCTTAGCCTAAGTTTGGAGTTTGGAAACTAGATTTCACATTTTTCCTTATTTGGCCTAGTTGAAGGCTAGTGTCCCTAAAACCTATAATAGACACAAGTTTGCTAGGAGCACTAGAGAAGGGGAAAGACCTTAGAAAAGTGGAGTCCATTTGGAGAGATAGTGGCCAGCATTGGGTAAAGGCTAGTAAGCCCGATTGGCATCTTCCAGTAGGTTGGGTGCTACTAGGCACTTAGGAAGATTTTGGTGAAAAAAGGTTGTAAGCTCTGCATCAAAAATAATGTGAAAATGACTATCTAAAACACTTCATCTAAATAAATGGAAACTTCAAATTGGACTTAGGTGTGGTAGTATGGGTATTGGATGTTATTTATTGCAAACTTGCAAACACAAAGAGTTTTATTGCAGCATTTCACCAATCTCACTATGTCCATGGTCATTATTATCTTCTCATTCATGTTCGGGGGTATGTTCCTGGTGTAGAGCACTAAGGTACTTCATTTATATTTTAGCGTTCATGTCTTCTTACCTACTTAGGCTAGAATAAACAAACCTTGGATGAGAAGTCCATGGTTGTCAAAGAAAGACACCATTTTGTATGCTTAAGACACTTTATGCAATTTATAAGCAAAAGTTGCTCATTATAAAATTTTGGAATTTTTAATATTTTTTGTCAAGAAATCCTCGAAATGAGTTGTTTTTAGTTGGTTTTAGGTATTTTGGAACCTTTACCAAGTCCTAGAAGTGGAATCAAATGAAAAATGTAAAAAATGCACTTTTTGTGCAAAGTTGCATTGTTGAAAGCTGTAAAAGTTGCTAAAACTTGCAATGTAGTGGAAAAAGGGTTATAACTATTAAAATATTGGTTCTAACCATTAAAATATACATGGGTATGTGTAGGATCATGGTCAACCAAAGTATGCTCTTAAGTGGCCATAAAAAATCAAAAAATCAGAGTTATGTCAACTTGACATGCAATTTTCTACTTGTTATTAACTTTAATACAAAAAGTTGAGAGAAAAGAATCTCTAAAAAATTGAATCTAGTTCCTAAAATACTAGGACTTATCTCAAAAAAATAAAAATTGATTGGTCAAAATTTTGAATTTGAATGCAATATTACAAAAATTTCAAAACAAAAATAAGAAATAGATGTATGTCTAACCACCTTAATCAAAATCAAATGATAATATTTTTTTAATAATATTCTTGATATAAGTAGTAGACTCATGCCTAGATGTGACACATATTTTTTGGTATTTTTATTCTAAATAAATAATAATTAATTAATTTTTGACTTTAGTATTTTTGGAATAAAGAAACTCCTGTGTCTAACCACCTTAACTAAAACAAAACTCTACAAAATTCAATTTTTTATTTTTTTCTTTATAGTAGAAGAAACATAGAATGTGATGCGTCTTTTGGATTTAAAAAATATTGTACCATTTGAAAGTTATAGTTATTTTTAAAGTAGTGTGTTAGTCAACACTTTATACGTAAATCCATTAGAAAATAAGTAATAATTACTTACTAAACTCATAGTTTAATGAACCTTACATTTATGGAAAGATAAGAACACTCTTGAGAAAGCTTTTTAATTTCATCAATTTTTGGTGAAAAAAGTTGTCAGCTACATTTTTTAAGTAAAAATCACATAAAAATAGGCCAAAAGCACATTTTTAGGATTTTTTCAAAGTTGACCCTATAGGTTTGGTATCAAAAGATATAGTAGAGCTTATAAAGATATTAATTGTTTTCATTTAGCATCAGGGTGAGCTAGAGAAAAGTTGGAATAAATTTTGAAATGCTTTGAGATATTTTAGAACTACAGACTTTTTAGATTGCCACTTTTTGGCACACCATGATCTTACATATACCCACATAGGAGATATATATACCTCATTTGTGAGGTCTATAGGGCATTAATATAAAGATTGGCAAAAGTTGCAAAGAAAGAAATTCAGTTTTTGAGTCATTTTTATTGTTGTTTTCATGCTGCAAAAAATTTATAGACTTTTATATATATAGAGCTTTGAATCATCTTTCTTTTTCTTCTAGTCTCATCACTCTACATTTTTTCTAACTCAAGTTATTACAGTTTTAGTGAAACTAGGTTTATAGGATAGCATTTTGGTGCACACAGCAAAAATGGGCCTCTAATTGCAATATCCTTGGTTTAAATGTCATTACCACTTAAAAAATGGTAATTAGTAGGGTCCTTGTTAAGATTCCAAGGTTTCAAGACTGGATGATGTGTTTTGTGATTTTTCCAGTCAAGCCCTAGGTCAAGTACAATGAAGGATTTGACATCTAGTAGCATGTTGATTTATGAATGCCAAGAGTTTGTGAATTGGTGAAGGGTTTAGAATTTTGAAAAATGTTATTTTAGTGTTTTTTAACCCAACTAAGCATTGATTTCATTTCTATGACCATGTTTCTAACTAGTTGCTTTGTAAACTAGTCATTCACTTGACTAGGACATGTTTGGGAATTGACAATCTCCATTTAAGCTAAAGTCTCCATTTAAAGGTGGAAATGAGCTTTTTATTGTTCTATTAAGATCATTAATATATTACAATGAGAAATTTGAGGGATTATACCCAACTTGAGTGTCATGGCTTCCCAAGTCCTGTAAATGCAAAGTTGCAATGTTGCTCAAAAAGTTGCTTGAGCAACTTTTGTAATTTTTACAAAAGTTGCAAATGGAAGTTTGGGAAGTTGTAACTATCTATTCTTGGGTATGTGAGCATGGGAAATGTTTTTTTGAACATTAGAAGGTTTCCAATCAGATTTTCATTTTAAAGAAACTTTTACAACTTTTGCAATTTTGAACAAAAAGTGCAACTAATGCAAAGTTCCCTAGATTTCACTTCTGAGATTTGGAAAAGGTTCCAAACTATTAAAAAACAAAAAAAAAACCTAATCCTAGGCTATCTTGACCAAAAACTCAAAAAGACTCAATTTGTCCTAATTAGTAAGTTTTTCTCATATCTCACACAAAGTGACCTACACATACATATCTTTCTCATATCACTCTCACTATTCATTATGGGATTGAACTATCTATTTCATTAGCTCTAGGTGGCTAGGTAAACCCTAGTGCCAAGATTGTCATATCCCATTGAGTGCTTGACTTTTCTCAAGAACACTAAACCAAAATGTCCCTAAGGGTCACTAAATGCCATAGGGCAGAAATCTTTGATGGGGCATATCATAGAGCTCATGTGAGATATGATATGATTCTAGGTCCTATAGGACCATGTCACAATGACCTACAATAATTGCTCTCACTTTCTGGAGATCTTATTCTATTTTGATTTTGTGATGCCATCTTAGGTGATGTTGAAACTCATAGTGTTGGCTAGTACAAAGTTATCAATTGCAAAATCTCCCTCACCATTTTTCATGGGATAAAACTATCTATTATGTTAGCTCTAGGTGGCTAGGTAAACCCTAGCCCCAAGCTCATCCAATCTTGTTGAGCACTAGAACATTCTCGAGCATGCTGAACAAAAATGTCCCTAAGGGTCAATAAATTCCAAAGGGTAGTGATATTTGATAGGGCATACCTTAGAGCTCATGCAAGGTATGGATGTGATTATACATGCTATATGACCATTTTGTAGAGACCTATAATAACCTATCTCAATTTTTGGAGATCTTACTCCATTTTGATTTTGCGACACCATCTTAGGTGATGCTAAAACTGGTAATGTTGGTGAGTACAAAGTTGCCAACTGCAAAATCTCCCTCATCATTCATCATGGGATCAAAATCTCTATTTTGTTAGCTCTAGGTGGCTGGGTAAACCCTAGCCCCAATATCTTCCAGTCACATTGAATGCTCAAACATTCTCGAGAACACCAAACCTAAATGTCCTTATGGGTCAGTAAATTCCATAGGGAAGAAATTTTTAATGGGGCATATCTCAGAGCTCATGCAAGGTATGTATATGATTCTAGGTCCTACAGGACCATGCTATGCAGAACTACAATAATCTCTCTAAATTTTTGGAGATCTTACTCGATTTCAATTTTGTGACACCATCTTGAGTGATGTTGAAACTAGCAGTGTTTGCTAGTACAAATTTTCCAACTACCAAATCTCCCTCACTATTGATCATGGGATTGAACTATTTATTCCATTAGCTTTGGGTGGCTGGGTAAACCCTACCCTAAAGCTCATTCCATCTTGTTGAGCATTTGAACATTCTTGGGAATGCCAAACTGAAATGTCCCTAAGGGTCACTAAGTCCCATAGGGAAGTGATCTTTGATGGGCCATATCTCAAAGCTCATTCAAGGTATGGAGGTTATTCTAGGTGTTATAGGACCATGTTGTGAACACCAACAATAATCTCTCTCACTTTTTGGAGATTTTACTCTAATTTGATTTTGCGATGCCATCTCGAGTGATGTTGAAACTTGTAGTGTTGGCCAGTATAAAGTTCTCAAATACCAAATCTCCCTCACCATTCATTGTGGGGAAATTTTTTTTATTTTATTAGCTTTGAGTGGCTAGGTAAACTCTAGCCCAAAGCTTGTCATGTCCCATTGAGTGCTTGAACGTTCTCGGGCACACTAAACTGTAACATCCCTAAGGGTCACTAATGCCATAGGGTAGTGATCTATGATAGGGCATATCTCAGAGCTCATGCAAGGTATGGATGTGATTTTATGTGCTATAAGACCATTATGCAGAGACCTACAATAACCTCTATCACTTTTTGAAAATCTTACTCCATTTTGATTTTGTAACACCATCTTGAGTGATGCTAAAACTTGTAGTGTAGAAAGATGCCAACTACCAAATCTCCCTTAGCATTCATCATGGGATCAAACTATTTGCACTGTTATCTCCAGATGTTTAGGTAAACCCTACTCTCAAGCTTGTCCCATTCCATTAAGTGCTTGAACATTTTCAAGCATGTCAAACTGAAATGTCCCTAAGGGTCACTAAATGCCATAGGGAAACAATCTTTGATGGGGAATATCTTGGAGCTTGTGCAAGGTATGGATGTGATTCTAGGTGTTATAGGATCATGTGGTCAAAACATACAATAAAATCTCTCACTTTTTGGATATCTTACTCCATTTTGATTTTGTGACACCATCTTAGGTGATGCTAAAAGTTGTAGTGTGGGCTAGTACAAAGTTGCCAACTACCAAATCTCCCTCATTGTTCATCATGAAATCAAACTATCTATTCTGTTAGCTTTGGGTGGTTAGGTAAACCTTAGCCCGAAGCTTGTCCCATTTGGTTGAGTGCTTGAACATTCTCGATCATGCTGAACCGAAACATCCCTAAGGGTAACTAAATGCCATAGTGTAGCGATCTTTGATGGGGCATATATTAGAGCTCGTGCGAGGTATAAATGTGATTATAGGTACTATACAACCATATTATAGAGACCTATAATGACCTATCTTTCTTTTTGGTGATCTTACTCCATTTTGATTTTGTGATGCCATCTCAGGTTATGCTAAAACTTGTAGTGTTGGCCAGTACAAAGATGCCAACTGCCAAATCTCTCCCACCTATCATCATGGGATTGAATTGTCTATTTTGCTAGCTTTGGGTGGCTATGTAAACACTAGCCCCAAGCTCATTCCATCTCATTGGGAACTCAAACATTCCTAGGTACACTAAACTAAATCATCCCTAAGAGTCAGTAAATAACATAGGGCAGCGATCTTTGATTGTGGCAACTGGATATGTCATCTCATACAATGATAGAGACTCATGATAGAAGGTAAACAGGTGATCATATACATCATTTTGAACATGTTATGTCTTTTTTTTATGGTAATAAGGTAATCCTTGTTTGTAAGGTCAAGGAACTTAATTAAGGTCACCTATAAACCCAAATTGCCTTGGTCCTAACAATTTTCCTTTTTTTGTTGTTTTTGTTAATAAATTGACTCAATAAGTGTTTTGCAAGTCATTATACCTTATATAGCTACATGTTATCACTGAATGAAGTTAGTGGAAGATGTTAATGGTCTTTTTGGTTGTCCTAATAGCCATTTCATGGGTTTGAAATATAACCACTTCCCTTTGTGAAGAGTTGTCTAAAAATCAACAAATTACATGTTGTTGCAAAGAAAATATAGTCATAGGATGTTGGAAGATTGTTTTCACTCATAGGATGTTGAATAATCTCTTGGAAGGTGGTGTAAGAGCACCCTTTTAAGGCTTCCACCATATCATTTTTGGTTTGATGAACTTCTCTAAAGAAGTATGTGAATACAATAAGGACATTTAGCTCATGCTTGTGTGTTCAAGTTATTAAAGGTCTTAAAGTTCCCTCCTTGGTCTCTGTTGAGAATGGTACCTTGAATTTGGGTTGGTAATCTTCTCATATCTTTTTTGGGGGAAGGTTTATTTAGGAATTTTTATTTCATTTTAGGCATGGGTGTGCATTAAAAGAACCTTCTAAGGTCTACTACTTTTTTAGAAGACCAAAGTGCATGAACAATTCAATGTTATGTAAATCTGCCACCTTATGTAAGGGATCATATTATGACTTTAGGGATTCTTAGGTGAAGCAAGATAGTGAAATTTTCACTCCTAAGGGTTTTTTGAGAAGGCATAGCATGGTATTGAAATGTGAGTCAAAACAAGACTACCCAAGAAATAAAAATTGCCCCAAAATTTATTGCAATTTTTAAAAATTGTTGAGAAACTTTTTCCAATTGTTGCTAAAAGACCTGCTTTGTAAAGAAGCTTTGGGAAATCCCTAAAAAATATCCCTAACTTGAGGAGAAACCTATGTAATCTTGGAGTAACCCTAATCAAGGGATGGCGACTCATTTCTTGTACATGTCCATACTGTTAGAATGTATGTAGTAGACTGTGACTATTTCAGCATAGATTTAATTGGTTTTTAATCTTGTTTGGAGTAAAATCACGTGGCTATTATCATTTTGTTACATGTTGTAGTTGTCTTATTGTTTTTTTTTTTAATTTTCCATGCATTAGTAATATTTTGTGACCAATTTTTGAAAGGTTATGTAAATTTATTCAAAGATACCTATCTGATGCTAGTTTTGGAGTTGTATATCATGAAAGGGCTATAAGTCTTGCCTCTACTATGGAAATTTCATGGTCTTATATATTTACAAGGTATATACCCTAATGCAATATATTATGCATGCAAGGACCCTAAAATTGAGTGCGAAGAATTATTTGACCAAGCCCTAGGCAAGCTAAGCAATGCCTAACTAGGGATTGTCAACAAAGAAAGAGCTCTTGAGAGAAAAACTTGAAGAATGGAGACTTTTCCTTATGATGGATTTAAGAGGGGTATGAAAAGGTTATAAATTATGTAAGATGATTCTCAATGAAGTGTGGAAGGTGTCTTAAAAGTGGGGACACAAGGCAATCAAGAAAACCCTAGCAAACCCTCAATTTTTCTAGTTTTGTTGTATGGCTTGTAGACACCCTAAGACCCTAAAAATAATTGAGCATGAGGCCTATGTATCAATTTTTCTTTAGGCCAGAGGTGTTGAAACTCTAAGCCAAAGGAGCTATTGGCCCCAAAAATCTGGGCAGAGACCTAATTGGGGGCTCTTCTTGTAGCTCTTTTGTGAAGAAATCTTAAAATTGGGTATAATCCCGTTGTTGTTATCCATTCAAGCATAGTAAAAGTGTTCCAATAACACCTTATAAAATCATAGAAACCTTTTTTGTATTAGAGAGTGTTGTGGTACCATAGTAGACCTATAAAACCTTTGGAGGGATAGTGTTCCTAGAAGACTAAGGAAGTGATGTGGCAAGTTTGGATAAAAAAACATGGTGAGGAGGTTGGCAAAGTTCAAGGGATGTTTTAAGTAGCAAGAGATCCCATAGACCAAAGAGGTGTAGAGAAAACACTAAGATCTTATTGTACGAGTACAACTATTTTTTATAATAGGGGACGAGGGTATTTGGGTATGTCAAACTTTATTTTTAATTATACTTTTATATTTATAGAAAACCTGAATTTATGAGTCATGACAATGATTTTTCAATTCAAGAATAGTGATAAAGTTTGCAAATTTAATGTATTGTTTTTAGTATTAGATTTGTTATATGTTTGTAATAATTTTTTATGATAAATTTTTAGATGCATAACATAGAAGGTAGACTTTAAACATGAACAAGAAGATCATAAATCATATGATAATGATATATTGAAAATGATTAATTTTTGGCTTTAACACTGATAAAGTTTATTGTTGATCAATATTGTATAAAAGTTTCAAAATGATTAGGTATTGAATTAAGCTAATAAACAAATAATAGAGAAGGAAAACTTTAAACATGAACAAGATCATAAATAATATAATGATGACATATTGGAAATGATAAACTTATTCTTGAACAATGATAAAGTTTATTGTTAATCAATATTCTACCAAAATTTTGAACTAATTAGGTATTGAATTAAGCTCGATAACCAATAGTTTCATACATGAACAAAAATATAATATATTATGATAACCAATAATTTCATACATGAACAAACATAAAATATATTATGATAACAAATAATGTCATACATGAATGAACATATAATATAAAATGATAACCAATAATGTCATACATTAACAAACACATAATATATTATCATAACCAATTATGTCATACATCAAATATAAAATGTCATATATACATCAAATGTATATTGAATATGTTCACTAACATAAAATACAACATATATGTCCATTAATGCCTATACATGTGTTTCTATCAACTATATCTTCTCTTTATTAGGAGGAGAAGGAAATAAATCTCTAGAGGTCTTTAGTTTTCATGTGGAGGGAGATGATGGGGAAGATGGGGTCTTCCTCACATGCTCACCCATCCACTTTTTTAGGCTCTTCTCTAACTTGAGATGATACAAAAAAAGTAGATATGAATCAATAATTATTATACATTGAAACTAAATATGTGTATACACAAAATTAATTATTTTCTTACCACCATCAAATAGTCACTCTTCAAGTCCACCTCAAAGGTTCATGGATGATCGGGTGTAACAAGGCCCTACAACAATTCATTCAATATTATTTCTTATAAATAACATTAGAAATTTTGATACTAACTATTACAAAGAAAAACTAAAATGAAAAAAATTATTTCATACCTTAGTCAATGGCTCTGAACTAGTCATAGTAGTAGCCACTCCACAATTGATAGATTGCCAAAGATGAGGAGTCTCAGATGTCAAGAGTTACATGTCATAGAATACACATTACATGTAACATGAAACATGAAACAAATATAATCAAATGAATTAAATTAACATGAAACAAATGTACCTTTACAAATCTCATATCACGCCTAGGCTCAGAGTCCCAAGTGAATGTCGATGGTCCACTAGAGAACTGATGCACATGCACATGCATAAATGTTTTTGTCAATCCTTCATATCATTATTTAATAAATATATGTATTAAATTAAATGTTTAAATCAATACATACCTCTGAGGACTCATCGACGAGACACAAAATGGGGCTGGCGGATCTCTACTAGGGCTGCCGTCACTCTGACAATGAATTTTGAACAATGTCAATACATGCTAATTAATTATTCATTCACTATACATATGAAATGTGATCAAATTAGTTCATTATAATTGTAATTTACTTGTGTTTCAATGCAAAATGTCTCATTCAAGAACTAATTAGTCACTAGCCCATCATCCATACTATCTCTAGCATGACCACCAAATGTGCATAAGGATCCACATGATGTGCACATGTGACCATGATGCATAGAAGAATCCTCCTCAACTAATGGACTCGTGCAATGAATGAGGGTCTATGTCAATGCATTAATAGTCCCTTGAGTTTTGGCCTCTACATGTTCCTTCACAACTAATTGAATAATCAGATGCTCACCCTTTTGCTTTAAAATAGGTGCCTTAACTATGTTAGGGTTAAGATGTGACCTCAACATCTCAAATGATGACTGCCACCTCTACCCTAAGATTCTAATACTTCAAAATATTTGTGGATCTCCCCAAGGACAAATTCACAATACAATTTCCTTAAGAAATACATTAGGACCTCGTGATTATTGTAGGGAGGGGCATTAAAGACCATCAACCATCTATCCCAAAAATTATTTCTAATACCATCATGTATGCACTAGTGGATGGGGAACCATTTAGTTATCTCTCTAATAGTATTTTTTTCACCAAGATTTATAAACAATGCACAAATGCTACCTTTTGGTATATCTTTTTTTCTCTACATCTTGATATGATAATTTTTTTGCATAATATCTTTTTTGTTCCTCCTCTTAACATGCCAAATATCTAACTGACCACTAATAGAAGATACATGGGTCATAATGGACTTGAGGGAGGATGCCAATTGTGCTCTTATTGGATTGGTTTTTCCACAAGCTTTCAACCTACCAATGAGTGCTTCTAATTCATTTTTCCCTCTTTCTATTTCATTTATTATGGTGTCTTGTGTGCTAGGAGGAGGTCTTCCAATTGGTACATGTTGTAAAATTTCTTGTTCTTGTTGTGGAGGGTTTTCATTTGGAATTGATGGAGGGTTTTCATTTGGAATTTATGGAGGGTTTTCATTTGGATTTTGTGGAGGATTTTGGGTTTGATCTTGTTGGGGATTTTCCAGTTCATGATTCACATTTCTTTGTAACAAACCAATTGCAATATAAATAAATAAATAAAATTATAGAAAAATTGAAAAAAACCTACAAAACAATGCAAAAACAAGGGCAAAAAGAATACAGTGTGATCTCAATTTTGAACTTTGGTGACAAGGAGGCATTTTAGGGAGGCAGGTGGTGAAAATTTTCAATTTCTTCAACTTGTGTATGTGCTATGTGGAGGAAATCTTTAAAAATGAACTTAAATGAAATGGGCTATGGGTTTGCAGCCTATCTATAAAAATTTATTGTTTTAGAAAGTGTGTATGCCCTATAGCATGTGTGCACTATAGTTTGTATGTGCTTCTTAAAAAAAAAAAAAAAAAAAAAAAAAGATGTCATGTTTTTGGCACAACTTGGTGTACTTACCCTAATATAGAAATTTTTCACAATTCAACCAGGGGAAAAATAGGATGTTCAATAAACTTTGGCCCAAAAAATAAAAAATACATTTGCATGAAGAAATTATCGAGTATTTGCACTATATTCCTTGTTTTATTTTACATGAGGATTTTTAATTCTCATAAATGGATTGTAGAGAAATAGAGTGGCATTACCATTCAAATTTTAAAATAGGTCATTGATTTTTGAAAGATCCGATGACCAAGAAATAAAAAAATTTATAACATCGCTTCAACCTTCCTAGTTGGTAGTCCATCTAATTGAATCCTTTCATGTGGGATTTTTCTTTCCTTTTCGGAAAAGTGTATAGGACCCATTTATGCCTCTAGACACATGTCATGTCCTAGCTATGTCGCCAAGGGTAAATGTCAAACAACTCTAGTTGGAAACAAAGCGACCACCATTGATCAACCTTACATTAGATGGTAGAACACATCATAATTATATTTTACACAATCTCTCATGGAAAATGGAAATCTAACATCCTAACAATCCTTTAATGATATGGAATTTATGATACCTTCCTTATGGGTTGGTACTACCACATATCCATGTGGTGAGCTATCGATATGTCACCAAGGGTAAAAACCTTGCAAGTTTCTTTGGAAACAAAGTGACCATTATCGATCATGAGAAGATCTGATGGTGAAAACTTTATTCCTAAAACTTTACTTCTTATTGCGTCACATAGATAAGTATTTCCTTGTTGCTATGTCACTAGGAGTAAATACCTTATAATTTCTTTGGTGACAAAGCAAGAATCCATGACCTTAAGGAAGATCAAGGGTGATGTTTACTTAATAATTTTTTTAGATAAAACCACATAAGTGCAAAAAATTATTAAGATAAAATCTTGGGTTAAAATTAGTTTTTAGACTTAGGGTAATGTTAAATAATGCAAAAAAAATTTAAAAGGTACTCTAGAAGAAATAAAATGGGTGTTTAAAAGATTTTTCCTATGCATTCCTTTTTTGAAAGGGCATGTTATGTAAACA
>CM053790.1:714734311-714844311 GCA_028749045.1 Cupressus sempervirens
TATGACAAAAGAAAAAGTCATAGTACTTTGGATCTAATTTCTAAACTACTATTTTTTTTCAAAAAGGTTTAGTTGTAGGTCCTCAAAAAAGGGGGCCACAGAAAGTGGTACTATTTATTCCAAAAAAACATAACATAGTACAAAGAGTGGCCCCCCTAAAATTTTAACTTTTTTTTTGAAATTATTTAATCACTTTGGTCAAAAGTTACTTAACACTATGTAGTTTATCCTAGATTTTTTGGGTAATTCTATAATGTGTATTTTTATTTTTATCATTTTTTTTAACTAGACACATCCCAAAAATGTAAAATATCTATGTGCTGCCCCTAGAAGGAATTGAAATCTAATATAAAATAAAAACTTGTTTTTTCAAAGTGTACAAAATGGAGTCTAGTTTCTAAAAAACTAACTTGCTGCAAAATTCAATGAACGAGCTAAAATCTACAGCCCAATTAGTACATGGTGGTTTTTGACAAAAAATGGACATACATTCAAAATAAATTATAGATGAAAGGCTTGAAATAGTTCAAATAAAAAATAAATTATATTTTTATATAGCTAACACAGAGACCTACAATGACATGTAACCTAATCTTATCAATGGCCAACCACGAGGATTCCTAAAGGAGAGCACATAGGAAAAATCAATCATTTTTTGTATGTTTGCAACAAAACACATCTCAGACCTCTTTATAAACTCCAAACCTGTAGGTTGGATCTTGAAGGCAAAACCAAGCCTTAGTCTTGTTTTTAATGCAAAGCTTTGAATAGCGTATATACCCTATAGTGTGTGCATGCTAGAGCGCACACATAATATTTATATCTTTTGAATTTGGTTCTCAATAGCACATGCACACTATAGTGTGCATGCACTATTGAGACCTAATTAGGGCATAGAGAAGGAAGAAGAGATGCAAATAAAGAGTAAGAGAAAGGGGCAGGGGGATCGCTATGTGTGTGTGAGAGAGAGAGATAGAAAGAAAGTAGGGGATGGGGGAGGGGAGAGAGAGGGTAGAGGATGGGAGAGAAAGGAAGTGAGATAGAGTAGACGTGGTAGAGAGTGTACAATATGGGAGAGAGAGAAAGTGTGAGAGAAAATAGGGGTGGTGAAGAGGAAGTACGAGATGGGGGAGAGAGATTGAGAGTAGGGGATGGGGGAGAGAGGAAGTGTGGGAGAGTGAGCAGGGGTGGCAAAGAGAGATTAGGTAGTCGGAGAGGGAGTGAGAGAGGGAGGGAGAGAGAGGAGGATGGAAGTGTGTGTGTGTGAGAGAGAGAGAGAGAGAGATTAGGGCATGGGAGAGAGTGTGAGAGTGTGAGAGAGAGTAGGGGTGGCAGTGAGATAAAGTAGGGGATGGGAGAGGGAAGAGAGAGAGAGAGAGCAGGGGGTAAGGGAGAGAGAGTAGAGAGTGAGAGAGTGAGAGAGAGAGATAGTAGGTGGTGGAAGAGGAAGTGGGAGAGGTACAAAGGGGGAATGGGAATGTCTATGAGAGATTTAGAGAGTAGGGGATGAAAGAGAAGAGAGAGAGAGGGGGAGGATAGGAGTGTGTGGTGTGTGTGAAAGAGAGAGAGTAGGAGATGGGAAATGGGAGAGAGAGAGAGAGAGAGAGAGAGAGAGAGAGAGTAGGCAGTGGGAGAGGGAGTGGGAGAGGGAGGAGAGGGGGGAATGTGAATGTGTGTGTGTGTGTGAGAGAGAGAGAGAGAGGAAGTGTGAGAGAGAGAGTAGGGGTGGTAGAGAGAGAGTATAGGATGAGAGAGAGAGATTGAGAGTAGGGGATGGGGAGAGAGAGAGTATAGGAAGGGAGAAGAGAGATTGAGAGTAGGGGAAGGGAGAGAGAGAGTAGGTAGTGGGAGATAGAGTAGGAGAGGGAGAGCGAGAGAGAGGAGGATGGGATTGCATGTGTGTGAAAGAGAGAGTAGGTAACGGGAGAGGGGGAGAGAGAGAGTAAGGGATGGGAGAGAGAGAGACAGAGTAGGTGGTGGGAGAGAGAGTGGGAGAGGGGGAGAGAGAGGAGATGGAAATGTGTGTGTGTGTGTGAGAGCAAGAGAGAGAGAGTATAGGGGATGGGAGAGAGCGTGAAAATGTGAGAGAGAGTAGTGGGTGGCAAATAGAGAGTAGAGAGGGAGAGAGTGAGAGTGAGAGTGAGAGAGAGAGAAGGAAATGGGAGATGGAGTGGGAGAGAAGGAGCGAGTGAGGGACAAAGTAGGGGATGAGAGAGGGAGTGGGAGAGGGAGAGAGAGGGGGGTTGGAAATCTAAGTAAGAGAGAGAGTAGGGGATGGGAGAGAGTGTGAAAATGTGAGAGAGAGAGTAGGGGGTGGTAGAGAGAGAGTAGAGAGGGAGAGAGTGAGAGTGAGAGTGAGAAACAAAGAGAGAGAGTAGGCAATGGGAGAGGGGAGAGAGTAGAGAGAGAGAGTAGCAGATGGGAGAGAGAGACTAGGTGGTGGGAGAGGGAGTGGGAGAGGGAGATAGAGGGGGGTGGGAGTGTGTGTGGGAGATAGCATAGGGGATAGGAGAGTGAGAGAAAGAGTGAGAATAGGGGATGGGAGAGAGTGTGAGAGAGAGTAGGGGTATGGGAGAGAGAGTGAGATTAGGGAATGGGAGAGAGGGTAGAGAGGGAGAAAGAGAGTGAGATATAGATAGTAGGTAGTGAGAGAGGGAGTTGGAGTGGGAGACAGAGAGGGGGGATGGGAGTGTGTGTGATTGATCTAGACAGTAGGGGATGGGAAAGGAGAGAGGGTGAGAGAGTAGGTGGTGGTAGAGGGAGGGAGAGAGTAGGTAGTGGGAGAGGGAGAGAGAGAGAGAGAGTAGGGGATGCGAGAGAGGGTAGAGAGAGAGAGAGTGAGAGAGTAGGGGATGGTAGAGGGGAGAGAGTGTACAAAGGGAGGGAGAGAGAGAGAGTAGGGGATGGGAGAAAGAGGAAGTGAGAGAAAGAGTAGGGGTGGCAGAGAGAGTACAAGGTGGGAGAGAGAGATTGAGCATATGGGCAGGGGGAGAGAGAGAGAGAGAGAGAGAGAGAGAGAGAGAGAGAGAGAGAGAGTAGATCATGGGAGATGGAGTGGGAGAGGAAGAGCAAGAGAGAGGAGGATGGGAGTGCATGTGTGTGAAAGAGAGAGAGTAGGGAATGGAAGAGGGGGGAGAGAGAGTAGGGGGTGGGAGAGAGAGAGTAGGCGATGGGAGAGGGAGTGGGAGAGGGAGATAGAGGGGTGATGGAAATGCATGTAAGAGAAAGAGAGTAGGGGATGGGAGAGAGTGTGAAAATGTAAGAGAGAGTGGAGGTGGCAGAAAGAGTAGAGAGGGAGATATTTAGAGTGAGAGAGAGAGAGTGAGAGTGAGAGTGAGAGAGAGTAGGTAGGGGGAGAGGGGAGAGAGAGACTAGGTGGTGGGAGAGGGAGAGAGGGGGGATGGGAGTGTGTGTAAGAGAGAGAGTAAGGGATGGGAGAGAGTGTGAGAGAGAGTAGGACATGGTAGAGAGAGAGAATAGGATGGGAAAGAGAGAGTGAGAGTAGGGGATGGGAGAGAGTATGAGAGAAAGTAGGGAGATGGGAGAAAGAGAGAGTAGGGAATGGGAGAGAGAGTAGAGAATGAGAGAGAGATAGTAGGCAATGGGAGAGGGAGTGGGAGAGGGTGAGAGAGAGAGGGGGGTATGGGAGTGTGTTTGAGAGATCTAGAGAGTAGGGGATGGGAGAGGAGAGAGGGTGAGAGAGAGTTGGTGGTGGGAGATGGAGAGAGAGAGAGTAGGTGGTTTGAGAGGGAGAGAGAGTAGGAAGTGGTAGAGGGAGAGTGAGAGAGAGTGGTGGATGGGAGAGGGGGGAGAGAGAGAGGGGGGAGATAGAGAGAGAGAGAGAGACAGAGAGAGAGACACACAGAGAGAGAGAGAGAGAGAGTAGGGGATGGGAGAGGGTGGAGATAGAAGGAGAGCATAGGGGATGGGAGAGAGAGTAGCCCAAGAGAGAGGGGAGATGGGAGTGTGTGAGATAGAGAGAGTAGGGGATGGAAGAGGAGAGAGAAAGGGGATGGGGGATGGTAGGATAGGGAGAGATGTATTTTGACATAGTGCATATGTACTATTGTGCATACACACTATGTGAAATCAGCCAAAAATGGTAAAAAAGCAAGTTTGGGTCCCATTTCAGCATTCTTTGCTTTTGGTCTGTTGAGCATTCTATTGTTCCAGCAAAAAAACATAGGTTTGAACATAGAAAACACTATTTGAAGACTTTTTGAAGCTAGCAAACACCAAATTCAATCATTGGATATGTAATTTGAAGACTTTTTGAATTTTCTTTATAAAGAGAAGGTTAGTGAAATCCTTTTTAAATATTGTTTGTTGATATATAGATACATATTTGATTATAATTTGATATGTTGTTTAATATATAGTGAATTCTTTGAAATTTGTATGTTTGAGTGAAATGTTATTTTGAAATGGTTAGAAATTTGACAAGTTGTTATATATATATTGTGTATTCATTCAAATAATTTTAATTTTCATATGTATTTGAATGATTTTTAATGTACACATTGTAAGTAAATTAGATGTTTGAATAATTTGACATGTAGAAATCATCATCATGCTAAGGAAGAAACCAAAAACTCAAACAAATGAAGATAGGGAGAGAGATTTGGAAATTAAAAGAGATAAAATGAAACTACTACATGAACAAAGAAAATTGCAAAGCAATAATGAAGAATTGACTTTTGAAGAGGATCAAGAAACACTAATACAAAGAAACAAAAGGAAGAATTTGAAAGACAAAGAGAATGAATGAGACTATTACACTCAAGAAGACAATTGAATTGTGAAGCTACATTATCTTCTAATGTTGGAGTCATATCATCCTCTCATGTTGAAGAGACACTAATTTGTAGATCCAATGATGTACACACTCCATCATGTTGTGTTGAAGACACAACATCAACACATCAAGTAGGTGATATTCCATCTTTTACATTTTATTTCCAAGGCATATCATCTTTGGTTCAAGGTACGCAATACACTCAACCTTATGCTGATGTTCAAAATGTTGACAAAATGAAAGATATTATAACACCATCTAGAATTCATTTTAGAAGATCAAAGTATTTGATTGATATTGATACTAATATTTTTAAATCAATGCCTGACAAGATTAGCAAGAATACTTGTCAAATAAAAGTTAATCATATGTGGAGATTTTTTTTTTAAAAATTAAATATTACAGGTCAATGCCAATTATTTGATGAAATGATGAGGAATTTGAAATTTAGGCCTATCATAAAGATTCTTGGTCTAAGTATGATGGACGATTCAAATGAAAAAAGTATTGTAAAGAATCTAATGAGTGCTTTTAACAAAGTGGGTTCTAAATCACACACTAGAGATAGTAATATTAGAAGATGAGTACTTACATCGATAATAGTAAGTAGTCAAATGAAGAAAGCTCGACTAATGAGAAAGAAAAGAAAAACATTAAAAATTTGTAGAGGTAATCTAAGGAGAGCCATGCTAAGGCTTGAGAGATTGGAAGATCCAACAAAAAATGAGTTATGGAGATTTAGTAGTAGAGTACTACAAAAGGATAAAGAAATTAGTGAAGCTTTGAAATCATTGATCGAATATTTTTGGAAAAATAACACACGTGTTTCCCCTAATCAAAGATATGGTTTAAGAAGGAGGATTGGTAGCCAAAATTGCAACCCACATGAAAAATATTTTTAGGAGTCATCTCAAATAAAAAATTTTGCAAAATTTATTGGTATGTATCCTCAAATTTGAATAAGTCAAAGATTTTTTGAGATGGGTAAACCTTTTTGTGTTAAGATAAATCACACATGCACAACTTGTTGTTGTAGGATACATATTGAATTTTCTAACCATTTTGATATTTTTAGGCATATATGTCTATTTTTTCATTTTGAGTTTATTTTGCAGGATTGTGACATGAATGAGCTGCTAAGATCTTCAAGGGAATTCATATCCAACATTTTATGTGAAATAGGGGATGGAAATATTTTTTACAAGACATCATTCTTGGATGGTACATTCTTATTTTGTGGTTCTTTGTAACTTTTATCAACTTGTCAACATATGGTTAGTACACATGCAATTGGAAATGAAATAGTAGATTACATAAAATTTAAGACAGTGACATATACTCTAAATGATGGGAAATAGAGAAAAATATATGATTTAGTCATTGAGAAGATTCCAATGTATGAGTTCATGAAAATTTTTCATGAAAATATTATTTACG
Organism: Cupressus sempervirens; assembly: GCA_028749045.1. NCBI lineage: Eukaryota > Viridiplantae > Streptophyta > Pinopsida > Cupressales > Cupressaceae > Cupressus > Cupressus sempervirens. Next base: position 714,740,544 of record CM053790.1, read on the forward strand.
AGCATGCAAGGCATAAACATAGAGTTTGATGGCTAGATTTTAAATTCAAGTTGTGCAAGGATATGTTTCCACTGGATACCATTAATTTTGTTGTAGCCTTCATAGAGAACTACACACTACAACCACAAAATGATGTGTAAGAAAAGTATTATACTTCTCAACAGGTTTCCATATTTGTTCACATAACATTCATGCATTCACCTACAAGTACAAAGGATGATAGGAAGATTTTGAGGGAGTGCCATTTTTACATTAGCGATGATTGATCACATTCTATGGAGTTTGTATAGGGTTGTTTTCACCTATTTGATGGAGATTTGGGTAACAGGGGCATCACATATTGTTAGAACATTATTTGGTCAGACAATTGGGCATCTCAATTCAAGAAAGCATGGATGTTCTATTGGTTGAGCAGGATGCACAAGTTGTGTAGAATTCAATATATGTGGAATTTCACTAGGCTAGTCATGGAAAGGGAGATAATGCTAGTGTAGGTGCATGCACCAAAAGAGCCTTAGCTCATGAAGAACTAAAGTAAAAAGATGGAGCAATAATGATAGATGCAAAATCCATCTTGTAGTAGTGAAACACTATAATGGGTCTAGGTAAGGAAGGTGAGTGTATGGTTTGTAGATTTGTTTGGTTGATAGATAATACTAACATTGCACCATATTAGGATTGTTGCACACTAACAAGATTTAGTGAGTTGCACTCTTTTAGAAGCTCTAATGTAGGTTCATGGAGTACCCACACATGAAAAAGTGGCATGCTATTTTTCATCATGTGCAGAGAAAAATTGGGATGACTGTGAGTCAACTGAATAGGTGGACAAATGGGATATACAAGTTTTGGACCCAATTGACACCTATCATCCCCCACAAGCACTAGAACTAGTGCAGATGGATTTTTTCATTGACTTTGACCACTTGTCTGATCTAGTGCAATTTGGTAATATATATATTTATATATCTTTGTAATTTTAATATGTAACTTTATAACTTTTACCTAAGGATTTTCTGAATTAATGACCACATTTTGTACATTTACCACTCTAGGCCATGTTTTTGTTATTATTGCAGCTAAAGACAATGAAGAAGGGAAAAATTATTATTTGTGTCATCGTGTCCAAGCCAAACAAAAATTGAATCACTCAATTATAGATGGTGAAGGTTTAGAGTACCATGTCGGTGTGGTGGTTGTAACTAACACATGGCTTAGACAATATTCTATGAAGAACTCTAACTTGTGATTATTCAAGGATTGACAAACAAAAAGGAAGATTCTTCATTATTCAAACCCTTTTGTTGCATCAAATGTCCACTCGATAAAATATGGTGGAAAACAACATAATAAGATTCTTTAGAAAGTTCATGAGTTAGACCATGAGGCAATACTTGAGACATTAAAATGTAGATCAGATCCAATTGGCTCATTAGATTGAATAGGGAGAGAGGGAGAGAGAGAAAGAGTGATCAATTGGATCCAAATACAATGTTGCAACCTTTCCCCTAAGACTATCCATATGAAAAGGTGGATCGTATTGTTATGATGTTTAAGTGATGAGATAAGTTTAAATCATAGATTTTATGTTTTGATTTGTTTAGAATCTAGATAAATTATTTGAATTTATATTAGATTCTTTAATAGGACCCATTTTTAGATTAGTCATTTGAATAAGTGAAAGTTTAGAATTTTTTGTTTAGATCAAAATGTAATGAAAGAACATGAAAATTGTTAGAATTTGAATGCTTTGTGATGTAAAGTCATGATTGTGTGCATGTAACCATAAACTTCAAAATAGTGAAAGCAAGGATACAATGGGAGAAGTTTCCAAGACTCATCAAGCCACTTGATCATTGCTAGAAGCTCAAACAAATAATTCTTTGTATTTGGAACATTGTTACCAATAATGATATTATGACTAACATTCTTTTATCTTTTAATAAATATCAAGAGGAATCTAGTGGTTCAAATGTTGAGAGTGTGTCTGCTAATAGAGGGACATTTAGGGGTAGAAGATCCAATGGCAGAGGAAGGTCTAGTGGAAGAGGGCCTAGTGTGTTCACTGGTAAGTGCTTTACTTGTAACCAAGTAGGACATCAGTCCTTTAGATGCCCTAAAAAGAACAAAAAAAGATATTACATTTATTTGGTTCTGTTCCTTCTTACAATTTTTATTGCCTTATGTGTTTTGGGTTCAAATTTGAATACAAGACACTTCATGTGTCCTTTCTCAAATTATTGATGCAGTGTCAAAAAAAATAATTCTTTTCAAATTAGTTTCTTTCTAGAGTTGATCAATATGAAATATAGTTAATTCCAACAATCCAATCCCTAAGCACAGTTTTCCAAGTTTCATGCAAGTTTCACCAACCTATTCACAAATAGGGCTACAAGGGCTAAAGGTGAGAAATTGTTGCATTTCACATAACCACACATCCAATACCTATTTTAAGGGTGGAAAAAAGAAATTTTTTACAACCTCAACAATATCCCAAAAGATCAAATTCCAATCTATTCCAACACTCCACTAATCTGCCTAAGTACACAGACCTAAATGGGCCCCTTTAGGCTTGGTTTTCAAAGGAAGACTATTGAAATGGGTGCATATAGAAGAGATAGGTCTTTAGAACTCAAAGGAGTAATTATTCCACCACCAATCCACCTTTTAGTTTGTTACTTTCCTTCACATTCAACTCCAACATTCAAATTCCTTCAATTTTAGACCAAATACATACAAATATTTTGCCTAGGGCTTGCAAGAAAAATTAACTCCCTTTGATTTTTCAATTCCTAATTTTTGTATATGAAATTGCACTCCTAGAGCTTCCATTTTTATTGGGTTTTGTTCCATTTGAACTGTACAGTCATGATCTATACATCCATTTGCACAAAAGCCTGTTGAACCTAGGGTTTTTGGGCAGTTTTGAAACAAAATGATGTAACTTTTGATAGAGATCAAAAATAAAGTTAAAAAAAGTGCATTGGATAGGGAACTCAACCAAGTTACTCCTCAAACCATTCAACCACCCTTCCCAATCCATACAGCATGTGGGAAAATAAAAATGCAGTAGATTTGAGTGAAAAAAATAATAAATTTTATTTAAATTAGAAAAAATGCATACATCAACCAACCTATTCTACTGGGAAGGTTGGATCATACATTTACAAGCATGCTTGACTGATCAAATACCTAGGGCATAGTTATAATTGGTTCAAACTCCTTCATTAGAAATATGCAAATTTTAAGCAAAATTTGCTTAGCAACTTTTTATTGCATTTGCAATTTTTATTGAAATTGACTACCTAGGACCTCTAAACTATTCTACGACCCTTATTAACCTCATCCAAGGTGTTTCCACCTATTACCTAATTACTTGATGCAGTATAGGCCTTGAGAACTCATGGTTTATAGATTACCAAATGAGCCTCAAGCCTTTACAAATGGGCTTATAACATCATGGAATTATTGCTAACATCCTAAAAACTTATTGTCTTGTTCATGAATCCTTTAGGAAGGTGGTGTAGTGCAGGATCCTTGTGGAATGCCCCATGATGACCTTGAGTTCCATGCACCAAAAATGACCATATGTAAGATTTTTATATGTTTTAGTACTTTGTAAAGGGTGTCAAGAAATGTAATTATCCTTTCAAGTGCTTTCGATAAAGTTTAAGTTATTTATACTTTTGTCCTGCTAGAAGGCTACTAATTTGTCAATTAGGTCTCTTAAGACACCTTGGAAGAATTAGGCATTGGGAGTTGAGTCTAGTCAAGTGATGGTTAAATCCAATTGAATACAAATTATATAAATCATAAAAGTTTTCTTTAACCCTTGGTTAAGGCCTTTTCATAGTTGGAGTTATTTTGAGTCATATGGAGTTTGCAAGTGTTTTTGGCAACTTGGATAACTTGCTTGCTTGAAGAAGTTTGGAAGTGGAGTTAATCTTGTGGATAAAAAGGTGTGGAGTTCAATGGGTTAAGCCTTTTGAATGATTATCATCTAATAAAAGATTGAGTGGGTTAGGTCATTGTTTTAGTTACACTTGAGGAAGCTATAAGGGCATTATTTCAAAGCAAAAGGATAGTTAGTTGTTTCTACATCAAATCATTGGTTGACCACTAACCTCTAGATCACTTAAGGTGTCATCTCTACTTATAATTGAACAAAATATATCATTCACTCTCTACATAAAATATGTTAATTCTTCATTTGTAGGTCACCAAAGAAGGGGGCTAATAAAGTCAAAGCACTAGTGATAAAGGTTGAGATGCCAAAATCATCTGCGAAATAGTATTATCAATTCACATCTTGAATGTTTATTAGTGCTTTTTGTTCAAGTACCATTGTGTGTTAATAATTTATAGTTACAGATATAGTAAGAAGGAAAATAGGTCTCGATGTGATGAAAATGGGGCAATTATAGATATAGTTTTCTCTAAGGATAATGTTGTTTAGCCGATGTATAAGTGGAGAGAACCAAATGACCATTTAGGTTTACTAAAAACAAATGGAGCTTTCGATATTTTAGGATATAAAATTTTTATTGACGCATTTGACAAGAATTAAAAGTATACAAACAATCAATTTACTCTTCCATAAAATGGTTCCTATGTTAACACCTTTTACTATATTTCTTCATTTTGTTTTAGCATTGAATGTGATTGTAATATTGCTTTGTAGCTGAAGGAGGAGAAAGAAAAAAGAGTAAACAAGTTACATCTATGAAAACACCTAAAAATGGAAGTGGAAGAAAATCTAAGGGAGCTAAGGAAGTAAAAACTATAATAGATTACGACTGGATAGGGATATCATTAGATTCAGGTGCAAGGAGTTCAAATGATGAACCTTTGGTATGTAAATTCCAAAATACCATTTTTGGTTTTAAACAAAACTTGAGTATGCATTTGACTTATTTATCTTAAAAATATAGAATGCATGGAAATCACCTACACGCCTTGATTAGTGGACTCTGGGAGTTAGGCTTCACTTCAAAAATATATGAAGAACATGCATAGGTATTGGAAACTTCTTAGATTGCTTAACATACCCATCACCTTTAAAAATAGTTTCTAAAAATACAATACAAAGCATTTCACAAGACATTGTAGTGATCCTTCATAGCACTACCTTCCTAACTGTTTTAGAATGTTAGGACTAGTTTCAACCGGATATTAGCCCATTTGTAAAGTCTTGAGACTCATTGGTGTTTCTGTAAACCTTGAGTCCTTAAGACCTATAGGGCATTTAATATCTAGGGAAATAGGTAGAAGAACCTTAAATAAGGATAATTTAGGTCCTCAGGTCCTTAGGATAAACTAGTTTTTTCAATAGGTTAATAAGTCCATTTAAATGATTTGATAAAGTTTCATCACTTAGAAATTTCAAAAATTCAAAAGTTACAAAGTTATAAATTTGAATTTTAAATTTATAATGATCATGGACATTTAGGAGGGAATTATTTTCTTTATTATTTTAAGAAAAATTAAACCATCCAACCAATTTGGATCAGTTGGGGTAGTTGATAGGAGTTTGTTAAATTTTTCACAAATCCATTGTACAAGCAGAGAATCCATGGTAGGGACTGCTACATCAAACTGAATAAAAAAGTTCTGATTTCTTGCAAAGTTAAATGGTTTTTTGGTATGATTCAAAGTTCTTATTGATTGGATTTCCTTGGAAATTTTTTTTATCATTCATATTTCATATATTTGAGTTCTTTCATGTTCTAAAAACCATACTACAATCACTATTAATCATTTTGGTACTGTTTAGTCTTTGGAAAATCTGATTTTAAGACAGTTTTGTGTAGATTTCACACTATGAATGTAGCACTCTAATTCTCATAGAATGACATATTATTTACATACATAATATTAATTTAACATGTATAGCATCTTACTAATCTTGGAAATGCAAGTTTGATTAATATATGTGGTGATCACCATAAAAAAGACTAAGAAACTAAGTGGATTCGAAGGATATGTGGAAGGTTAGAGTGTTTTGGCCAAGAAAGGGAACTATTTTATGATGGAATGTGTATATAAATCTTGTATACAAGTGTTCCAACCTTTATTTTTTGCAAGAAACTTTGGGAAGCATGACATTCAGAAAGCCCTAAATTTAAGGGTTTCGAGGGCACCATTTGGGGCTTTGGTACCTAGAAAGCTCTTGGAGTCAAATTGACTTCATATTACTCTGATTTGAACCTATTTATGACACTATGAAAAGATTTGGAGCCTGAGAGTTAGAATGACTAGCACTTACTTTGTAAATGCATGAGAATTAAGGCTTTAAAATCTAAGAAATAGTGAAAATAGTCATATACCTTCCAAAGAAACCAGCCCTATCCTTTTGGTATGTTAAGGTACTCAATAAAGGGTACTAAAATATACAAATTTTTTTCCTAGTGTTTTTGAAAAAGTTGAAGAAAAATCCTTGTGAGTGCTACTGCAAGGCTACAAGGCATGCCATTAGGCCTAGTTCAAGGAGTATTGATGTTTTGGTGCCTAAAACATTGAAGAAACTTTGAAACCTGTTCAAGCACCTTGGATTGAATATTTTAGGGCTATTGGATCACATCATAAGATTTTTTGGTGGATAATTTACCATTTCACTCATTGAAGGCACTTTTGATCTCTAGATTCAATTGAGCATTTGGTTGCAAAATGATCCAAAGGGCTTGTAACAAAGGTATACTCTACCATGCAAGTGGACTCCACTCTACACGCCCAACCCTCAAACCTAGGGTTCTCAATTAGCTTATATCAATCACAACTTCTTAAGGACTCCCCTTCTCCAATAGGCCTAAAAAGGAAAACTCTCCCTAGATGGGTTTAGAGCTCAACTTTCCTAATAGAAAAGGTTTATATAGACCTAATCTCTCAAAAAATCCCAACTTTAAAGTTCTCAAACCCCCAATAACTAATTTGCATAATTGTTACCAGCATTTCCAATAGGGCTAATCCTAGAATTTTTGGTCAAACACCCAAACTTTGCAAAGGGCCACACTATATTTTCACCTCTTTAGACAACCTTTAACCACCTCTTAGAGATTCCAAAGAATCAAACTCTGACACTATTCTAGCACCAACTAACACCCACTTTGAGTCACAAACCTAATTAGCTAGATTAGGCTGGGTTACAAAGGAAGTATGAGTAAATGGGTTCACATACCTAACTCCACCCCTTGGAACCCTTCTTCACATCCAATTAATCCTCCTATACCCTTCACCTGGGTCAAATCAATCAGTTTGGAAGCCTGAACCTTCTTTTTTCTTCAAATCTAGACTAGACATATAGCAATGTTTAGTCTAGGGCTTGCTGGTAAAAATAGGCAACCTACACCTATAGTTCTAAATTTGTGTGATCTTGAAGTATCCTCTCCTAACTTTTATTCCTCAAAGTGGCATTGAAATCCATGGTGGAATTGCAAGTTAGGAGGCCATCTTGAAGAAACCCTTAGATTTAGGGGAAATTTGACCAACCTCTACAAAAACTAATGTAACTATTTTTGTAGATAAGATAAAGACTTAAAACCGAATGAAATGGAACTCTAACTCAATCCTCTATCTATACATTCCAAACTTTCACTCCTACTAATCTGTACAGGCCATACAGAATTGAAACAATAGAGAAAAAAGCAGAAATTCTATGTCTTATTTAATGTTTGCTACTCATTGGTCAATTTGATCACATATAAGTACAAATATCTAGTATAGTTGGATAGATTCATTAATCATATTTCTATTTCACTTAGAATGAGGATCTAATTCATTCTACAACTCAAGATATTCCCATTTTACTAATTGTTGTCCCCATTTTGTGTCATTGCCTAGGGTTTCATCTATTTTCCCTCATATCTTGTGATTCCACCATGGAAAATTAACAAACCTTGGTGGAATCCAAGTTAGGAAATTTTATTTTATGTTCCTTTTGGTTTTAGGTTAAAATAATGAGGCTACAGAGAAACACTTGATGCCTTAGGCATGCAAGATCCATGTGCATGCTAGAAATTTGTAGCAACATCTTCCATAACACACTATAGAGAAGGTTCCGAGGCTTGAAAATTGGTATGTGATCATCTTACATGATCTCCTTCATGTTTTAATTTTTGGATTGAATTTTTTCTCAAGGGGTAGGGTACTTCCTTTTTTAATGGATGCATAATTGCCTACATTCCTAAGTGAGCCTTAAAAAACTTGGTTCATACTTCTCTTGAGATCCCAAGAATTTATCATGTTGTATAAAACAAAAAAGGGTATCCAAATAAATGATTCTTTTCTTTGGGTTGTGAGGAGATTTTTGTGATTTTCCATGTTCAAGGCTACAAACCTAGCCTTGAGTTTGTGAAGCAACTAGCCAATGAAAGTTTCATAGTTTGAATATAATGTTGGATTTATGTTAGTTTGGACCTAAATAGACCCTTTCCATGTTTTGAAGTCACCCCTAGTCCTTATTTGTATTTGTGGGGTTTTATGTCAAATAAGCCAGTGGGCCACTTTTTAGGCATAAAAATGAGCGATATAGGCGATTTTTCAAGGAAAAAAAGAATTTTATGTTTATTAGAAGGTTGTAAATGTCCTTATGGTAATTAGGTTAAGTTTGAGGCATCTAGGAATTAAGATGTCAAAAATTGCAAAAAATTACAAAAGTTGTCAAAGTAAAATTGTAAAAATGCTAACTTTGCAGAAGTTTGGGAATTGGTGAAGGTCTGAGCATTTGGAAATAGGTTATTTTACTATTGTTGAACCTTTTACAATTTGTAGAATTAGAATCAAGTGAAAAATATAAAAATTGTACTTTTTGTGCAAAGTTGCATTGTTGAAAGTTGTAAAAGTTGCTCAAATTTGTAACTTAGTGGAAAAAGGGTTGTGGGATCAAACTGTCTATTTCGTTAGCTCTGGGTGGCTGGGTAAACCCTATTGCCAACCTCATCCCATCCCATTTGGGGCTCAAAAATTCTCAAGCATGCCAAACCAGAACATCCTTAAGGGTCACTAAATGTCATAGGGCTATGATATTTGATATGACATATCTTAGAGCTCATGTGACATATGGATGCAATTCTAGTTCCTATAGGACCATGTTTTGGGGACCTACAATAACCTCTCTCACTTTTTGGAGATCATACTCTATTTTTATTTTGTGATGCCATCTCGAGTGATGCTAAAACTTGTAGTGTTGGCTAGTACAAAGTTGTCAATTACCAAATCTCTCTCACCTTTCATCATGCGATCAAATTGTCTACTCCATTAGCTATGAATGAATAGGTAAACCCTATCCCAACCTCATCCCATCCTATTCAGCACTCAAACATTCTCAGGAACACTAAACTAAAATGTTCCTAATGGTCACTAAATACCATAGGGCTACGATCTTTGATGAGGCATATCTCAAAGCTTGTGTAAGGTATGGATGTGATTCTAGTTCCTATAGGACCATGTTGTTGAGACCTAAAATAATATCTCTTACTTTTTAGAGATCATACTCCATTTTGATTTTGCGATCCCATCTTGGGTGATGCCGAAACTTGTATTATTGGCTAGTACAAAGTTGCTAACTACCAAATCTCTCTCACCTTTTTTTGTGGGATCAAACTGTCTGCTCCATTAGCTCCAGGTGGCCTGGTAAAACCTATTCCCAACCTTATCCTTTCCTATTCAGCACTTGAACATTCTAGGTCATGCCAAACTGAAACATCTTTAAGGGTCGCTAAATGCCATAGAGTTGCAATCTTTGATGGGGCATATCTTAGACCTTGTGCGAGGTATGGATGCAATTCTAGTTCCTATAGGACCATGTTGTAGAGGCCTACAATAAACTCTCTCATTTTATATATATATATCATACTTCATTTTTATTTTTTGATATCATCTTTGGTGATGTTGAAACTTGTAGTGTTGGCCAATACAAAGTTGCCAACTACCAAATCTTTCTCACCTTTCATTGTGGGATCAAATTGTCTACTTCGTTAGCTCTGGGTTGTCGAGTAAACCCTATCACCAACCTCCTCTCATCTTGTTTAGTACTTGAACATTCTTGAGCATGTCAAACTAGAACATCCCTAAGGTTCATAAATGCCATAGACCTGTGATCTTTGATGGGGCATATCTCAAAGCTTGTGCATGGTGTGGATGTGATTCTAGTTCCTATAGGACTATGTTGTAGAGACCTACGCTAACCTCATTAAATTTTTGGAGATCATACTCTTTTGATTTTGCGATGCCATCTCAAGTGATTATGAAACTTGTATTGTTGGCCAGTAAAAATTTGCCAACTACCAAATCTCTCTCACCTTTCATCATGGGATCAAACTATCTACTCTATTAGCTCCAAGTGGTTGGGTAAACCATATCACCAACCTTGTCCCATCCTATTTAGTGCTTGAACATTCTCTCGATTGGTTAATGGATTGGTTAATGGATCCATGTTGATCTTTCAATTGTTGACTGATAGCCATTAAATGAGACAAAGCTAGTTAAAAGTTTTTTGTGGATACTTTTGGAGGACTTTATGACATTATTGACACTCATATCCCTAACTCATAAATAAGGAACAATATGTAAAAGATGACATGATCTTGGGTTGAAGTAAAATCTCAAGAAGTGATGCAATTAATTAGCCATAAGAAACCTACATGTACATTTCCCAACTTATAAATAATGGTTGGATATAAAGTCTCCATACTTTGGCCCAAAAATGGAATCCAAGGATGTAACCGTGCATGTATTGGCATAGTCTCCCTATGAGGATCCCAACTATCTACTGTTTTTATTAATTTGGGCATCACTATATCATCTAGAATGTTATGAAGTTCTGAAGCATGTAGTAAATTCTCCTATGTCTCTAAAAAAATCCATCAAACCAGAGAGTCATAAGCTCTTCTCCCATCAAAATGAATATTTTTAAGGTCTTGTAGGCCTTTTAAAACTTCTTCTTAGCATGTTTGGTTTTTTTTAGGCTTTCTTGCATTTAGACCCTATTGTGCGAACCCTTGAAAAATTTTGGTATTTCTATAAACTAGTTGATTGATGAGGTCATAGTGGTCTAGTAGTCTCTTAGGGTCTTGTTAGAAGTCATAGGAGGTGTTAGGATCCATGTTAGGTCAATGATTAGAACAATACAAATAGTGTACAATGTTCATGGATATGTGTTGCAAGATGAGTATAGATCTTATGTCTACAATTACAATACTTTCTGTAATGATTTAAGTAAGTTATAGATGTTTTAGTAAAGACTAGTTATTGGCTAGTGATAGAGAAATATGTCAAGTATTGTTACTATATTTTTGTTATAACTTGTTGGTGACCTAGAATTAAGGTTTGGGAGCATAAATCATGGTATACGACTTGGAATAGTTCATGATTTGGGATTTGCAATTCATTTGGTTTTTGTTGTGACAATCACTAGCATGTTGCATATAGATTACTACTTCTAGGAGCTGATGGGATGGTGGAGTGTATTGTTTGGATTGTCAAGTGTTGATTGATAAGTAGGAACCTAATGAGTCTTGAGTGTTCTATTCATTCTCACAAGAGATGGGTTCATACAAACCACTAATTCATGAGAATCACCTAGATCCAATGAGTGCTAAGTGTTTTATTCACTCTCACAAGAGATGGGTTCATGTGTCCCACTACTCGTGAAACATGGGATAATGAGATTGACTAAAAAATTACACACTTGAATTCCATTAGTACTATCACAATTTGACTTGTGAAAAAAGATCTAAGCCTACTTATCAAAAACACAATTTGCTAGACCATTTGACCTATCCTGGCATATACATGCATAGCTAGTCTCCATGATGATAGATTGATTGATTTATAAGGTGGACACATACACAAATAGGAAAATCTGTGAGAAGAAGAAAGAAATTTTTTAATATGATTGAATAGCATGCCAGAAAAACATCCTAAACCATTCAATTATATCCTTTGTGTAGTTCATATTGAAACACACAAATTTTATGGAATTTTCACAAATGAGTTGGCATTACCATGTGACAACTCTACCGCATTATGGAATTTGCTATTTTGCATGCCTCGAGGTTTCAACTAGTAAGTAAAACTTTGGAATCTACCTTCCCTTGTCCTAACCTAATCATTGGATGCATTAGTTTTGTCTTTCTCACTAGATCTTTGGAACTTCCTTTGTTAAGGTGACCTAATTGGGCCAATTAGGCCTATATAATAGTCCAATTTTGAAAGGCTTGTAAATGGCTTCAAAACTTTCCCTTGTGGGGATATAAAAAAATCAATAAAGGGTACTTGGAATGCTAATTAGTTCCTAAGGTCTTCTAGAAGATATGGTACTTGTTACCTAATTTGTCTTTGGAAGGGCTAGTAGCCTAGATGTTGCATTATGAAGACAGAGTTATGAAATTTGTGTTTGGGTTGCTATTTGGCCATGGTTCCTTGGTTTTAGTGTTGGGATGAACCCCTTAACATGTTGATCAACCTTATTTGTCAAAATCCACCATTCATGGGTGTGAAGCCAAGTTTGTTAGTGTAAAGTTGTATGGATTAATTATGATCCCTTAGTGTTATTGTTGTGTCAAGGTATAGAAGTTTGGGTGTATAATCTATCATGTTGGATTGACATCAGCATTGTGCTTATTGTACCCTAACCTCTACATCATTCTACCTTTAAAATTATATCTTCTATAAGGTACAACATTGACCAATTGTGAATATAAGGAAATATATGCATTGGAATACATGTGAGTGCCCATTACAATTGGTATTCTATGATGGCATATATAACATATGGAATTAATGAAGTATTGAGAATCCTATTAGGCTCTACATCATAACTAAACATTGGAATTAATGTAATGTATTGTTTTCAATTTCAGATTTGTTATATGCTTGTAATGATAATTTATGATAAATGCTTAGATGCATAACATAGAAGGTAGGTTTTAAACATGAACAAGAAGATCATAAATCAATATGACAATGACATAAATTGCAAATGATAATTTTTTGGCTATATGTAATAATTTATGTTTTGAATTGAAATTTTGTTTTGACTCTTGAAGTATGATTATTTCTAATATATAAGTCTACACCTAAAGAATAAAAGGCATCACAAGTCTCAATTTCAATAGCCACAATATTACAAGAAATCCATCTCGTAATCAAAGAAATCTAGAGAGTAATTGTTCCTTGTATCTGCCTGGTAGGGAACCTAAGAGATCACATAACTAACAAGGGTAAAAGTGGAATAAATTTTATTCTATTTTTAACACAAAATTGAAGCACATACATTTCATTTTCAATTCTTCTAACATTAAATATTTTGATATATCTCATTGATTAAATATATGAATATTCTATATTAACTCCACAACCAACTTCTTATAGGTTCCCAAACATCACTACTAGAAATGCATACATAAGTTCCCATAAGTAAAAGCCATCATAAATATATGAACAAGATTTCATTATGAATAATTGAATCCATTATTATAATTAGATAGCATGAAAATCACATAATCATACCAAGGACAATCATCTTGATATACTCATTCTTCTTTATTACAACTAAGCATGTGTACATATACATATTACAAAGAGAAAGTAATCATTATATATCATGTTTTCATATACTTCTAACATTTTTCTCCTCCAACATGATCTCTATAAAAAAATGGATACATAAGTATTATATCACAGTCATGATACAAAAATATGATGTTGCAACATCTAGTCACACACAAAGAAAGATGAAAAATTGGAATGTGTGAATAAAGATCATCCAAGGCTCTTGAAAAACTCTAGAAAAATACTCAATGGATAAAAGACTGTCCACCCAACCATGGAACCTTACTGCCCCACTCCCCTTAGCTAGGAGATAACACAAGGCCCCACACTAAGTTCATACATAAGCAAGGGGATAAAATAGCTATTTTAACACTAATAAAGTTAATTCTGATCATTATTGTATCAAAAATTCAAACGGACTAGGTATTGAATTAAGCTTGATAAACAAATGATAGAGAAGGAAAACTTTAAACATGAACAAGATCATAAATCATATGATGATGACATATTGGAAATGATAAACTTATGCTTAAACAATGATAAAGTTTATTGTTAATCAATATTCTATCAAAGTTTTGAACTGATCAGGTATTGAATTTAATGTCATACATGAACATATCTAATTTAATGTCATACATGAACAAACATATAATATAAAATGATAACCAATAATGTCATGTACATTAACAAACAGATAATATATTATGATAACTAATAATGTTGTACATGAACAAACATATCATATATTAACCAATCATTTCATAAGTCTAATAATGTCATGCATCAAATAAATGTCATACATCAAATATAAAATGTCATAAATACATTGAATGTATATCAAATATTTCCACTGACATGAAATCCAACAATATATGTTCACTGATGCCTATACATATACATGTCTATCAACTATATCTTCTCATTCCCACAAGGGGATGGAAACAAATCTCTCGAGGTCTTCTGTCATCATGTGGAGGGAGGTGGTGATGATGATGGGGTCTTCCTCACACACTTGATCATCCTCTTGTTGAAGCTCTTCTCTAACTCGAGCTGATACAAAAAAAGTAGATATGAATCAATAATTTTATACATTGAAATCAAATATATGTACACACAAAATTAATTATTTTCTTACTGCCATCAAATAGTCACTTTGCAAGTCCACCTCGAGGCTCATGTATGATCAAGTGTAATGAGACCCTAGAAAAAATCAATCAATATAATCACTTATAACTAAAATTAGAAATTTTGATACTAACTATTATAAACAACAACTAAAACCAAGAAAATTCTTTCATACCTTAGTCAATGGCTATGAACTAGCCATAACTACAACCACTCCACAATCGATGGACTACTAGAGATGAGGAGGATTATCTAATGTTAAGAGCTGCATGCCATACAATAAATGTTACATGTAACATGGAACATGAAAAAAAAATAATCAAATGATTTAAATCAACATGAAACAAATGTACCTCTATGAAGCTCGTATCATGTCTACGCTTCAAGTCTGTAGTAAATGTCGACAGTCCTCTAGAGAACTGATGCACATGCATAATTTTTTTTGTCAATCCTTAATATGATTACTTAATAAATATATGGATTAATTTAAATGATTAAATCAATACATACCTTAGGACTCATGGACGAAACAAAAAATGGGGTCGGGGGATCACTACTAGGCCTGCCAACACTTTGACCCTAAATTTTGAGCAATGTCAATAGATGCTAATTAATTAATCATTCACTATACATATGAAATGTGATCAAATTAGTAAATTATAATTGTAATTTACCTATTTGTCAATGCCAAATGTGTCACTTAGGAACTAATCAGTAACGAGCCCATCATCTGCACCATCTCTAACATGAGTGTCAAATGTGCATAAAGATCTACATGATGTGCACATGTGACCGTGATGCATAGAAGGCTCCCCCTCAACTAATTGGCTCATGCAATGATGTAATGAATGAGGGTTTGTCTCAAAGCATTAATGGTCCCTAGAGTGCTAGCCTCTACATGTTCCTTCACAACTAAAGGAATAGTCGCATGCTCACCCTATGGCTTGACCATAGGTGCCCTAACTACATTAGGGTCACGATGTGCCCCTGGCCTCTCAAATGATGACCCCCCACCTCTACCTTGGGAGTCTAATATATCAAAATAATTGGGGATCTACGAAAAGACAAACTCACAATATAATTTATTTAAAAAATACATCTGGACCTCATAATTGTTGCAAGGAGGCGCATCAAAAACCATCCACCATCTATCTGAAAAGTTATTTCTAATAGCATCGTGTATGCACCAATGCATGGGGAACCATTTAGTGCCCTCTTTAACAATATTTTGTTCACCAAGTTTTCTAAATAATGCATATATTCTACCTTTTGGTATTTCTTTTTTTTTTAACATTTTGATATGACACTTTATTTGAATAATATCTTTTTTGTTCATCCCTCTTAGCCCACCAAACAACTAACTAACCACTAATAGAAGCTATGTGGGTCTTAATAGATTCAAGGGATGATGCCAATTGAGCTCTCATTGCATTGGTTTGTCCACATTCTTTCAACTAGCCAATGAGTCCTTCTAATTTAGTTTTTGCTCTTTCTATTTCATTTATTATGTTTTCTTGTGTGCCAGGAGGAGGTCTTGCAATTGGTTCAGGCTGTGGAATTTTTTGTTCTTCTTGTGGAGGGTTTTGGTTTTGATTTTCTTGAGGGTTTTGAGCTTCTTGGAGATTTGCTAGTTCATTATTGACATTTCCTAATAAGAAATCAATTGAAGTCTAAATAAATAAACAAATCTAAAGAAAATTGTAAAAAACCTACAAAAAAATATTAAAAATGTATCAAACAATGCAAAAAGGAATTTAGATAACATACAACATGCTCATGATCTCAAACTTAGATGGGGAGGAGGCATATTTGCAAGGTGGGTAGTGAAAAGCTTGGTTTGTTGCAAGCTACATATGAGCTATTGTGAGGAGAGGTAGGAAAAACAATTCAAAATTAATGGGATGTGGGTATGCAGCCCATTTATAATATTTTTTCTTTTTTAAAAGCACATAGTGTGTCAATGCTATAGTGTGCATGCGCTATTGAAAATTTTTAAAAAAAACTTGTGTCACCTTTTTAGCACCACAACTTGGTGCACTTACCCAACTATATATATTATTTTTATTTTTTAAAAGCACACTTGGGATACTTACACTTTGATATTAACATGTTTCAACTTGGTTGTCTATTAGTTATGTTATGAAGATAGATCTGCTCAAGGTTCTTGAGTAAATGTTATGATCATATGGTTCTTTAATCAGTTAAATTAGTATAGAGTAATATACTTAACAATTTCATGGTACAATAATATTTTCCAACTAGGCCTAGGCATCTTAGGGGCCATGCACTCTTTATTGCATGTACCTATAGGATGTAGTTATATTAAATGTATAATTAAAATTGGGTGATAGGTTTAGATGACTCAATCCATTTTATACCCTAGTAATTCAACATAAATGATTATTATGGGGAATACTTTTCATTTATTAACGGTTTAGGTGATTACATATGGATGAATAATGTTAGCTCCTAAGACCATAATTTTTTTCATGAAGTCTTGTTGTGTAAGCAATGGTATACGATAACACTTTTAATTCCCAATAGATGGTTTGATGAAAGCTTCCATTTCTAGATATATGATTTATATGTCTTGACTTGTATAGTGTTTGTATATAATATTATTATCACGACATAGGTGTAAAGCTTAATTATTTTTCATAAACATGAGATATAGAACCCTAAGTCACTACAAGAATATTGAATCCTAATTACATACTACAAGATCTATTTTATTAAATCTATCTTATCTTTTAACTATTTCTTGATTATTAGCTCGAGTCTAATATATGTGTGGCCTCGTTAGGGTACTAAACATTATAGTTGGTGATTAAGTTAAGATGATAAATGAAAGATGTGTCAATATGATTAAATCTAAGAATTATTGTTCATTAAATTAAATATGCAATTTTCACTTAACATTCTTCATCACTTTACTCCTCAAGTCCTTCTAATTCTAAGACTTATTACATTAATTAAATTTTCAATACATATATTTCCTTTTTAATTATCTTTCTAGGAAATTCTAAATTAAATACCCTAATATAAGTTAAACATTAGACATCCATTGAACTTAATTACTAACTAACTTAATTAAAACACCCATAATTTAATCAATTGATTAATTAACCAAATAATCTATCAATTAATATTAATTTCTAACCACAATAAATAGATAAATATAATTATTCTAATCATTAACTATTTACTTTTCTACTTAGAACATTTATTACTAACTATTTGAGACTAACTTAATTGTAATCACTAAGCACTTTACTAACATTACTCACTAACTACTTAACCCATACTAATGATTTGCTATAAGCTTAGTTAATCACAATACCATCTACTAACCCATTTCTAATGTATATTTACTAACACTAAATTCTATAATATATAACACCCCACCCCATAGTAACTATCTCCCAAGCCTCCCTAATAACTCATGCTAACACTAG
This sequence comes from Cupressus sempervirens, assembly GCA_028749045.1. NCBI lineage: Eukaryota > Viridiplantae > Streptophyta > Pinopsida > Cupressales > Cupressaceae > Cupressus > Cupressus sempervirens. Next base: position 714,758,672 of record CM053790.1, read on the forward strand.
CCACACTTGTACTTATTTAAATTACTCATACCTCATGTTAACTACAACTCATCTAATTTCCAAGCACTCATGTGGCCACCTAAAATGATTTTACTAGGTGATATCTCATCTCCCTTAAACCCCCTCAACTCTACCCTCCTTCCTTACCACTTGGCTACATGGCCGACAACCTCCCCAAGCACTTCTCTACACTCCTAATTTAGCACATGTTGTCTAAACCACTTATTTACATGATACACCATTGTAGGCTTATCCTCACATCATTGCACTTAGATCTGTGCTTAATGGAGGATAACCCATATCTATTGGACATGTGCCTAGTTGTATGAATTATCATGATGCTGAATTTTATGCATTCTAGAAGCTCTCCTAAGGCCTTTATATACAAGAACTCCTAGTATACTCTTGATATGGATGATATGGAATATATGACATATTGAATGAATATATCATCACTCTAATCATACTCTCTCTTTGGTCTACTGTTGTGCTTATGTTTGATTTCCTTAGTCTTGGTTGAATTTTGGCCTAAGCCAAATTCTTACATCATATCAGAGCTAAGGGAGATTCTCTACACATATCCATTCGAGACCATTCATGCTTTAGCACCTCAAACCAAATCCAAAGCATCTACAAAAATTGGGAGCATCTAGGGCCAGATTTGACCTTGCCATTGCATCTATAGTGTTGATTCCATGAAGATCAACTATAAATTTTCCTATGATGGGTGAAATTTGATCTTGAAGTAAATTTTTTTTGCAAATTGAAACCTAGGGGGCCTAATTTGCAATTTGAGTATGGTCATTTTTGAAGCTATTTAATTGGTTTTTCTAATTTGAATTAATTTTCTCTCTACAATTTTTTGTATTTTTAAAATTTTTTATTTCCCTATTAGGGAAAAGTTTTTTATAGAGAAATTCTGTCAGATCCCAACTCTGCAATTTTAGAATTTTTATTTAATTTCACAAGGTATATTTAATTATTTAATCTACGAGCATTCTCTACATAAATATATGGCCTCTATAATTTATGGCCATACATTGCATACTACATTGAAATCTAATGAGCCATATATTTTTCCACCGGCAAGTGATCCTCAACTCCCACCGACAGTCTTCATACTTTTTTTAAGAGTGAGCGAGCATTTGAATTTGAAAAACTTTAAAGTTGTTCCACCCATGAATGTGGAATATATATATAAATATTCTGGCACTTGTAAAAAGAAATTTAGCGGCCAATAAATGCAATCCGGTGTCTTGTAGTATAAAAACCTAGTGTTGCACTTCAAATAGCCCTCCATGTGAATATTCTAGTAGGGGACAAGCAGCCTAGCCATGATAATCTGGCCTGTAGTATATTCTAGGCCCCACACTGAGTGACATGCAAGCACCCTCTGTACCTGTCACATAGTGTAATTTAAGCCACAACTACTGAGGCCCCCTATGTAGTTAGGAGGACATGTGGACCAATCCATGTTGTTGAGCAACATAATCTAACATGTAAGTGACATGCAGATCTAAGTAGGATGCCATGTCACCTGCCCACAAGGCAAATCTGTGATGACTTTCCATGTCACCATTTGCATAGTAAGTGACCATACCAATTCCATATAGACACATGACATCTAGTCAATTGATCTAGTCATCATATAGCTAGCATAGTCATACAGACCCATATGTCCCATACAATTCTATATGACTGAAATCATCATTGACATCATCATTGGGCTTAAAGTTGCTAATGTCATCAAATCCTCATGCCTAGATTTGATAGCCATCTAACCATCATTCTAGGGACAAATTGAACTACTATGATGACTGTATGACCATCCAATTTAACCCCATCCTTTGCTGATGTAACCCCTCTCCAAATTGATTTTTGATTTTATAGTTTAACTTTGGGAGGCCATATCTCAATCATCTGGACTCCAAATCAGGTGCATTTATTTTTGAAATTGGGTACAATTTTCTAAACCTTTTAGTGGTATATCTTTTTTTGGTTTTGGTGCATAGATTGTTCAAAAATTACATTTTTTGGCTACTATACTTACATAATACTACATTTTACAACTTCAAATGCTCAGTATGGGCACATCTGGAGTCAAAAATAGGTTCCATTTTTTTTTTAAGTGCATTATTTTTCATCCACTATCTAGATTTATAGTTAGATAATAGTATTGTGTGGACAAAAGTGTCACTTTTAGCAATAGGGCCTTTCTTTGCTTTGTAATGCTTCAGAATTGTAGCACATTGTGAAGTTCTAGATTTGTAATTCATTAAAATGTTGTAACAAGCAAAATAAGAAGTCCATAAAAGTCAAAATTGGCAAGTGGCCCATTATAATCACACTACCAATAAAGTGCCAAAAGCATCTATTTTGGGGGGGTTTCTTGATTTAGTGAAAAGAGGGGGTGTTCTTGGTGTTGTGTTCTCTCTTTTCTACACTTTTCTTTCATTTTCTACATTATGGGCAACTTTAAGTTTCCTAAATTAACTCCTCATAACTATGCTACATGGTCTATAAAAGTTTGGTATCACTTAATGCATAATGGAGTTTCACAATATGTAAATGGTACTCTTCCTAAACTAGTAGGTGATAAGGTCTCAACAAGTGATATTTCAACTTGGGTAGCAATGGATAGGAAAGTCCTAGGTGATATATGTTTGGGGGTTGATGATAAGATCATGTATCAAATTAAGAAGTGTTCTAAATCCAAGGAAGCTTGGGATACCCTCAAAAACCTTTATGGTAAAGTGTCTGAAGAGGATGTTTTCAAAATTGAAGATGACCTTATCTCCTTAGATCCTAAGTCATTTGATTCAATACAAGATTCCATCATCAAGGTGAATGAACTAAGGACCAAGCTTACTAATTGTGGGAGTTCTATTAAAGATGATAGATTCATCTATCTCATACATAACAAGCTTCCATCAGAGTATTCCACATTTGTTTCCTCTTTTAACACTTCTAAGACTACCTTAGGGTATGCCTACAAGAAATTCAATGTTTATGAATATGTCGATATACTGGATATAGAAGAAAAGAAGTTGAAATCCATGGGGATTCTCAAATCACCTAGGTCTAAAGCATTGGTGGCCAATAATGAGGGTTCTCAAAATTTAGTTGGACAATCTTCAAATAAATGAAAGGGTAAAATGAAATGGAAGAACAAATAAAAGGATGCAAAAAAGACAACACCATCATCCAATGAATAAGGCAAGTCCTCAAATTGCAACAAGAAGGGGCACAACAATAAGGAGAAGAAAATGTGTGCCTATTGTAAGAAATTAGGTCTTCTTCAAATTTGAAAGGTAAAGGGCAAGCACTCATGGCAAATTCAAATTCTTCAAAGGATTGGATATTTGATTTAGGTGCCTCATATCACATGGGTTCTTCAAAGGAGGATTTTTCTTCAATAAAGCAATCAAAGGTACCACACATCTTTGTGGGAGATGATACAAAAATGGAAATTGAAGGGAAAGGAATCATGGAGATGGAAAATGGATAGTTTCAATATGTTCTTTATGTTTCAAATCTAAGTTCAAATCTCCTATCAATCTACCAAATCGATCACCTCAAAGATGGAAATAGAGTTGAGTTCCTTCCTAACTCAGTACAAGTGGATAGTCTTAAAGATGACTCATTGGTTGTAGTGGGGAAAGTGAATCATAAGAAAAGGTTGTACTCTTATCCCATTTTGTGCCCAAGTCTCCTTCAAAGGCCTTGTTATCACAATCAAATTCAAAAATGCAATTATGGGATCAGCAGTATGGTCATCTTGACTTCTGCTATCTTTAGCAACTTTGCACAAATAGAATGGTCAAAAGTCTACGTCAAATCAAATTTTCCAAAGGAGAATGTTCAAAAAATTTAGTGGATATGTATTTAGAGGGGAAGTTATAGAAAGGGAAGTCTTCAAGAGCACTAGGTATTCTACAGATGGTTCACATGGTAGTAGTAGGTACATTTGCATTCAACTAGGGTTGTTATATACTTACCTTCATTGATGACTTTTCAAGATACACTTGGGTCTATTTTCTAATAAGAATGAAGTGTTGGACAAGTTTCTAGCCTTCAAGACTCATGTATAACAAAAATCAAGGAAAGCTATCAAAGTTCTTAGAATGGACAATGGAAGCATGTATGCGAACAAAAGACTTATGGACTTTTGCAAATTTAAGAGAATTGATCATTAGACTCCACCAACATTCAATTCACATAAGACAAATGGTGTAGCTTTGAGGATCCACACTCTTAAATCTATGACAAGTTGCATGATACAAGCCAAGTCTCTTGATCCATCACTTGAAGTCAAAGTAAGTAGTAGTACCACTGACATTCTTAATAGGTCTCCTCATCCAACCTTAGATGGAAAGACTCCTTTGGAGGCATGGTGTGGTAGAAAACCTATTGTGACACACTTTAGAGTCTTTGATTGTCCTACATGGGCAAAGATATCTTCCAAGGGTTGTAAGGCATAGTCATTTTGGCCTTGTACCTTCATTGGTTATGAAGACGGTGTGAAGGCATGCAGACTATTGGATCCAAAGACCCATCAAATTTTTGTGGAGAAGGATGTATAGTTTGAGGAAAGTTTACCCAACTTATCCTCTACTCCTTTCTACATATCATACCACGTGGAAAATAATAGTGACACCAATGATAATGCTTCAAAAAATTTAGACATCTGGGGTTCTATTGATAGTTGCACCAAGAGGTCACTATATCAGTTCAGTCCACATGCATACATAGCCACATTGATAGGTCCAACACAATAGGGTACATCTAGTCTTCTAAGTACAACTTCAATGACATATTTGGGGGATAGTATTGATGATCAACCTCTTCTTCTTGATGCAAAATCACCTTCTTCAATTTTCAGAAGGGTTGAATAAAATATGTATAGATGTCGAGTAAACACTTGATGTTAAGCTACAATGTATCTCAAGCTAGATAGAACTAAAATAGGTATCGAGTGAACTTTAGGTCCAGAGTAATCTTTAGGTGTCAAATGAACATCAAGTGGCAAGAAATGTATAAGTGTTGAGCCACTATAGATGCTGAGTGGAACAAAATTGCTATAGGTGCCAAGTGAGCTAGTTTTTCTATATGAGCTAAGCATCAGAGGTCACAAGGGCCAAGTAACACAAATTGGACTGTGATTGCACAAACACCTATGTAAACCATTTTTTGAGCCAACATATAAGAATCTCAAATATTATTAAGGATAAGAACAAATATTTTACATTTCCTATGCAAACAACATGCAACCAATAAGAAAAATGGAGAAGGTATGCAAACAATAAGAAAAGTACAAGGAATGGGTAGGAAATGAAGATTTAATATGGATCGTAGATTCATACCTAGACTTAAGACTTTGAAATCCTTATAAGGAGGATGAGACCCAATGGTATGCATGGATGAGAGTAGAATATGGCTAAAATATAACAAAATTCAGAGGGAAGTGAGAAAAGACTTAGAGAAATAGAGCAACATTATAGTATTTAGTTGATCAAGAAAAAAGTTTTAGGATATCAAAAAGTGATATATTAGATCAAGCAAGGATCAAGCCAATAAGAGTAGAACAAGGATCTAGAATCAACAATTGGAGATTGCAGAGCTATCAAGTTGAAAGTTTTCTAATAATCTTTAGCAATTGTTTAAGATAATGGAAATCATATGGACTTAGGTTGACTTAGCAACCATTTGTAAATATTTTAATAGTATGAAATTCCAAGTGAATGTATAGAAGTGCTTTAACCATGCCTACTTTTAGTAGGGTGGTGAATTCCTTTAACCAGGTCACTTTTGACATAGTGTAAAATCTTTAAAAAGATAGGCCTTTCATAGGGAAAACCATTGGAAGTGGTCAAACATAGTAACCTTGAATAATTACACATTGCTATAGTGATATTTTGTGGGTGTCATCCCCACCCCAGTTTTACCTTCTTATTGTGGAGGGTTTCTAGGTTACCAAATTTGTGTGTTGTCTATTTTCATGCATGTCTTTACTTTCATGTTCAGTAGATAGATTGAATGCATGTGAATGGTTTTAGTTAAGAGAATTTAAAAGGGTTAAAGATAGTTACTTTTGATTCACCCCCCTTCTCAAAAGTAAATCTTTTCACTTTTTAATTCCAACAATTGGTTTAAGAGCCAAGTTCTCACAAGAAAGAGACTTACATCTTGGAGAAAAGATTTGGAAATTGAAGTCTACAAACTTGGGAAGATCATAGAGAATCAGGCAATTGACATAAAACTTTCTTTACATGCTTTGGAAGAAGGTAGAGGGGAACTGAGAAAACCCTTAAAAATAAGAAAAGAGATTGCCATAACTGAGAATGAAAAATAGGATAAGGAGATTGACACCTCAAATCTATTTTCAAATGGAGATTCCAAAGAGTTTGTTGTAGCAATAGTAGACTTGATGGAGTAAAGCTCAAGTAGAAGAAATTAGAATACTCAAGCTTGAACAAGAATCACAAGCCATAATACTTTGTGAGGTAACTGGACAAAAGAAAATAGCCATTGAAGAGAAGGCCATGATAGAATATGACAATAGAAATATTAGCAATAGACTAGAAGAAAAGAAAATTGAGTTTGAAAGAATCTCAAACATGTAGATGGATACTTTAAGTCAGATGATGAATGCACACCATGAGCTAAATATGATGGATATTGAGATCTCTACACTAAAAATATAGAATGAACAACTACACAATGACCTAAAAAGAGAAAAGGAGATGCCATCAAGTTTTAACAAACCTAATGAGGTGATCAAGCACTTTGAGTAGCTACTATAGTCATCAAGAGCTAGCAATGATACTTTAGGACTTGGTTGCATCAACACTGAATAAGGAGAATCATCCAAGATTATAGAAGAAAGGAGTAACAAAGGTAAGAACACTAAACCTACTTGTCATTTCTATGGTAAAAAGGGACATACTTCCAATGTGTGTAGGAGCAAAAATGTCCATCAACATGATAAGCCTAAGAATGCAAGCTATATTCATAAGTGCAAGAAGCAAGGATATCAAACACATGAATGCAGGACTAGGACTATTAGGACACCAAAATTTGAAGGTCAGTACTATAATTGTAAGAAGTATGGACATAGAGCTTTTGAGTGTATATCAAAGCCTATGTGGATATCAAATTAGCCAGCAGGAGTAAATCATAGTTATCATTGCAATTGGGACTATAATGCTAGTTCCAATTATCATTATTGTTACGAATATGGATACATTATTAAAAATAGCATAAGGACACATTTCAGAGGGAACTATAGTAGATGGTTAAGTAAAACTACATGTTTCAGTTGCTTGAAGACTAGTCATATTAGTAGGAATTTCCCAATAAAGTCAAAGGCACCCAAGTCAAAAGTCAACAAAGGAAAAGAGAAAGTAGATGTTGAACACATTAAAGGAAAAATGAACAAGACTTGGAAGAAGAAAGATGAGTGTAGCTCATCATATGAAGGGATCACTTCACCTAGTAGGTCAAGTGGCCAGACTTCATCTAACTAAGAAAAAGAAGAGATATGGGACTAACTTGTAAAGTTTCATCATACATCAATCCTAAACAAGATAAAACTAAAAAGAAGAGATCAACATGTTTAGAGATGCAAATTTGTAATTCAAAATTTTCACCAATGTTGCTCAGTTGTCCTTAGATGTTGATTGGATGTTAGTTTATGCCTAGTTTCTAGTAGAAGCCAAGTGATTGGTCACAACCAAGTTGGCCATAGAAGCTGAGTAAAGAAGAAATCTATTTGGAGCTAAATGATGGAAAGTCAATGGAAGCTGAGTTAAGCTGAAATCCATAAGGAGTTGATTGTACATCTGTATATGCACTAAGAATTTAATGCTATGTTTTGAAGAGTATAAGGTCAATTTTTTAATCATTTCTCATCATTCAAATGTAGAGCAAGAACAAAAAGAGTGTAGAAGTGATTGGCAAACAAAAATTGAAGCTTTTGCATAGATTTTGACAAAGAACAAGCATCATTTTTATCAATCTAAGGTATTCCTCAAGTGCTAAGTTGCATAGTTATAAAGTTTAATATCTTTTGAAACCCTAGATTTACAATATGGATTTTAGTTCTAAAAAACCTAAGGAAAAGGAAGATTTCACGATTTAGCTAGTTAGTAATGAGGCCAAACAACCAAATTTTACGCTGATTCCAAAAGTGGCATGTAAGAGTGACCCTGCAAGTGCACTATCCATGATTCCACCCAAAGTTGTAATGGTGTAAGATGTTAGGAAATATTACAATTGCAAGGTAGGAGCAATAGGAGATTTGAAGATTTATCGAGCATATGATAAATTGTGTGAGAATGGAGTGCTTAAGGAAGAATTTAAAATAGTTGAAAGAAAGGGCTTAACCGATGCCTTGGTTTTCCCCATAGTTTTTGAAATAGAATGGATAAGAATTGTTCTAAGTAGGATAGATAATGGTTTTTTATGGCTAGAAGGAGCACCTATCAAGATAACAAAGAGAATCGTACATAGGGTTATAGGTTTTCCAACCCTAAATCAGTACAAGACCCTACGAATTTATTCTAAAGAAGCTATTGAAAAGAACACCAAGGCAAAACAGAAGAAAAGAGGCATGACTATTAATAAAATCATAGATCCCCTTCTGGACTTTCCAATAAGAATTATATCTCACAAGTTCTATCAATCAAGTAGATTGAACAGTGTTCCATGTATTGTTGTGGATGTTGCATGCAAAACTGTCAAGAAGGATAATTCATATGATCTAGCAAAATTGTTATTACAATAGATCATGGAGAATATGGGAGCAATAAGAAGATTAAAAATTTCTTAGTGTAAGTTTGGATTAGTTTTTATTTATATATATTTTTCTATGTTTTGGAATAATTTCCATCTTTTGGTAAAATAGATTAGAAATTAGACAACTCAGCTACTACTCAAATCAATGAGTACATTGAGCAGATGGGAGAACACTTTGACTCTCTAATGACAAGTTACTTTGAGGATTTCAAGAAAACCATGAAGCAAAGAGTAAGGATACCAGTTTCCCTAGTGGAACAACACATCAATGATATTTGTTTCCTAGTTGATATTGAATATAATAATATCCAAGTACTAGTTTGAAGGGTGAGATGGCTAAGACCATTAGGATATGAGTTAAACATTGATGAGGAATTAGCAGCAATCACAAAAAAATTTGTAGGGGAAATTGATAAGGATGCACCACACTTTGGAACATATTATGCTATGTGATCCAAAGTGGATATGGAGCTACAGACTACTTCCACCTTAAAGAAGAAAGATAAGCTTGTGAAGAAGCTCAAGGTAAAGCTTGGAGAAGGCATGGTAGGAGAAGTAGAAGGTGAAGTTGCTGAAGGTAAGGAAGAGGAAGATGATGATGATGATGAAGAGGAACATCAACCTCTTGCATTGACCCAAGGCTTAGAAGAAGATGAAGAAAAGGAAGAAGGTTTCGAGGAAGAAGAAGCCAAGGAAGCACCAACTCAAGCCAAGCCCAAAAACAAAAAGGCCAAAGCTTAGCTTCTAGCCCAGCCTAAAACAAAGAAGGTCACAAAGGCAACCCAATCCAAGCCAATTGTACCAATAAAAAGAGCCACCACAAGAGCCTCAACTCAAAAGGCCAAGGAGCAAAACACAAAGAAGAAGAAGACTACAATGCAGACTGGTTCTGTGTAGAAGAAACCAAGGAGAAAATATGTTGCATAAATAGAATTAGATGATGAGGAAAGAAAAAAATCTAAAGATATGAGCCAATTTAGAGCGGTAAGCCATGCTCCTATGTCCAATATTCATAAAATATGTGATAATGTTAGAAAGAATACAGATTTTTCTATTTTGAAAAACATTGATTTTAAGAAATTAGGTAGAGAAGATCAAAATAAAGTAGAACAATTAATATATGCCATGATGGCAGAATTTAAGAACACTCCTCTTGTATTAGACAATACAATGCCCAAGGAAATATATGAAATTCTTGAAAATAAATGGCATTATTGTTTTAAAATGGAAAAGGAAATAAGAGAATCCACATTGGTGCAAGTAATTCCAAAATTGATTAAAGGACAAATCACTAAGGCAAACAAGAAACATGGGAACAAGTTTGCACCACATAGAGCCTTTAGCATCTTGTAGAAGAAAGTTGAAGATGTTGTCTAGAAATCAAAAAAAATGTGGAAGTTGATAAATGGCTTGACTACTATCAAGGATGGAGAAGAAGATCCCTTTGAAGGATAGAACACTGAAAAGGATAAAGATGCAAATAAGGTTGAGGCTAGCAAGAAAGAAGAAGAAAGAGAAAAAGAAAAGAATGAAGAAAAAAAGAGCTAAAAAATGAAATGGTGGAGGAGGAAACAAAAAAATAAAAAGAAATGGAAATAGCTAAAGAGGAGTAGCAAACTGAATAGAATGAACAAGATATACAATTGACACCTTCTATTCCTCCACATGTAGCACCTTCAGTTAAAGTTACTGTAAAGGATGTTCCTAACACTTCTTCTGAAAACATCAATCCTTTTACTACAGAGCATCTCAAGAAGGTCCTTCACCAATCAAAACTAGAAGCACAACTATGCACAAATCCACTATTGGTGAGTATTGATGAACTACAAAAAGCTATAGTAGAAATAAAAAGGGAGAAGGAAACCACTCAAGATGAATCCTCACAACCTCCCATAGCGACAATAGAGGAACCTAAAGAGCAAGAAGAATACAACAAAATTGCTAAGGTTTACTCTACAACAAAGGTGGCAACTACTACTGAGGAGCCTACAAAGGAATCAATAGGACAAGATGTTCCTACAACACAAACACAAGGTGCACCTCCTCAAATTATCATAATTGATCAAGATAGTAGAGGAGAGGAGAAAGAAATAGAAAAAACCCTTAAGGAGAAAAATTAAATACAAACATTAGTAAACTTGCCTACCTCAAGGGCTCCTCAGAAACAACCAAGCATAGATGCAATGCCGGCTCAAGCACTACCAATATTTCAAGTGTACTCCACTATGGAGACCCTTTTCTTGATGAGGAAATTAGTCATATCAAGCTATGACTCAAAGAAAATGAACCTGCAATAGATATATGAAGTGCAAGAGGCACTAGAAAAGAGGAAAAGATAAGAGATACTAAAAAATGAGTACAAGCAGAAGCAAGCACTGGTAGAAATAAAAGAAATATTTCTTGATGCTTTCAGATTGTAGACACCTAATGAAACAAAGCCTATATTGGAACAACTGATAGATATTGTAGAACAGGTGACCAGTGAAGACCAGGAAACCAATGTAAAACTCAAGGAATGGTCTGAGAAGAAATTTCAAGGAAAATTTAATGACAAAATATCCAGTGAAATAGCATTATCACAAGTTGAATTGTTGAAGAAGATTGACAAAGTGAAAAAGGTACTTGAGAATGTATTCTCATTGTACAAAAAGTTGTGTGATTTATCATACTTCACACAAGAGACAAGCCAAAGAATAATGAGCTTAGAGAGAAATCTAAAGATTTCTAGTACTCAACTGCCAAATGATATAGCTTAGAGTGAGAAGTATTTTGCTCAAACACTTCACACTCAAAAATAATTAGCTATGTTGATAGTTGAAGAGGCCAATATCAAAGCCAAATTGATGCAAATACAATCTTCCATAACCCCACACCTGGAAGTACTCCATAAAGAACAAGCCTATGTTGAGAATGTACTAAAGAAAGACCCAAGTCTTTATACTTTGGAAGGACTTGTTCATCTTGTATTAGAGACAAAAATCGAACATAAATCATTGGAAATTTCTTTGGATAATTGAGATGCATCTCTCAAGATGATTATGGAGGTCAATAAAACATTTTTTGGAAAAATATGGTCTTAATCCTTAAAGCCCTTTGAGATAAGTATAAAAAAGGGGGAGATACAAATAAAAGGGGGAGATATAGTAAAGGGAGAGAAATAATTGGAAAGGAGATATAATGTTTTGGGGTAGTTGTGAATAAGAATGGAAGAAAACATAGATATAAAGTATAGGGTACATAGATACATCAGCTCAGGGGGAGCACAAGAATTTTGGTTATAGTTATAGGAATAGAAATGACATAATAGCTCAAGGGGAATCACAAATTTTTTTGAGGTATATATATAGATAGTTTTCATAAAATTTTGAGAAGTTTTGAAGTTTTTAATATATGCCAAATTGTATACATATTTTACTTAAGGAGATTAGACTTTGATATATTGTTAAGTGTTTTTGACACTCATGTCAATGGGGGGGATTGTTGAATCTAAGACAAGGATTTGACTTTTTCGTATCAACACACATAGATGTCTATTAAGTTCATGCTAAGCTAGTAACACATGTTGAGTAAAATATGTATAGATTCCAAGTAAATAGTTAATGCTGAGCTACAATGTATGTTGAGTTAGACAAAACTACAATAGGCGTTGAGTGAACTTCACATGCCGAGCAATCTTCAGGTGCCAAGTGAAGATCAAGTGCTAAGCAATCTATAGGTACCGAGTCACTATAGATTCCAAGTGGAATAGAATTTCTATAGGTGCTGAGTGAGCTAGTTATTATATATGAGCCAAGCATCAAAGATAACAAGTGTTGAGTAACACAGATTGGACATAGTTTTTTGTAATTGTACAAACACCTATATAAACTAGTTTTTGAGCTGACATAGAAGAATCTTAAAGGATATTAATTATAAGAATGAATCTTTTATATTTCCCATGCAATTAGCATGCAACCAATAAGAAAAATGGAGAAGGCATGAAACTAATAAGAAAAGTGCAAGTAATGAGCTGGAAATGAAGATTTAATATGGATCGTAGATTCATACCTAACCCTAAGTCTTCGAAATCCTTATAAGGAGGATGAAACCCCATTATATGCATGGATGAGAGTAGAGTATGGGTAAACTATAATGAAATTTAGAGGGAAGTGAGAAAAGACTTAGAGGAACTGAGTAGCATTGCAGTATTTAGTTCATCAAGAACAAAGTATCATGATATCAGAGAGTGATATATTAGATCAAGCAAGGATCAACCCAGTCAAAGTAGAACAAGGATCAGGAATAAAAAACTAGAGATTGCAAAGCTATCAGGTCAAAATTTTTATAATACTGTCTAGTAATTGTATTAGATAATGGAAATCCTATGGACTTAGGTTGGTTGAGTAGGCATTTGTAAATCCTTTAATAGGGTGTCATTCCAAGTGAATGTAAAAAAGTCCTTTAACCAGGCCTACTTTTAGTAGGGTAGTGAAATCCTTTCACTAGGTCAATTTTGATAGAGTGTAAAGTCTTTAATAGGATAAACCTTTCATAGGGCAGACCATTGGAAGTGGTCAAACATTGTAATCTTGAATAGTTACACATTGTTCTAGTGCTATTTTGTGGGTGTCATCCCCATCCCAATTTTACCTTCTCATTTTTTAGGGTTTCTAGGTTACCAAATTTGTGTGTTGTCTATTTTCATGCATATCTTTACTTTCATGTTCATTAGATAGATTGAATGCATGTGAATGATTTTAGTTAAAAGAATTTAAAAGCGTTAAAGTCAGTTACTTCTAATTCACCCCCACTCTCAGAAGTAAATCTTCCCACTTGTTAATTCCAATACTTCATCTAGTTGAGAATGTTTTAGAGACATCACTTATCCATTGGATTCTTTCCACATACAATGGAGGTATCTCATTTGTACCCTTGGCCTTGTTTCTTCCTAATGGGAGGAACACCATCTCGTAGTCTTGGATTAACTTCTTCATCGAAGCAATCAATGGTAGGCATTCTTCCTTGTTGGGGGAGCATATCTTGTCTGTCTTCCTCTTCTCATCATTCTCTCATGTATATACTAGATATATGTTATAATGTGGGGTTCTTGATTACTCCATCCATCCATAGATTGTATCTATTTTTCATCTCTCTTTTTGGGGAAGGGTTTTTTAAGTGAAGTTTTCCCTCTTTCTGCACTTTATGAGACTTTTCATATCATTATGCACATGGTGTCTACAACACTAGAGTTTACATCATTCACTGAGTTGTCATGTTGACAACACAGTTATTTGCACTCCCAATTTAGCATATGTTCTCTACACCACTAATTTGTGTGATACACCATTGTAGGCTTATCATCTCTCATTGCACTTACATCCATTCTTAATGGAGGATAACCCATATCTGGTGGACATGTACCTAGTTGTATGACTTATCATGACGCTAACTTCTATGCATTCTAGAAGTTCTCCTACAACCTTTATATATAGGCACTCGTAGTGTACTCTTGATATGGCCGATATGGCATATATGACATATTGAATGAATATATCATCATTCTAATCATACTCTCTCTTTGGTATACTATTTTACTTGTGTTAGAGTTCCTTGGTCTTGGGTGAATTATGGCCTAAGACAAATTCTTACAATAGGTTTATTCAGAGATTTGTTATCTTTTATTGAAACCATTTTGGGAATAACTTCCAACATTTTTGACTAAGTTACTATGTTTGAACTATCATAATTATTTAATGTATTTTGAAAATGACTCACAAAAATATTGGGTATTTTATCTAGATTATCAGTGGAGTTACCCATATGGTCTTTAATTTTAACTATTTTTCTTTTTAGTCTGCTTTAGAGGGTAGAGTTGTAAAAATATTTTGTATTTCAATCTCCCTCATTTAGCCATTTCTCCCTTGACTTTTGTCTCCAAAAGACTTCTTCTTTAGCTAATATATTCTCTTGCTTAGCAAGTAATTCTTTTTCTAAAAGATAGATATCATTATTCATACCCTTATTAATTACTTCTAGGTGTATTTCCTTTAGTTTCTCCTCAATTTCTAGGTTTAATTTGAATATATTATTGAAGTGATCCTTTTATCCACTTCAGAATGTTTTCTTTAAGCATTTTCATTTTTGAGACAAGAATAAACATTCTCAATCGTTTCAAAATTACTTTGATTCCACCATTGTTTAATGCATTCTAGAAAAGTTGAGTCTAAGAACCACATTTTCTTTTCACTTGAAAGGCTTTCTCACTAGTTTACAAGGTTCTAAGAATTCAATCCTAACTAGGAAATGATCGAAACCAGCTATAGGGAGAATGGGAGATTGTATATTGATATTGATTTTAGCCAGGTTTCCTTTGAGGAAAAACCTATCCAATTTCTTGGCTATAAAGGAAAAATCCTTCCTTTTATTATTCCATGTGTAATTCCCATTATTAATTAGGATGTCAATCAATTTGTTAAGCTCACACTAATTTTTAAATTTTTTGGTTGCTTGGGAAGATTGTTGAATACCACCAAAATTTTAATTATTATTTAATATAGTGTTAAAATATCTACTTAATAAGATGAAATTTTTATGATTCTTGATGAATAAACTAATTTCATCCCATAATAGTTTTTAATATGAGTTATATATTTGCCCAAATATGTTAACTAAGATAAATTGAAAGTTAGTTTTAAAGATATTAATTGTATAACTAATCCAACTTTTATTTAAATTTAAAATATCTAGGGATACTTTCCTAGGGTTCCATATTAGGCATAAACCTCTAGATGTTCCTCTAGATTCTTGCAAAGTAATACTCTAGCTACCTAATTTCTTTTCTAACTTGGTTGCTTATTCCTTGTTCAACTTTTTTTCTTGTAAAAGAATAATTTTAGTTTCAAACAATTTTTAATTTTTTTTAAATAATATTTTTTTTGCTAGGGGCATTTAGGCCCCTAGCATTCCACGCATTGATTTTCATATTTCCTCCCTTCATTGAATAACTGACCTATCTTTCACTACTCTTTAGCCTACTTGTCTACTTCTCAAAGTTCCTTGAAGGATTTTCTTCCTCTTTTAGATTTCATTTTACCATACTTAGGGGAATTTATTCCTTCCTAATTCATCTGGATACCTAGTTGTTCTATTTTTTTGGTGCATTTTGGTAGATTTCAGACAAGTCTATGTTATCTGTTTAAGTCTTGTTAAGGTTCAAACTTTCCAAGTCTTCTTCCCATATCAAGTCTCTTTGTAGGAATTCTTGAAACTTTTGTTTTCATGATCTTCAAGTTCTTCTATGTTCATTATTCTTGTCCTTATGATTACTTCTAGAGGGAAGTGGAGATTTGAATCTAGGTTGGGGCATCTACCTAATGCAGGAGCATCTAGAGGTATAAGGGAAATCCTGTGTCACCCTAAAAATGTACTTAGACTTAGTTTTTGTTTCATGTGTTTTCATTTTTGGACACCCATTTGGGTCAAATAAAGGTTCCAACTCTCATAGTTCCACTATCAGTGTGCTAAAAAATCTCAAAAAATAGGAGCATGTAATTGGGCCATCATTTTGGTAAACTAGAACATTTGAATTGGCTAGATGAATGTAATTGTCACTTAGAACATTCTATAAAAAGAATCAGGTCAAAAGGCCCCACGGTTTGAAAGTTATTGCAATTTTTTGGGTTTTGGAGACCTCTTAAGAATGCTTCAAAGTCAAGTTAGGGGCATTAAATGACCTTGAAAAGGGCTGAAAATGGGGGTCAAGAAAAGCTAGTCCATAGGGCTATAGAGCGCTTTGAGAACTTTTCAAAAATGTAAACGGTTCATTAATCGGAGCTACGATTCAAAAGTTATGCCTCTCAAAAGTTCGGTTACCATTTCTGGATTCTTCTATATTTGCGCCGACTTCGAACATAGCTTTTGGAGCCTTCTATTTGGTTGGTTGATGCCTACTAGCACCTTCTAGAATGTATTCCTATTCCTTAACCCTCTGGGGTCTATTTAAGGAGATTCCTGGCATTTTAAAAGGAAGTTCGGAGTGGAGTTTGAGAGGAGGTACTGAAAGGAGAAATTATCTCCACATTTATGCTATTGTAAGCCCTCAGGGCATGTTTTGAAGTTCATTTTCTCTGTATTGAATGTACTAGCTTATGTTATAGTTAATACAATTTCCCTTTTCTGTTGTGTCCATTCTATTCTTGGCTTGTGTCTTCATCAAGTGGTATCAGAGCAGGTTTTCCTGAGTGCGTAGACAGAGCGCCGACTGTGAGGCAGTTTGCACCAAGACTATGTGGTTGTCGGTTTGAGTTAGAAGATGCCTCCACAAAGAGAGCATGGTGGAAGGGCTAGAGCTATTAATCTTGAGGAGGCTAGAGCCCTCCAGAGGTAGGTACATGCATTGCAAGAGGAGCTTCGTAGAGGAGCAAATGTTGCCGCAAGTGATGACAATGAGGATGACAATGAAGAAGAAGAAATGGGACCAGAAGGGGAATTTGACAGGGAAGTTCTAAATCATGCAAAGGAAAGGCTTTCTAGGGCCATTACTAAGTTTGGAAAAAGACCTACAATTGAAGTAGGAGTATTTTCAGGAAATCTGAAACCAGATGAGTTGATCGATTGGATCAATGAACTGGAAGAATACTTTGAGTATGAGGATATCAGGGACCCAGATAGGGTTAAGTTTGCAAAGGCCAAATTGAAAGGCCATGCCAAAATCTAGTGGCAAGAGGTTCAATTGGAAAGAAATAGAAGAGGAAAGGAGAAGATCACAAGATGGGATCGCATGGTGGACAAATTGAAGAAGCAGTTCATTCCTATGGACTACGAGCTTGATTTGTTTAAAAAGATGCATGGGTTAAAGAAAGTAGGAAGATTAGTCCAAGAATATACAGAGGAATTTTACTGACTCTTGATTAGAGTGGGGCATGCAGAAGCAAATAAGGAGAAGGTTTCTCATTATATTAGTGGGTTGTGACCTAGCATCCAGGAGGAATTAAGTCTGGTAAGAATGACCAGTGTTGAAGAGGCATACCAATTTTCCCTATGAGTTGAAGAGAATCTGAATAAAAGGTTTGAAGGAAGACAAAGAGGGCATAGTCAAGGAGGAAGGGGAAGCAGTAGATCATCTGGAGGCTGCAATGAAACACAAAAGAAAAATGAAGATGTGGGTACTAGCAGGAACCAGAGGAATGAGGGTTTCAACCGCTCCCATGATCAAGACTTTGGAAATCAGAGAGGAAGAGGTAGAGGATGTGGACAAGGAAGAGGCAACTTTTATGATACCTATTTCCATTGCAATGAAGAAGGTCATCGTGCCTTTGAATGCCCTCAACGACAAGGAAGGACAGATAGGAGAGCTGAGGGCCAAGCTAGGGTTGCTCATGTGGATGAAGATGCACAATCATCACATTCAGAGGATGCAGAAAGAGGAGAGACCTTGGTAAATGAAAGAGTCCTACTAAGTGGTGAGATTGAACTAGGACAATGGAGGAGTTTGTTCCATACTAGATGCAAGTATGAGGATAAATGTTGTGACATGATCATTAATGGTGGTAGTATTGATAACTTGGTATCAGAAGAGATGGTCTCTAAGCTGAAGCTCAAGAGGGAGAAACATCCCCAGCCCTATCAGATTGCTTGGGTAAAAGATGATCATAAGGTCCTGGTAAGTGAACAATGTTTAGTGAAATTCAAAATTGGGAGTTACCATGATGAAGTTCTTTGTGATGTTATTTCGATGGATGTTTTCAATCTATTGCTAGGTAGACCATGGCAGTTTGATAGACATGTAGTACATTATGGGCATGCAAACCTATACTCTCTAACAAAGGATGGAGTTTGCCACAAATTGAAGCCCATGAAAAAGGAAGGTGAAAAGGTATGTAGTAGTGCTAGGATTTTTCTTGTTGATGGAGGGAAGTTTCTAGATGGCATGAAACATCAGAATATGTGCTATGCTCTAATTCCTAGGAAAGATAAAGAAGGTAATAGTGAAATACTACTTGAAGTTTCAAATTTACTAGGGGAATTTGGAGATATTATCTATGATAATGTTCTAGATGGATTGCCACTAGTAAGGCAAATCAGTCATCAGATAGATCTGATTTCAGGAGCTAGTTTTCCTAACAAGGCTACTCACAGGATGACTCCTGCTGAAACAGAGGAGCTAAATAGACAGGTTCAGGAGCTATTGAAGAAGGTCTTGATTCGAGAGAGCCTGAGTCCATGTGCAATACCTATAGTACTTGCACCAAATAATTATGGAGAGTGGAAGATGTGTATAGATTCTCGAGCTATAAATAGGATAACCATCAAGTACCAGTTTTCTTTGCCAAGGATGGATGATCTCATGGACTGCTTGAGTGGAGCTCAGTAATTCACAAAGATAGATCTCAAGAGTGGCTATCATTAGATATGGATTCAAGAAGGAGATGAGTGAAAACAACCTTCAAGACCAAGGAGTGTCTTTATGAGTGGTTAGTCATGCCCTTTGGATTGACAAACGCACCAAGCACCTTCATGTAGCTCATGAATGAGGTACTTAAGAAGTTATTGGGAAAATTTGTTATTGTCTCTTTGGATGATATTTTAAGTTTCAGCAAGACTTTGGAAGAACATTTACTGCATATTTGTAGTTTCCTTGAAAGGCTAAGGGAAGAGAAACTGTTAATTAATCTAAAGAAGTGTATCTTTGTAAAAAGGGAGTTAGTCTATTTGGGGTTTGTTATATCACCCGAAGGTCTCAAAATGGATCTAGAGAAGGTAAAAGCCATCTTGTAATGGCCTACTCCAAGGTCCGCTACTGAGGTAAGATCATTTCATGGTCTTGTTAGTTTTTACAGGAAGTTTATTACGAATTTTAGTAGCATATGTGCACCCCTAACTGATATAATAAGAGGGGATAGAAAAGAGTTCAAATGGACTGCAGCAGCTACGAGAAGTTTTGAATTGCTAAAAGAGAAGGTAATAGAACAACTTGTGTTGGCACTTTTAGATTTTAGAAAGGTTTTCCAAGTGGATTGTGATGCTAGTGGCAGTGCTATTGGGGATGTATTAAGCCCAGAAGGTAAGCCTATTGCATATTTTAGTGAAAATTTGAATGATGCAAAGAAGAAGTATTTTGTTTATGATCAAGAGTTCTATCCAATAGTTCAGGTCTTAAAGAAATGGAGGCATTATTTATTGCCAAAAGAATTTTTTTTGTATACTGATCATCAGGCATTATAGTACCTAAACAACCAAGGTAAATTGAATCAAAGACATATGAAGTGGGTAGAATTCTTGCAGAGTTATACATTTGTGTTGAAGCATAGAAGTGGAAAATCTAATAGGGTTGCAGATGCACTAAGTAGGAGACAGTTGTTGCTTACAATAATGCAGGTTGAAGTAGTTGGGTTTGATGAACTCAAGAATTTGTACCTCGGGGATCCTGATTTTGCTGAAGCATGGAAAGCTTGTAAAGAACCTATTACTGTAGATAGAACCAAGTGGTTAGACTATTTGATTTAGGATGGCATGTTGTTCAAGGGTAGTCAATTGTGCATTCCAAGGAGTTCCATGAGGGAAAATTTGATTAAGGAGAAACATAGTGGAGGGATGGCATGACATTTTGGTCAAGATAAGACCATTGCCATTCTTAGAGAACATTATTTTTGGCCTCAATTTTCATAGGATGTGAAGAATTTTGTACAGAGTTGCCAAGTTTGTCAAGTTGCCAAGGGGTTTAGTCACAATACTGGCCTATATTAGCCATTGCCTATTCCATCAAGGCCATGGGAGGACATAAGTATGGATTTTTTTCTTGGATTGCCAAGGACACAAAGGGGTAATGACTCAGTATTCCTAGTGGTTGATAGGTTCTCTAAAATGGCACATTTCATTCCATGCCACAAAACTCATGATGTTGTCCATATTATAGACTTGTTTTTCAAAGAGGTGGTAAGTCTACATGGACTTCCAAGGAGTATAGTTTCTGACAGAGATACTAAATTTGTGGGGTATTTCTAGAGGACATTGTGGAAAAAGTTGAGAACAGACTTGAAATTCAGTTCCACGCATCACCCACAAATTGACGGCCAAACAAAAGTGGTAAACAGAAGTCTGGGCAATTTGCTGAGATGTTTAGTTGGGGATAAGCCCAAGGGATGGGATTTGATTCTACCACAAGAAAAGTTTTCTTACAATAACTCTATAAATAGGAGTACTTGAAAATCACCATTCCAAATTGTATATGGGAATAGCCCAAGGACTGCAACGGAATTGAGGAAGATAGAGCAAGGGGAAAGGACAAGTGCTGAAGCCAAAGAATTTTCTAAACATATCAAGTGTCTACATGAGGAGGTTCAGGCACACATTACCAAGATGAATCAAGAGTATAAAGCTAGGGCTGATCAAAGGAGAAGATATAAGGAATTCCAAGTAGGGCATCTAGTCATGGTGAACTTATGTAAAGAAAGATTTCCAGCCAGTACTTTCAACAAGCTGAAAATGAAGAAATTTGGCGCCTGCAAAATTTTGAAGAAACATGACTCAGGAAATGCATATGAGGTGGAGCTTCCAGATGGTATTCACATTGCTCCCATTTTCAACATTGCAGATTTAACAGAGTATCATGATGATGGTGTAGATGAGGAGCTGGTGTTAGAGCCATGTCTAATTCCTGCTTCTAAGAAGGAGGAGATAGAAGACATTCTAGATCATCGTGTGGGTAGGAGTACCAAAAATAGGCAGTATGAAGAGTATTTGGTTAAATGGAAAGGACGACTGATTGAGGACTCAACTTGGATTTCAGCAGCTGAGGTTTCCCATTTGGGATTCCCTCTACCATTCATAAAGTAATAGGGTCACTTTTCAATCTACCATGGGTGTCTGATGCAAGAGAATCCAGAAGTATAAGGGAAATCCTATGTCACCCAAAAAATGTACTTAGACTTAGTTTCTATTTCATGTGTTTTCATTTTTGGACACCCATTTGGGTCAAACAAAGGTTCCAACTCTCACAGTTCCACTATCAGTGTGCTAGAAAATCCTGAAAAAATAGGAGCATGTAATTGGGCCATCATTTTGGTAAACTAGAAGGTGTTAATTGGCCAGATGAATTTAATTGTGATATAGAACATTCCAAAAAAAAGAATCAGGTCAAAAGGCCCCACAGTTTGAAAGTTATTGCAATTTTTTGAGTTTTGGAGACCTCCTAAGAATGCTTCAAATTCAAGTTAGGGGCATTAGAGAGATAGTCCATAGGGATATAGAGCACTTCGAGAGCTTTTCAGAAATGTAAACAATTCATCAATCGGAGCTATGGTTCAAAAGTTATGCCTCTCGAAAGTTCGATTACCGTTTCTAGATTCTTCTAGATTTGTGCCGACTTCTAATGCAGCTTCTGGAGCCTTCTATTTGGTCAATGGATGCCTACTAGCACCTTCTAGAATTTATTCCTAGTCCTTAACCCTTCAAGGTCTATTTAAGGAGATTCCTGGCATTGTAAAAGGTAGTTCAGAGTCGAGTTTGAGAGGAGGTACTGAAAGGAGAAATTATCTCCACATTTATGCTATTGTAAGCCCTTGCGGCATGTTTTGAAGTTCATTTTCTCGGTACTGAATGTACTAGCTTATTTTTCAGTTAATACAATTTGCCTTTTTTGTTGTGTCCATTATGTTCTTGGCTTGTGTCTCCATCACTACTAAAATTTAGAAGACTTGTTAATAAGTTCTTTGTGGCCGGTTTCGATTTCTTTCTCATTATCTATTATTTGATATTGTTGAGATCCTAAATCCTTTTCTATATTATTGATTTTCCCATTTCCTACCTCTTCCCCTATGAATAAAAGATTATTTTCTTTTTCTTCTATGCTACTGACCCCATCTTCTTGTGGCTTCTTAATTTGTTGTTTTTCTATATTCTCTAATGACTCTTCCACTTCAATTAAAGTTCTTATACTCTTATTCTTTTTTACTTTTATTTGATTTTCCTTGAATTTCCCATTATTAATGGTTAGTCCTTATAGCCCTATGTTAATCACATCTTGATTGCTGATCCTACTGACATCTTTGTAGCCTTGTTTTCTACTAGAACTCTGTAGTTTTGGGAAAGGACTAATATCTTTGCACTCCCCCATGTTTGATTCAGCATTATTTCCTATGTTGTTGTCTAACATTAATTATTTTCCTTTTACTTTGAACTAGTTGTCTATTGTGTTATCTATCTATGTAGTCTCTAAACCTTTCTTTTTTATTTCCTTGGGGTCTGAGTGGAGACTATGTCTAACCTCTGATATTGGTATATCCTCTGTGATCTTATATTTTCTAGTTGTCCCCTTTTTATGAATTATTTCTGAGTTGTTTAAAGTGTCCTCAAGAATTTTTAGAAGATTCTCCTTATGTAGGAACTCCCTTTGGTGCTCTTTTTGGTTCCTTATATTCATCATGGGAAAGGTGCTTTTGAGATCTACTATTAGTTGCAGTGTTTTGAATATAGTTTTCTTATTATTGTTTATTCTTATAGTTTTTGAGATTTTTCCCTCATATTTATGAAAGTTTTGTCTATAAATAGCTCTATTAGTAATCACTTTAATCTGATTAGATTCTAGATTATTAGCCTTGCATTTAATCAATAGTTTGATATTATTACACAAATGGAAGGAAGAATACATGCCTATCAGATCTCCCATAGATAATCATATTTTCTTAATAATTTCCAATTGAAAGAGTTGGATAAACCAAGTTGGAATCAAGAAATCTAACACCCCTTCCTTACAATCTAGAATCCAATCAAAATATTTAATGATATAGCCTTTAAAAAGGAAAATAGAAACAAAAAGGAAATCTATTTTAATGAACTCATTACTACAATGAATATACACTAATCTATCTAAGTGGTGAGAAATACTTGCCTATTTCTTGAAAAATTCCTATAACCAATTAGTGAGGTTTAGAAATTCATATTTTGGAGTGTTCTAGTATGCAAATATGCCTACCTTTTGGCACTCTTTCCAATGATCTTCACTTTCTTGGTTACTGATAATAAGGATTTTTTCTTTTGAGATGGGAGGGTTAGAATAAGGAAGATATATAGGAAGCTAGCTAGACAGGTTCAATGGGTTATCGACTAGATTTTTATGGTGGGGCATAACATATGAATTGGGTGAGATGTAGGGAGATTATAAAATTGGGAACTCATTTCTCCTAGGTTGAAACTTATGAAGGTGAGGGTGATCCCTAGTGTTGACTAGAGGAAACCGTATCTATTGAGTGAAAAGGTCATTCCTATTGATTCTTGAATATGTGGTAAGATTGAAAATTCTGATCTAGTTATCTAGGCTAACCATGGAAAAGATGACAGGGAGTGAGCTATGGGATCTTGAAGATAAGGTGTTAAGGGATTCTAAATAAATAGATTGGAAATTACCTTGAGGTAAGCTATCTTCCATCTAACGGTCTTGGAATAAATCAGCCTATTTAGGGACCTCTGTGACTTGCTTACTACCATTCCTAACCTCATTTTATATATCTATCTCTGTGATGTAGTTTTTTGGGATTATAGCTAGGGTGGCCCTAAAATTATTTTGATTCACCTTATTTGTGTTTAGATGTTACTAGATTTTTTGCCCACTAAGGACCACAAATAGATTAGAAGTTTCAACCGAATATTTAATCTAAGGATTAGTTTTGAGGGAGGAAGTAGAGAGATGGGTTCTCCCCAACTCATTCATATCCATGTATTGATTACAAAATTCCTGTGAAAAAATCAGTGATGTGTCTGCCTTGGGAATGGCTTTCTTCCTAGGGTTACTAATTTTTTTTGTTTTCCATTTAGTATCTAAAGAGTGTTTCCTTTTTGTCATGATCTTCAAAATAATCCCTAGATTCTAGACTTCTCTACTTGTGATGAAGTTAATATACTATCAAATATACTACCAACTAAACTACCAAATAAACTACCAAATAAATTACTAAATAAATTACCAAATTAACTATCAAATAAATAACCAATTAATAATGATCAACTACTAAATAAATAATTAAGTAAACTATTTGTTATCAATAATCAATGGCCAAATAAACTATTGGTTACCAACAATAAATAAACAAATCACTAATTAAAATAGTTTAGTCATAAATTTTCTTGGGAGATAAATGTCTAGCAATAAAGTACCACTAGTCATATGATCAAAATTAGTCATATATCTACACTATTTAGTGGTTTATTTAATTATATATTGTTGTTTCTATACTATTGTCAATACGAGGTTCCAAGTGGTGTGTTTTGACTTTCTATGGGTATAGGGTATAAAGAAAGGTATTTTTTTTCTTCAGCCATCAGATCATTAGATGGTTGATAGCCATCACATTCTCTCACTTTTAAATTGCTTGATAATTACCCTAAGTGAGAATGCATGTGTTTGACATGTGTTTGTGTGGGCCACACTTTGCATATAACTAGCGGTAGAATTCTAGATTTTTGATTAAATAAAGATCAATGATCATCACTTTCTCACAAAATGAAGGTTCTCAAATTTTAGAGAAAGTGAGAAAGAGATGTGATGACACATTTCCAATTGGAAAAAAGGTAATGTAGCCATTGAAGTTTAAAATGAGACTGTCAATCTTGCCTAGATTGATGGCTAAATTTCAAATTTTTGGCTCATCACAAAATCTTCCTATTAGAACATTAATGTTGATTAATGAAATTTTTCCTGAAGAGAATTTTATGATTCATTTCATTATTGAGCACCAAGTGAAAGATAATTCAAGTGTAGGAAAAATAGAGGCCATACTGTGATTTTCTTTGAATAGAGAATTGTTGTAAACAAGTTATTCAGCTAGAATTTGTGGATAAGTACTTGAAACTCTTGATCATCTAGAAATTATAGTGTGAATTGGGTTAGATAGATAAGATGCCTCCATGAAGGGATTTCTTGGGTAAATTACATTACCAATATAGGAATGTGCATGATGATTTTAAAGAACAATTACCTCTTTCTACTAATGAAGTACCTAACAAAAAATAATTAGTCCCTATAAACCCTAGGTTACTAGTTAGTGAGGGTTTTTATGAAAAATCAAAACGGTTTAGAGATGTCGAGACATTTATTGGGGGTTTGGAGTTATTTAGAAAATGGTTTTCTAAAAGAAAAAATGACACTCCTTTAAGAAATGTTTGGCACTTTGACATTGGAAAACTAATTATTCCTAGCATCTTGTTTGATGATGATCTATTGAGAATGATAGCCAAAAGATATGATCCAGTGCTGAGAGTAGTTAAGAATCATGTTAGAAAAAATCTTTTTACGGTCACAACAATGGTAATTAGGGAGGTTTTCAGGCTAAACCCTAACCATGTGTTGCATGAAAATATTTTCTTGAATGACCTACAAGAAAGGTATCATGCTGAGAAAATATATCTGAGAATAGGGTCATGGCAAGAACATCTTGTGAAGATAGGGTACCTACCACTAGTAATAGCGAACACTTTAGAACTAGTACTGAAGAAGTATTTTAACCTGAGGGAATAGACACTATACTTTTCTCTCCATAGACTTCTTAGGATGGATGAGAAGCATCATATCCAAGGATCCCTAGTCTTCATCATTTCTTAGACCCTGCAGTATGGTATGAGATCCATTTTTAATTTCCCCTCATATTTAGTAGAATAAATCCATAATGGATTGATTGGTATAAGCAAAGACAACATTGAGAATCCCTTCTATTGGTACTTTATGTTGGTGTACATTTGTTTGTACAAAGTGGTTTATGTTTTCTCCAAGGAAGTGAAGATGGAATTAGGGAAGGATGGGGAGAAGCTACCTATCCAATTGTGGAGTGTTGATATGACCTGGGAGTTCAATGATACATATTTTATGATATTTGGTAGATATTTTGCTTCCAAGTTGAAAATTTTGTTGGCTAGAAATAATCCTAGAATACCTCAATCCTTGATAGAATTACTCAGGCCCAAGGATCATGCCAAAGGACTGAAAGTAAGCCATAACTAGGGAGACAAGATCCCATATTTTGTGTACATTATTTTCAAGATATATGATTTCTAAGGGAAGCCCCATCTCCTACCTTATTATATGTCACTAGAGATTGAAATTGTAGAGTTCTTACAGAAGATAGGAGGATTAGAGGAAAAAGAGCTAAATGATAGATGAAGAAGTACAATTTTCCCCAATTTTACTATAATATATAATTTTTTAATTACCAAGGTGGGATGGAAGAATTTGGGTAAATTTTTGGAAATATATCAAATACAATGGAAGCATTTGCATAGTCCTAATATTTTATATCTCTTAGCATAGTTGTTATTCTGTAAAGCCAAAGTTAAATACATGAAGAAGACATTTTGAAGATGATGTAGCTAAGCTCACTCATCATAATATTGCATTTATGGAAATTTATTCATGTTATAAGGTATAAGATTAAGGTTATCGCTAAGTGAAACATGTTCTTAATGAGGTCCCATAATAATTAATTGAGAAGGTGTAGTAGCCAACTCAAGGAATTGTTTTATGGATTTAATACAAAGGAGGGAAATTTTCCATTATCATGAGAAGAAGTGTGGGGATGAATGTGAATTATTATGAGAAACACAAGAGATGAATGGGAAGATAAGCAGAGCAGAGAAAATGTGAAGGGAAACTTCACTGCCAAATTTTTATTGTGTGATTTGAAGTTAGATACTTTTATTTGAGGCTCATGACCTAGTCTACAAGGTTTGTCAATGATTGATCAAGCTGACAGGATAGAGGAAAGAAGTTAATGTACACTAAATACAATTATTCTATAAGGAATAATTGAAAGATTAGTTGGATAGTTAGTTCAATGATCTTGCCCCAAAAGTTGTTTGGGTAGTGGGTCCTTGTGTCTTCTACAACTCCTAATAGGGACTCATATGTACTAAATGTTGTAATAGACTCCTAACATGGTCCATCCTCTAACAAGGAATATTTATATCAATACATCATCTTATTGGCATCATTCCCACTAGAGTTTTCCATTTGATCAAGTGTTTTTCTAGTTAACATATCTGTTGTCATTGTGTATGTGCATCTTTGTATGGTTTCTCTTTACATTGGTTGAATGGTAAAATTTATTTAAGGTGGATAAATGTTTTAATTATTGGATAATTGATTCACCCCTACCATCGAACCCTCTTAGTTATCTTAATGGACTATTGTTTCTAACAATTGGTATCAAAGCATCAAGTCCTTGAAGATAAAGTTTAACAACTTTGGGAGATCCATGGCAAACATATTCAAAAAAGATAGTCTTACACTTGAAAAAGGAAATTTTGACACCAAGATGATGGAAATTCTTAGTGAGTTATCATATTTGTGTAAAGAGTATAGCATTAAGATTTTAGATCCACAATGCTTCTATTGTATACAAAAGAATAGGAGCACAAGAAAGGATACGTCTAGGTCTAAAGAAGACATAAACATAAAGGAAGGTATCAATCTACTTGTGGAAAGAGAGCTAGAAGGTATGAAAATTTTTATTTATTGGACATCTAAAGAATTTGGTCATTTTTTTACTAGATGTCCTAAGAGAATAAGAAAAACTAGAAATAATTTACTTTCAAATTAAATTGAAGAATTTAGAGCAAGTTTGGAAAGATCCTTAAAAGGCTATGATAATGAATCTAGATTGGTTAATGAAGAGCAAGTAATAGAAGAAAAAACTTTTTAGACTATTATGAAAAGTGCAAATGTAAGAGTTGATGAGTTGTTCATGATACAAGAAAGAATAGTAGACTACATTTAAAATGATGAGAATAATGTTACTAAATGAAGGAATGATGATGTATTCTTTGAGACTAAAAATGATTTTTAGAATGAAGGAGAGCTAAAGCGGGAAAAAAGCTCAAAACCTTCAACAAAGGTAAGAGTTTAGATAACAACTCCTACTTCTAGTGAGAATATGACAAAGAATCATCCACCTAAGTAGATCATCTAAAGCAAAGATAAAGTTGTTATGAAAAGAAGTAGAATTAATGAAGAAGTATGTTTTATATCTCAAGTTGAACCAAATAATGTAGATGAAGCATGTAAAGATGACTATTGGAAGCAAGCTATGAAAGAGGAATTAGATTAGATAGTGAAGAATGAGACATAGGAATTGATCCCTAGACTAGTAGACAAGAATGTGATAGGATCAAAATGGGTATCAATAATCAAGATGAATGAACAAGGTGAAGTTTTAAGGAACAAAGAAAGATTGGTATGTAAATGTTATTCACAATGAGAAGGAATAGACTATGATGAAACCTATGCTCTTATGGAAAGAATAGAAGAGTAAGGTTATTCTTAGCATATATAGGATATAAGAAATTCAAGGTATATCATATGGATTTCAAGTCAGCATTTCTAAATGGAGAGCTTGAAGAAGAGGTATACATAGAACAACCTGAAGGTTGTCCTCTAACAGAAGACAAGGACATAGTATGTAGATTGAAGAAAATATTGTGTGGCTTGAAGAAAGCTCCTAGAACTTGTTATGCAAGGTTGAAAAACCATTTGACAAAGCTAGATATAACAAAGGTATGGTGAACAATAATCTATGTTAGAAATAAATTAATAATGCATTGATGATTTTGGTAAAAAAAAATTGATGATATCATATTTGGAGGGAATGATGATGAAAGTGACAAGTTTGTAGAAGAAATGAAGAAGGAATTTGAAATGAGTATGATAGGAGAAATGAAATATTTTCTAGGATTAAAAATTATGCAAGACAAGGAAGGAATCTTTATTTCTAAGACTAAGTATTTGAAATATTTATTGGAAAGATTTTTTTTGGAGACATGTAAACCCATTGGAACACCTATGGTAACTAGACACAAGTTATCTACAAAGGATGAGACACCTAGTATTGAGTAGAAGAAGTACAGATCTATGATCAAAGGATTGCAATAGTTGACTCACACAAGGTTTGATATAGCAAATGCAATTAGAATTATTTATGAGATTTCAAGTTGATCCCATAGAAGCAAATTATGTGGTAGTCAAAGGGAATACCTAAAAGGAACACTAGAGTTTAGATTGTGGTATCACAAATCTAATAATATTACTCTATATACCTATATCGATGATGATTGGGCAGGAAGTATGCATGATAGAAAGAGAACTAGTGGTGGAGCCTTCTTTCTTGGAGGAAGATTGGTTTCTTGGCTAAGAAAGAAGTAGGATATTACCTCACAAAGTATAGCTAAAGAAGAATATGTTGTAGCAACAAACAATCGTAATCAAGTTTCTTAGATGAAGCAGATGCTAAAGGATATAAGGATAGAATTTAGTGAACCTATTGCCATACATTGTGACAACACAAGAACAATGAATATGTCTAAGAATCTAGTATTGCCTAAGACTAACCATATTTCTATCAAGTATCTCATGTTGAGAGAGAAAATTGTAGAAAATGAAATTAGATTTGTGTATGTCAGAACCAGAGAGAAGATTTTAGATATTTTCATTAAGCCACTTCTCAAAGAGACTTTTGAGTATTTATGAGATATTCAAGATTCAATTTTGATGCTTCATCTATGGGGAAGTATTTGTGATGGATAGAGTCATCTAGGAATCTTATTGGATTTCTTTTAATAGTGTCTTTGGAAACTTGAGCTAGTTAGAGATAATTTTTACAGAGATTGATGGTTGCTAAAACCTTTGACATTGATGTAAATGGGGAAGAGAAGTACAACATGAAAAATAATATAAAAAGGTATGGAAAATACATTTCACAAGAAGAATACACAATTTGGGAGAAGTAAAGCATAGAGAACATTGTGATATATCAATGGGGAAGAAATATTGATGAATAGAATTTGAAAAGTAAGTTTAACAGTCTTTTGCAATCAAAATTGTTGGAACTAGATTTTTTCATCTATGTTGTGATCAACACCAAAGGGGGAGATTGCTGGAAACATGAATGTTGATGATATTCCTATAGGGGAGTACTATATAAATATGATTATATCATTATCATGACGATATGGTACATTCATGAATTTGTTTCTCATTGATCACAGTATAGTAGTTTTCTATGGTATCTAACATAAGAACAACAAAATGATCAAGTTGGTGTAGATAGATAGTTGAGTACTTTTACTAAGTGAGGTTAAAGGGAGATACTACTAAGTGTCTAGTATATGCAGCTAATCTTAAAAGCACAAGATATTATGTCTAGAAGAATTTGTGTAGATCTCAGTGGAGACTATTCTAAGATAGAGTTTATAGAGAAATGCTCTTGCAAACTTGTTATATCTCTTAGTAGAGTTGTTATTGTATAAAGCCAAAGATAAAGATCTCAATAATGCACTATGAAGATGATGTAGCTAAGTTCACTCATCAGAGTATTTCTTGTATAGAAAATCATTCAAGTTATAGGGTAGAAGATTAAAGTTATTCCCAAGTGTAACATGTTCTTAATGAGGTCCTATAATAATTAATTGAGAAGGTATAATAGCCAACTCAAGAAATCAGTTTATTAATTTGATATAAATGAAGGGCATTTTCCTTTACCATGAGAAGAAGAGTATGGAGGAATGTGAATGATTGTAAGCAACACAAGAGTGAAATGTGAAGATAAGAAAAGTAAAGAGAATGTGATGGGAAACTTCATTGCCAAACTTTTATTATTTGATCCAAAGTTCAATACTTGGATCTAAGATTTGTGACCTAGTCTACAAGGTTTTACATTGCTTGGTCTAGTTGATAGGATAGATGAAAGAATCTAAAGTATAGTAGATACAATTATTCTACAAGGAATAGTTGCAAGATCAATTAGATAGTGAGTTCATTGATCTTTCCCTAGAAATAGTTTGGACAGTGGGTCCTTCTATCTTCTACAACTCCTAATAGGGTTGGAATCTTCCAACAAGGATTCAAAGTCTCCAAATAGGGACTCATATGTAATAGACTCCTAAAAAGGTCCATCATATAATAAAGAATATTTATAGTAGTACATCATACTATGGGCATCATTCCCACTAGGGATTTCCCTCTTATCAATGGTTTCCGTAGTTAACGTATCTAGTGTAATTGTACATGTGCATCTTTGTATGGTTGTTGTTCACTTTGGTTGAATGGTTAAGTTTTTTTAAGGTGGATAAATGTTTTACCCCTACACCTACCTCTCAATTATCTTGGTGGACTATTTTTTCTAATAGCTAGTCTCAAGGTATATAGAGTAGAAGAGGTAGACAATGAAAATGTTGCCTTGATGAATAAAGAAGTGCTAGATTTTGGGGTTGTGGTTGCAGCTAAGGATAAGAAAAAGGTTTAGAATTAAATGAGAAAATTTAAAATGTATTAGAGACCTATGATAAAAGAGGTAAAATGATTTACTAGTTGGAGAATAAATTTTTCGATATGGAGAAGCAATTCAGAAAGAGAATGGTAGGTAGGCAGTCTTGACAACTTAGAATTGTAGCTAGACCTCCTCTTTTCAGAACTTTTAATATTGAACCCATTGTAGAGATCCCAAGAATGCCTCAACAACCAAAGATTTACACACCTAATGAGCTGAATGAGTAGAAGGCTAAAATATGGTCATTACATGTTGAGCTAGGTATCCAACATTAGGATACACTTAGGGATACAATTTTATTCTTAGTAGATAGAGTAGGTTGGCCTCTATTCTACTTAGAATTGTCAAGGTTGGTAGAGATATGGAATGAATTGAATAATAATTAATCCACCTTAACACCTATTTTAAAAAGGTGGATTAATAGAGATGATACTCTTACAGCCCTCAATTGCTCTACTATTGACCACTTTGATGATCAAATAGAAAAGACTTTTGATCAAGCCAATGATCTATTAAATTTTAATCATAAGAGGGACTTGTTGTAGAGGAGAATAAATATTTTTTTCTCTAGATATCTCAACAAAAAAATTTATCTATTTCCCCATGCACTCAAATATATAGGTAAAATAAAGGATAAAGAAAAATAGGCCAATGAATTGTAGGAATTAATGAGCACAAGGCTAAACAAAGTAGTAAATATAGATAATTGCATTTGGTTTGCAAGGACCATAGAGGAAATTGTACAAGTGAAAATATTCTTTGATTCTTTCAAACAATATTTTAATGAGCTAAAGAAGTTGGGAAAGGATGTTTTGGAGAGGGAGAAAGAAATATTGAACTATAATTGGCTATATGACACACACATCAATGAGTCAATGGCAGATTACTTTTTGGCAGTGCAACAATTATAGATGGCATTTGAGAATATAGGTGTGAACAAGAAAACTATTATAGAAGAAATATAGTTGGTTGATAAAGTGGTTCAGAAAGATGATAAAGAAATAAATCAACTAACTACAATAGTGGATGTAGCCACCCAAATTAATAATTTGGTAGAAAATCAATTAGTTACCATAAATATATAAATATCAAAGCCTGAAATAAGAGATGAAGGCCAAGTGGTCCCAAAACTTGAAGAAAACTGTGAAGAGCAAGATCAATCATCAAATGCAATGGATGTACAAGAAATTACTACAAAAATATTGACTAGACCATAAAGAAACCAATGAAGAAGCCATTTTATTACTAAAGAAAAATATCATCAATTTTGTCTTTTCTTATGCAGTTTTTTATTATGATAGTTCTCTTTTTCCTTCTATACCTAAAGCTTTTTGTAGCTCACACTATATAAGTGAGTTCCCAAGGATAGGGGAGGGGTCTAAGTTTTATTTCATTTTGCATAAGTCTATTTAAATTTGGAGTCCATCCACATATATTGTAAATAAATACCAAAATTCAATACAAAAAGTTATAGTTGGTGGTCTATTGTGTTATCCTTTTGATAGAGATGAATACAAAGTTGTATATTTCTCAATGAAATTAGTACAAATATTGAGAGTTGATTTCATTCAAAATATTGTCTCTTTCCTTGTTTCTATTTTGTTCTTTAAGATCTCATAGAAAATTTTATTAGAATTAAGTTGTAATTCACCTTCAATTATATTTCAATTTCCTTTTGCTAATAATCTAATGGATTGTGTAAAGGCTTAATGAATCTTGAAACAACACTATGGTTCTAAGTAAATATATGATAAGTATGAGGTTTGGAAATGAATATAGATAAATCTTTGCACAAAGTCTTGAGGTAAGATCTAGAAGTAGGTGTGATCTATTTTAGTTGTAGCCTAATGGATAAGGTACTAGCCATCCTTGTATGTTAAAATGAATGGTATTTTTTTCATAATGGATAAATATTATAATCAATCAATACTGTACAATTTTTTTATCCAAGTGTGAAATGCCATCCTATACTTGATTCATGATGTCTAGGGTTTGATGAAATAGCTAGTTATCATCTCTATATTACTATTGAGTTAGAAGAAACAAGGCTTGATAATCTATTGTTACTAGAGTTCATGTTAAGAATTATGATTTTTGAAGTGCACAAAGTTGAATTCTTGAGGTAAATCCTCTTGAATCTTGTAGAGTTTAAAGTGCAGAAACTCTGATGTCTTATTAGTTGGTCCTTTTATTATGATTTTGCATATTCCCTACAATGGTTTTAAGCTAATTCCTAGGTTTTATAGCATCATAAAAGGTTGTTTAAATTTTGTCAAAGTCGGAGCCAACATGCCCTATAGACATAGGTCTACTCACTAGCCTTGAATCCTCCACACAAAAAGTCTTTAATGTTTCCTTGATGTAATTGGATTGCGAAACGAAAATACCAAACTTCATTTCACATAATTGTAATCTAACAAAGAATTTAATTTCACCAAACATAGACATTTAAAATTCATTTTTATTTTCATCGTAAAATAATTTATATAATTTTTCCCTTCCTCCAA
Organism: Cupressus sempervirens; assembly: GCA_028749045.1. NCBI lineage: Eukaryota > Viridiplantae > Streptophyta > Pinopsida > Cupressales > Cupressaceae > Cupressus > Cupressus sempervirens. The sequence continues at coordinate 714,793,257 of CM053790.1, forward strand.
ATATAATATCGTTAACAAATATCTTAGGTAAAATTACTTCATTGTTCTTACCATTCTTCAAATATAAGTTATTCTTATGATTTGTTCTTTTAATACCAATTTTCACTAAGGAGTTATGTAGTCTTCTATACCATAGTCTTGGGGATTGCTTTAATCTAGAAAGAGCTTTGTTCAATTTATATACCATGTTCCTTTTCTCTAAATCCACAAATACTTTAGGTTGTTTAATGTATACTTCTTCCTCTAGTATACCACTTAAAAATCTATATTTGACATCCATTTGGTATACATTGAAATTCTTATAAAGTGAGTATGCAAGAAGAGTTCTAACTCCTACAAGTCTTTACATAGGAGAAATAGTTTCTCCATAACAACACCTTCTTCTTTTGCAACCCTTTCATATCAGTCTTGTCTTGTTTCTTATTTCTTCACCCTTTTCATTGAGTTTCTTCCTAAAGACCCACTTTTTACCAATGATTTTTTTCTCTTTAGGTTTTGGTACTAAATTCCAATTATTATTCTTCTCAATCTTGTCAATTTATACATTCATTTCTTGTATCCAATATTCATTGTCTAAAGCATCCTTTATTTAGTTGGGCTCAAAATCACAAAGTAAGAATGCATTGTCTTTGAGTCTTCTTCTTTTCATTACACTTGATTCAACATCTCAAATGATTTGTTCAGTTTTATGATGTATTCTCACATATTTTGCTAACATGGGTAGTTTCCTTCTTGGTTCTTCTTCAAGTTTATCTAGAAAAATAATCTTAGGCTCATTTGCTCTTCCTTGCTTAGGTTCTAGTTTAGGTTCAAAATGCTCGAAATCCACCATATAATGGTTGATATTGCCTACCTAAGACTCGGCATCTTCACTCTATTACTTGACTCTCATTCTCTATTATTTTCCAATTTTCATTTGCACTCCTTAATTTCCTATTTGATGGGAACTTTTATCTTGACTTGTCTATTAACTTTGAGTGTTGGGAGCATCATCATCCACATAGATGAATCTACTATAGTCTTAAGGTTCTTCACTATATCATGTATTAGATCTCTTTTTGTAAACTCATCAACTCTTGAATTTACCATTTCCACAACTTTGTTAGTGTTAGAGTTTAAACAAATGTAAGATTTTCTTTTACTAGAATAACCTAGGAATACACCTTCAACACTTTTTGCATCAAGGTTTCCATTCCTATTATCTTTTAGTATATAGCATCTACTACCAAATATTTTGAAATATTTAATGTTGGGAGCATAACCATACACTAGTTCAAAAGGTGTAACATTTGTACCTTTCTTGACTTGTACTCTATTTAGGGAATAGACAACAATACTAAATGCTTCTCTCCAATATGTCATTCACACCATCTTCTCCATCATTAGTGTTCTTGCACAATCCATTATTGATTTGTTCTACTTTTAGCTATCCCCTCTGAAGGAGGGGTCCTTGGTGCTAACATCTATCTTTTGATTCCTTTATCATTGTAGAATGTATTGAACTCATGTGAGATCAAATCACCACATCTTTCAGATATCAAACACCTTAGGGTAAAAGCACATATCTGTGTCACCGTTTGTGGTACAAAAACCTATTTTGGTCACATCTCATTTCTCTATCAAAACTTAATTTTTCTCAAAAACTAAAAATACCCTTTTATAGAGCTTAGATTCAGTATCATCATTATATAAATTTTTAAGTGTTTTAATTAGTTATAATATGTTATAATCTCAAAATATTATAAGTCAAAATTTAAAAAAATTTAAAAATTATATTTATCTCTAGAGGAGAGAATCCTCTCCACGAATATGTATTTTTTTTTCAAGATGGTATAGATTTGATAGGGAAGTTTTGATGGAAGAAAAAAACTATTGGATTTTGATAAGGTCGAACTTGAGTACTTATAACAAAGAAAATATACATCAAAAATAATTATTTTTTTTTTTTTTTTCACTAGCTATACATGTCATCTATAAGATATTTTCAAATTAGAACAAAAAAAGATGATTTGAATATACTTTTTTGACGGGAACTACACCCTATATTTTTTACAGTTAAAAAAGGGACTTCAAAATAAAATAAAATGAATAAATTCTTACTTTAAAAAATTATAAAAATTATAGGCATAAAATTCATCCAATTCTACACATTTCTTCAGTTTACATCATCTTCATATTTTAAACATAAATACCATTTTTTTTGTCATTAATGTTGAACTGTCACATTCTAATATCACGTTTCTTTATAAAAGGTGACACAGATTTTTCCTTTTACCCCTTAGGATCTTCCTTGATTCTTTTTCAACTCTGGTTAAATACCACTTGAATAACTCAAAAGAATTAGATTTAACTTTAAGAACCATCATATTCATCATTCTAGAATAGTCATCTACAAATAGAATGAAATATTAATCTCTATAGTAACTTTTAACACCAATGGGTCTATGGGTAAATGCACAAACCCATGTCACCCTTTTACAAAGGAAAAGGTTAACAAAAGTACAATTGTTCACCTTCAATGTCATAAAACTTGTATTTTTATTTAGAATTTGAAAATGAAGTAAACTAATGAAATGTGTAGGAATAGATGAAGTTTAGGATTATAAATTTTAATAATTATTTGGAAAAATAAATGATCAGTTTTCCTATCTTTCAAACATAACTTTTTAGTTGATGAAAAATGTTGAAAATTAGGGATTTAGTTCCCACAATAAAACTAGATAGAAATAAACTTATTTCCCTTTGATCTCAGATTATGTTATAGATACAATATGTAGCTAGAACAATCAAAAATAAAAATTAACTTTAAAACTATATTTCCTCTTTTATAATGATTCCAATTGCAAGACACGTCAAATCATTAGTTTTCATCTCCCACCACATTTTTCAACTATTTAAACCTAAAGAAAAGTTCTACATTCTAGAGGAGGACTCTCTTCTATAGAATGCCATATAATTTTTAATATTTTTTTCTTTCTCAAAATCAAAATCTTCTCAAGTGTTAAAATATGTACTTCTATAAAATTTTATTTACAATATACTATATCTAATTAAAACACTATGAAATCTATATCAGAATATTCTTGATGTTGAGCTCTATAAAATGGTGTTTATATGATGAACTAAAAGAATATCATAAAAAATTGTAAGAATTATCAAAATATCAGTTGTTTGGAATAATTTTATTTCCTTACCAATTGGACACTAACTAGTATAAAACTTGCATTTAATAAATATTTCCAATTAGAAAAGTGTGAGACCATGTATCACTTAGCTAGAATAAATTTATCAAGATCATATGTTTGAAAAAAATGGATTTTTATATCAGCCAATTCCAAAATATCACTAGCAGTATATGTTTTTCTCTTCAAACTAGAATTTGTCATCTTTCCTAGTTGACATTAATCACATATAGCATTGTCAAGTTTCTATATTTTAGGAAATCATCTTACCTTTTTCAACTTGATGATATTCCCCAAATTATCATATTTTGCATGACATAATCTTTTGTACTATAACCAAACATCTTCTTATTGTGCAAACATAGATGACTCACTTGATAGCTCTAGATAGAATAAGTTACCCCTAGTCTATTCACTAATTCCAATTAGCTTACCATCACCATCATGTATCTTGTCTATTCTATTGTGAAATTTAACTCCATAACATATTTTTTCCATCTATTAAATAGTCAACAAATTGTAGTTAAGTCCTTCATTTCAGTAAACATTGTGACATGTTATATTGTCAGTTAGTTGAATAGTAACTTTACCTTTTATAACACATGGGATATCATTACCAAATTTAACATATCCACCATTGTATGGATCGATATCTTAAAAATTTCTCTATCACTAATTGTATGATTAAAACATCCACTATCAATTATTGATCTATCACTTTTGTTCCCTTAAGACATTAATGCAATATTCTCATCTTCATCAAAATCTTCTTTCATAGCCACATAGACAACTTCATCATCATTACTCTCAAATTAATTATCGAACTTTTCTTTAATAGTATAAAAATATTTCTTACCTTTGTCATCCTTTATATTCCTATAGTCTTTGTCATATCTTCTCCCCTTATACTTTCTTTACTTATTTTCATCCTTATCTTCTTTGTTAAGGCATATAGAAACAATATAACCAACTTTGTTGCATGAAAAATAAATAATAGCTAATTTACATTTGTACATACCTCTTCCTCTTCCAAACCTTCTTGCAATGAGGGCTTCAAGTTCATCAATCTCATCATCAAAACTATCACTTTCACTCTTAAGATATTTTTCTTTCTTCTTCCTAAAAACAAGTTGTGACTTGAAAGTAGATTCAATGGAAATAGATGAGTAGTTATCAACATAAGACATCTCAAAAGCAGTAAGTTTACCAATTACACCATGTAAGGTCAAGTTGTTACCTAGTGTGCATCTTAGTTCTTCAATTGCAAAGACTCTAATGGCATGGATAGGGGTTAGAGTCCTCAAGACCTTACTTTTCATTGTTTCATCTTTGATTTCTCCATTTGTACCTTGAATAGCATTAAAAACCTCTTAAACTCTTGTGTAGTATTGTACTATGTTATGACCTTCCATTATTCTCATGTCATCAAATTTTCCTCTCAGGCTTTCAAATTTAGCTCTTAAAACATTCTCATCACCTCCATATATGGTCTTCAATATATTCCATGTCTTCTTTGTAGTATTGTAATCCATTAGGTTATAAAAATTAGCATATCTTAGGGATAATGAAATCTCCAAAGTTTCTCAATTATGAGCTAACTTCTATATTATTTTTTCAATAGTTAGAGTAGAAATTATTACTTCTTCATATTCATTTTCTATAAATTTGATAGTAGCATCACTGATATTCATTTTTACTGTAAGCACTAAGCTCTAGTGCCAATTGTTAGAAATTTTAACAATAATTGAAAGGGGGGGTTGAATTACTTACTCAAGGTCTATATGTACCACTTGAACAATTAAACATTAAACAATTCATTTTTATGTATATGTTGTTCTTTCTTCGTCTCTCTTGTAAAAACTTCATAAACATAACTTGCATTGCATAATGTAAACATTCATAAAACATTAACCATAGTTTGACACTATTATTTTACATGGAAACCCAATTTGAGAAAAAAGAAGCAACATGTCTCTATTTTTCACTCTTTCAAAGTGAGCTCTATTTGTAGACAACCTTGTTAAAGGTTACAAAACACACTATTGAATGTCACCTAGTTAGAGGATTTAATCACCCTATTAGAAGTGGCCTTGTAAGAGGACTTTGATCATTCTATCTAGAATGGTAACTAGTTAAAAGATGTAGATAGACTGTTAAGTCCTCAAGTGAATTTTAGGTCAAATTTTGTTAAATGAGTTTCAATACAAATTGTTTATGATAATAATAAAGAAAATAGTACATTTTATTTGTATGATTACAACTCACTTTTTCTGGTTTAGTTCGTTGTTCAGTCCTTATGCTAGTTCTCTAGTAAGACTTTCACTATCATCTCTGATTTTGATCTTCTTGGACACCTTTCAAGAAATCAATCTACTCTTCTTATCAAAACTTAAAAAATTTGATCTAATTCACTTATCAAAAGAAAAATCATATTTTCAAGCTTTCTCCTTTAGCTTCGCATTCACAAACTTGTGTGTTTCTAATCAACCTTTCTTTGTATGCATTTCTTCACATAAAAACTCACTCATACACATTGGCTTAGCTTGGCTTGGTTGGGCTAGGTAGGTCACTAAATGTCTAGTTATTTATCTCTTTAAATAACCAACTTTTTCTTTACCATTTTCTACATCCATCATAGATATAAGGGTTTAGAATTTGATTCAATTTGATTCAATGTATATGTTCATCTTCTTGATCAGCCTCTAGAAACTTGTCTAGAATCTATTTTTTGGGTCTTTACCTAGTTACCTTCTTAAATTTAATGATCCAACTCAATATTATCTTCAACATGTTTTACATCTACCAAGAAATGAACAAAGTTGGCTTGATCTTAAAATTTCTTTGAATTTTATTCTCTAATAGTGACTCAACAATCTCAAAATTCTAATACTCTATCACTATAAAGATTTCTGGCTTGGCATCAACTAACTTGCTTAGTGGACACAAATTCTTGGTCAACAATAGATTTTCTTGGCAATAAATATAGCTCAGTTGACACAAGCATTACTCAACACTCCATAGTATTTTACTCTTTTTATTAGCTTAGCTTAGCTTTCTTGATATAAAAAAAAAACTTTTATTTATCAAAGTCCATCTAATAAAATGTCCACTTTATCTTTATTTTCATAACTTCAACCTTTCCTTTAGGTGCTATAGTTATGGGTAACATCTCTAATCCTCTTCATCAATCAAATAGATATGACATTTAGATTAGGTAGAAATATTTTTTATCCATGGATTTTACATCAATGAAAAAAAAATTGTTCCAATTGTAAGTTTCAAAAAATCCTACATAACCTTTTTCTATATATAGTTATGGTGTGATGACCTTATCCATTAGATTGGATGATATCAGCTTCACTTGATCCACTAGTCCTAGCTCTTACTATCTCTATCCATGTCTTCACTGCCTCAGCTTTGTCTTTGCCTTTATCATTTCTATTGTTTGGTGCTAGTCCTTTGGTTTTGTAGTTCTTACTAATATTTCCAAATTTAAGACAACTAAAACATACCACTTCTCCATTCAACCACTTCTTCTAATTTCCTCTAAAATGTGCCTTAATGCAATTCTTTGGAATGTGACCATTTTCTCGATAATAGTGACAAGTATAATATTTTTTTTTCCTAGTGTATGTGCTTGTTTCTTAGATGTCCAATTGGATTTTGTCAAGAATCTACACTCATGAGTTCCATGTCCATATTTTTTATAGTTATAGCATTATCCTTTAAATTTAGTAAATGAATCACTTTTATTTGATCTACATTCATATGCTTGATGTCCTTGCTTCTTGCAATTAAAATAATTACTAGTAGACTTAGGTTTAGAAGTTTGCTACCATTCTTGCTTCTGGATATGTTGATTGTGTGTCCATGTTTTAACCAATTATGATATGTAGGCCTTCCTTCAGATTTTTCATTTCTTTGTTCTCCACTCTTCGATAATTAACCTTATTTAGTAGATGAAAAGTTCTTGCAGTATCGTAGTCCAGAAGTATCTCTTATTGATCCTAGTGATCTCATAAGTTCTTCAAAGTATTTGATAGCCTCACTTGGTTTTTTAATTCTTTACAAAAGTTCCTTTTCATTCCTTTGCTCATTTCTCAGTTGCTTATTTTGTGACCTCAAATTTTTGATCTTTGTGTCCTTTTTGTTTTCTTCCTATGTTGCAATTATTAGTTGATTCAACATATCCAATTGAATATTTATGAGCTTCTATACCTCAAATGATCTCTCTTCAAATTTGAATGTCATTTATTTTTTATCTTCTTCAACCATGACTTTTTCTTGTATAATTTTCTTTATTTTTTTCTCTATTAATTCACATTGTCTTACTGATTGAATTTCTTGTTCTCTATAGAGTTCTTTTGCCTCTTTTCTTGGAGATTTTTTCTTTTCCAATAGTTCCTCTTTTGATTCATTGTTATTACTAGTATTTCTACTATCAAATAGTCCTTATGTGTCTACTTCCTTGTATAGTGTGCCATTTTGCCAAATTGCTATATCTTTCCTTTTTCTTAGTGATTTTGTTAACTCTTCTATCACTCCTTCAAGTTGTTGCAATGTCAACTATATTTTAATCATTTGGCTCTCAGTGATTTTTCCCATCTTGTATTCCTTCATTCCCAAGATCTACTCCTCTCAAGATGTTAGGCTTCTTCAAAGAGAATTGTGCATTAATACCAATTGTTAGGTTTCCACCCAAGATATTGAAAAGGGGTGAGGGTAAATTAGGATCTTAAACTTTTACTTAATTAATTATTTCATGCATAATTCATCTCATATCTCAAATATAACATAAAACTATAATTCTAAAAATGTATAATCTATGAAGGATGTAACACATAACAAAAATGATTTGGTAATCCATAGAAATTGTTAATTTGATTTTAGGCCTAATCATTCTTTCTCTATTCATTCCTTCTTTTCTTTTTCAGTTGCACATTTACACTTTCATTCATCCACAAATTCCATCTCTCTTTATTCTCACACTTCTCCTCTCATCAGTCTTCTATTATAAGGTTAGAATCCTCTTTAAATAAATGTTCTCTAAAAGTTCTAGATCGCAATTAACAATTTAAAATTCATCATCATTATTTGTCTCCTTCTATTTTTTCTATTGTTGAATTTGTAAGGAAACTTGGCAACAAAGAATATAACCGTTTCCACATAACCCATAATAGATCTGAAATAAACACGAAATTAAAATCCACATGCAAGAGAATAGACAACATACCCACAAAATGTGACACAAGATATACCCTGGGAAACCCTCATTGAGGGAAAAACCCAGCCTCCAAAAGCATCCATCACCATGTATTATTTAGCAAAATAACCATTTCCATACAAACATGGAAGCCTTCATGGTCATAGCCACAACCGAGCAAACTATGTGAACAAGCATGAATCCACACATCCCATGCCATGCTTTCAACCTTCACAAATGCTCCCTTGGCTAACCTGTCAAGCCTTGTCCTGCTCGACTCTTGCCTTTTGTCTTCTCCTTGTCACTCTCTCTCTATACAACAACTACGCTTGTGGCTGCTTATATAGTAGCAAGTCCCACGAAACCACTAAGTGGTATTACATAAACCATGTGCTAAAACCATGTGCTACCTAACCCACTGACCCCACATTTAATATTGGGCATTTAATTCTTTTCCTCAATATTAAATAATTACATAAAATATTATCACAATGTTACAATACAACTCATCAAGAATATTCCATGGGAATCTTTACATGTTGCACATCCATCTAGGAACAACATTACATAATAAAATAAAATAATAAAATAACAATATTATGCAATGTGTGCAACACCCATTATCTCAACAATCTCCCACTTGTTGTATACATTGCATAGGGTCAATCCGTAGCCACATAAATGAACAAGGGAACAATCCCTCCCAACACATCCACCATCATGGATCAAAATACAGCAAGTGCTCCATCTTGGTACCCGCAACAAAATCAAAGTATCCAGCATCTCAAACATGAATGATCTCCCCTCCTATTATGCCACTGCCACCAGACATACATAGAAGCCATCCAAAGAGAAAGCCACCCAACTTGTCGCATTAGAAGATCATAAAATCCTATACCAACTAAAATTCTAAGCACAAATAACCTGATCCAAAGGTAATCACATGTATCTGTAGTTGTCAAAATATCCATAGCTGAAATAGCACCCATAGCAAAGTGCCAAACCCATCCAACTATCCATACCTCAAAGGTATAACAAGTGAATCTCATATCACTGACATATCCAATCTATAACCTGCAATTACAAGCCTCAAGAGTAATACCTACCACATATATACCAAGAAGCTCCCACTGCAAAAGATAATGTCAAATCTATAACCAATCCACTCAACAAATCTCAAAGAAGTGAATCCATGTAGTATCAAGGACATCCACAATACATAAACTGATATCCTGCAAGAACGACTCTCCAATGCTCTCCCAAGTTCACCACAACCAACAGAGGAAAGAGAAAGAAATAACTATATCATCTCTCACATGAAATACATGAGCACAAACCAGTGATCATAATCTCTAACCAATCTCAAATCCAATGTAAGCAAAACTGAACATCCAAGAAGATAACCATGACTGGAGAAACCATGTAAATCACACCTGTATCATGTCCTTCTACACACACCTCTAGATGTAAACTGTGCAAGTATGATCTCCTCCATAAAACCCCAACAAGAAGCCTCAACAACAACCAAAGCATATCATATAACTAATCATGGATGTAAGCCTCTCACAAGAAGATCAAACTCAATAAATCCATTCCTAAACCAAAGAATAACCATTCCTAATCCAAGGAATATGACCAATATAAAACCATCTCCCAAACTCAACCAACATAACAACATATGCACATGGAGATAACCAATGCTAAACCATCTCTCAAATGAACCCTCGAAAACTAACTCATGTACCATAGCTCAAGATCCATATCCATGAAAGACAAGCATAAATATAATGCAACTGAGAGAAAAAAAAATGGGCTATACCTCTCAAGTAGCAAACCGCTGAGTAGACCGAGAGTGGGGAATGAGAATGCTCATCAAGATACCCAAGTCTCCAACCAAGAATCATCTAAGAACAATCTCCTCTCAAGTCCATATCAGCTGACTGCCCCTCAGACTTCCTGTTGAAACCATCAACCGTCCCAACAAATACTTCTCTAATCCAAGAGAAATTAGTGTCACCATCATTTCTAAGTATCCATGAGCACCTATAACCAATCAATCCATGCCAACTCCAAATGCAACATAGAAATATCATGAAGTATCAAACTTATGATCAGTGTACTCAATACCAAGAAACTAAACCAAGATCAATGTCAAAGTTCCAACCATGGCCTCAGGAACATAAACATGACAACATGATCTTACCATCTCAACTAAAGAGATAGCATGCTCCACATGAACACACCATAACATGTCACAACTCTAAATGCGTATCAAGAGTATATCATGACATAATAATGAAACCATCCTCACACCAAGGATAACATGCCAAATAAAAGCATAAACCACACCTTTTTCAAGAACCCTGTGAGTCCTCAAGATGCAACCATCTCCACACACCATGAAGAAAAACCATCTCCACATACCAAGAAGAACCATCTCCACATACCATGAAGATAACCAAGAACTCCATGAGTCCTCAAGATCTAACCATCTTCACACACCATGAAGATAACAAGTGCACCATGCAAATGTCAAAGACGCTTCTGCAGCAACAAGATCTAAGACAAACCTCCAACATCTGAAAACACTCAATAAATATATCAATGCCAACAACTCCCACTCAACTGTGGTACCAAGTCACTTATGGCATCATAAAATCCATCATCTCCAAACCAAGAAGATATAAATCAAACCAGGAACTAATCATGCACTGTCACCCCATCACTGTCACAAGCTCCCATTAAACCATGTATCCAAGCTATCCATGACATCATGATGAACAAATCCATCCTCTAACCATGAGAATCAACCAAGGCATTAAACCATCAAAGAACTCAAAGTGCACATCATGAGCTCCTCAAAAGAAACCAAATAACCATGATCCTCAACCAAGAAGATACACCACCATAACCAAATCAAAAAATCCAAGCTAATGAACATCAAGGATGTACCTATATAACCAATCATGTCATGCCAAAATCTATGACACCATGATCACATCCATGAACCGAGCATCTGGCTCTCAATATGTCCAACCTATCAGCATAGTCAACCACAATCCTCCACCATGACTGTCCCTGGTAACAACATCTCATCCCTTCTACATGAAGAAAATAGTAAATCATGTGACTTAGGGCATAGAAAACCCAAATCCAAGCCACCAATCTAAATATGCATCAATAATGAAAGATCAATAGGCAAAGACAACCCATAGCCAAGCTATAAATGCAACCTGTAAGTACAGACCGCTTACAACATTACACAACCTGTAGATCCCACAAGTCATCATACATATCCAAGCTAAATACTGATAACCATATCATCATGAGACCAATCTAAAATATGAACTGAGTATACAATGACATCAACTCTTAAATCTCCAATGCCACAAACTCATAATGTTACCATAGTCAAAATATATCTATAAACTATTCAAATCAATATATCACCAAATAAATCATGTCAAACCTGCACCAAATCTGAACCAATGTGTAGAGCTCTCCAAGAGCTTTTCGTTGACTACTCGAAGTCCAAAATCCGACTTCGTATGCCCATGTTATGCCCTAATCCGTGCTCAAAATAAACAACATCTGACTTTAGGGCTCTGAAAACCTAAAAGAATTTAAAATCACAAAACCAAACCTACACCATGTTGTAGTGCTCTGAATTAGCTTTTCAACGCCTATAAGAACTCTGAAATCTGATATTCTGAGACAAAGTTATGGCCATTTTACTAAGACAGTCTTTTTACCATTTTCAATACGATTTTTCATTTTTTATTCTTTCAGTGATGAAAATTACGACGAGATTAAATTTGACGGCCATCACGAGCTGAAACCAAAAAACTCTTTCATTTCCTCTTAACATGGCCAAACTAGGGCATATTATGTATCAAAATTTATGGAAATGTCGACCCGGATCCAATGGTGAGGTCTATTTTTACCCAGGAGGTCATTTTTGCAAGCTACCCCCCAAAACCCTCATTTAAATGAAACATCCGAAAAAAACCTTTTTGTCCAACAATTTCACATGCCCAAATATTTTAACATCCCATCATAACAGCAAACCCAAAACCCTCGGATCTGCAATAAATCATTCATATATCTTGCCCTTTCTTTTATCCTCTCATGCATTCCCATGGATTCAATCTAGGTTTACAATAATAAAACCATATCTCTGATACCACTTGTAAGGAAACTTGGCAACAAAGAATATAACTGTTTCCACATAACCCATAATAGATCTGAAATAAACATGAAATTAAAATCCACATGCAAGAGAATAGACAACATACCCACAAAATGTGACACAAGATATACCCTGGGAAACCCTCATTAAGGGAAAAACCCAGCCTCCAAAAGCATCCATCACCATGTATTATTCAGCAAAATAACCATTTCCATACAACCATGGAAGCCTTCATGGCCATAGCCACAACCGAGCAAACTATGTGAACAAGCATGAATCCACACATCCCATGCCATGCTTTCAACCTTCACAAATGCTCCCTTGGCTAACCTGTCAAGCCTTGTCCTGCTCGACTCTTGCCTTTTGTCTTCTCCTTGTCACTCTCTCTCTATACAACAACTACCCTTGTGGCTGCTTATATAGTAGCAAGTACCACAAAACCACTAAGTGGTATTACATAAACCATGTGCTAAAACCATGTGCTACCTAACTCACTGACCCCACATTTAATATTGGGCATTTAATTCTTTTCCCCAATATTAAATAATTACATAAAATATTATCACAATGTTAGAATACAACTCATCAAGAATATTCCATGGGAATCTTTACATGTTGCACGTCCATCTAGGCACAAAATTACATAATAAAATAACAATATTATGCAATGTGTGCAACACCCATTATCTCAACAGAATTGGCTTTCCTCTAGATCAATAACTCATATAATAAAACAAGTTTTTACAGCATCAGAATGTGTTGATGCTCCATCATAAATAACATTCATGCTAGCACTCAACTTCTATATACATGTTCCTTAATATTTACTTAGCAAAAACTATCTTTTAGTTTACTCGATCTTTAGTATAATAGCTCATCCTACATGTGTCCTAGGTCTGAACTAGGGTGATCAGCATTCACTGACTTGCTCGATATTTAAAGAAAAAAAAACAAGTCTTTATATATGTTTAATCTTTACTTAGATGACTCAATCATAGTGATAATTGTTCATCCTTTCCTAGTAATTAGCTAAATTTTTTGACATAGATATACAACATCTAGTAGAGATTAAAAAAGATGACACCTTGAGAAATCAAAAGGAATTGTAATAGTTAGCAAACATTGAGCTTGAAAATTTGAGATTTTGAAGTTTTAGATTTCAAATGACTTGAAGGATTCTTGTAAAATTTTGAATCTAGTTGTTACTAAACACATGTTAGAATAATGTTTGATGATGAAGAAATGACTATATGATTTAATCCCTTTTACCAGGACTATATTTTATGGTCTCACAAAAAATATCTCATTTTGAATCATAAAATTGGGGGGCTCCTAATTTCAAAATCCTATTAGAGAACCTAGTTAGCTGCCTCGGTATTCTAGGATTGTCCTCTATGACTAGGGTAGTCTTTTGATCCCAATCAGGCACAATTGAACAACATCACAAGCTTGAGACATAAAATTATAGCCATTGAGTGCATAAAGTGAGCATAAGTGCACTTGTGTACAAGTTTACATGTGTATGTGTACTCACCTATCACCGAGGATGTGCACTTGCACATGTGTGCAACCTTAGAGGGGTGAACCTTTGGGGATGCACACATTTGAAGGTATGCATAGTTAGAGGTGTGCACTGGATCACTGATGCCTAGGTAAAACCCCCCCCTCTTCATCATCTCTCTCATTTGTGATCTCTCCATCTTCTCTTCAATGCACCTTTATACGCTATTTAGCCTCGTATGTTTGCAGCTCCAAACCTCTTCATCCTAAATCGTTTAACCATTTAGAAGGTGAAGACACCACCTATTGAGGTGTGTACATGTGCACATGTGCATGTGCACACCCTCAATAGGTGCATATATGCACACAAAAACTAATCCCCCTCCAATGCTTGCTCAAATAGAGGATAAAGTGCACAACTATGAACATATGCACCTTGCACATGTGAATAGGTGCAAAAAGTTCACAAATGAGAACCTTTTATATGTTTTAATGCCAAGGCCACATATGTGCACCTTGCACACTTTCACAAGTGCATTAGGTGCACTTAGTGCACATGTGCGCATTTCAAGAACTAGGCTAAGGTTTTTAGTCTTTTCACCTATTTTTGGTTAGTTTATCATCAATTTGGGTCCAGTTTGGAGTCATCATAGTCATGTGGCATCAGAATACTAACATTTCTCCATCTTTTATGTAGATATAATGACATCATCCTCATTTTCCATCGTAGCAAAGATGGAACCAATGCTAGTGGTTTTCAAGTGTCAATGAGCACCAAAGAAATCTCAGATCCAAGATAAACACATGGAGTTCCAAGACAATTAATTGGGGCATATTTACTGGTACATATTTCTCACCTTATGCAATAAACCTAAAGAGAGGTATACCATGGTGTTAGCTCCAATGTAAAGTGGGTTGGATAACATGCCATTTCACCCAACATCAATTCAATTATCCAAATTGATCATGACCTTAGCATATCACTACATACCTAAGGAGAATGTCTTCAAGAGTCTAACCAAAGAGATAGTTTTGGATATGAGACCACAAAAATTTGAAAAGGAATTCCACCTTCAAAGGGTAGATCAATACCTTCAGATCACTCATGAGGGCACAAATAAATGGTATATAGGGAGAATAAAATAGAGGCTAAAGAGTTGGTACAATAAAAGTACCTAATTGACAAGACACCCTTGGGGTAACTCTCATTTGTAGTTTCACCTAAGAAACTCTATGACTGAAAGATCTTGGCAATGATTTTTTTCTTTCTCATCTAATTATCTTCTTAGTGGAACTTGTGCTTAGTGAATAGGGATCTCAATGTACATTCTTTCTTAGTGTATACTTGATGTGCTTGGTAGTTGTTGTTGATGCTTCATGACTTGGTTCACTAACTAGGTGTTCTTGGGAGATTGTATCAAACAACTTAGATATTTAATTTGTGTTGTACATAATTAGGATGTGGAATGTGTGATGAACTATTTAGGGTCTTGTATTTTTCTCCTATGTGAATTTAATTATTATTGTAAGCCTACTAAGAAATATTGTGTTTTTTTGGGTTATAGATGATTATATATGTAGCAAGATGACCTTTGGTCATTCAAGTATAAAAGAGGTTTGGTAGTATTATAGGAAGTGAATGGAGATGTGGAAGAGATTTAGGGAGGAATCTAAAGTTGTGAATTTGTCTTGTGAGAAGAGGTTTAGCTTTGTCTTAGGCCTACTATGATATTTCTATGTTGTTATAGATCTAGGCTAGCTAGGATTTCTTTATATCATGTGATATCTTGCAAAATTGCTACTATAATTTCTTTGTATTTGGTTATAACCAAGAAGGCCTTACAACTTGGCACATTGCACATAATTAGTTGAATAAAGAGTTGAATTTCTATTATATCCTATGTCATTTGTTATGTTTCCACTATGTATCTTAGTTTTTACTATCTTAGTCACCTTCATAGGGTATTCACTATGCCTCACACTACATCAACATAGTATAAATTATTCTATCTATAATCTCTTTTTGAAAATTAGAAATAAAGTGGCATTGAATATCATTATTATGCACAAGATGAGATATTTATGTATACAAGTCTTTGACTCTACCAATAAAGTCACTAACTTTTTCTTTAACATGTTTTTTAAAATGAATTATATTAATCAAAGAAACTTCAGAACCAATATTGTTATAATTTTTTTGAATGAAAGTGTTGGCAAGTGTTTGAAGGGAATCTATGAAATAAGAAGGTAAAGAGAAATAACATTGCAAGGAATTGTCTCTAAAGGAAATCTATTATCCACAAACATCTATGAAATACACTCCCCATCCAATCCTTAATTGAATTAGCTAAACTAGCTTCAAACCAAGAAATATCTTAGAAAGTCTCTTCTCCACCATATCACAGAGATTTGCAATTATCCTAAGGTCCAATCTTCTCAGAGCCATCTTCCAAGATCTTCATCAACACTTTTCAATAAATTACCAATAGATCAATCTTGCCCAACAAGATCAACCTTCTATCTTCACATCAAATGATCCAACTGTAAGTCTTTTATAATTGCAACTCAGAACCATGATCTTCCACCTCACAACCAAGAGATGTAGAACTCCAAAAAGAACAATCCACCACTAGATCAAGATCTTCTCAGATCAACTTTTCCAACCCAACACTTGGTGCAAACTACCTCAACTTTGGTGATATTTTCACTTGCTTAGGAATAAATGTGCTCTAATACCATCTGATGCAGTGAGAATCCAAGGGTAGCCCTACTCAAGGTAATCAAGATCCCTACAACTAACCACACTATGGAAATATAGCACAAGATACACAATCTAATACAAAATGAAACTCTTTACTCATAAAATAAATGTTTAAATGCAATGTGACTAATTGTAAGGCCTTCCACATTTCAGAGACTATTGGTAGGCCTAATTAGGAGGCTAGCCTTGGTCTATGCTCTGCTATCTTGAGTAGCCAAGCTTTGGATCCTAAGAGATATTGATGATGGTGCTCTAGAAAAAATCAACTTTGGGTCTGCATAATCACTTATAGGTATTTTAAGGGTGTATATCTTCACTCTATTTCCTCACTTCCTTTATGAATTTAAGGCTCTATTGTGTGGCATACTCTCAAGAAGGGTGCTCAACTAGTTAAGAGAGGCCTTTTCTTGATATGTAAGGGAGGCTCTAAGGCTTTTTTCTAGACTAATGGTTGGGATAGTGATCCTCCTATCTTATCCATGTCTCCTCATCTTTAGACCCTCTATGACTCTTTTCTTAATGTTGGATAGGATAAGGTTTCCCATTATAAGAATCCTTATCACTTGGGTCTTGTTGTTGGCTATAGATGGAAGAACTCTTCACATTGGCCTCCTAGGGGATTAGAGGAGGACCACTACTGGGGGCTTTCTAGAATTTTTTCTTCTAGGGTGTTTTTCTCATAGGAGGAATGAGATGTTTGGGCTTCGGGAGTAGCCTATCTAGTAAATGCTTTATTTCTATTGGATACGAGGAGCTTACTAGAAAATTGTTTGGAGATGTTGAGGTGTTGTGATGGCAACAAATTTGGAATAAGTTTCCTTGGTCTAAATGTAATTTTCTCATGTGGTTGGTGGTCCATAACTAGTATCTTACTTGGGATAATCATTGTATGTGTGGGTTCTAGGGGCCCTTAGTTTGTGTGTTGTGTGGCAAGGAGGGGATTCTTTCTCCCATCTCTTCTTCTAGTTCTTTTATTCTATCTAGATTCAGCACCTTTGGTGGAATGCTTAGGGTAGACTTTGTTGGCATATTCCTTCCTTATCTTATTTCAATATTCACTTGGGGATATCCCCCTCTACTATATTTCCTCTTCAAGTTTCCTAGATATCTTGTCGTTGATTTGTTCTTTGGCATATTTGGTTGGAGAGGAACTGATGAATATTTAAAGATGTCCATTTTGGAATCATGCAACTTTGGTTGAAAATTACCCATTCTTTACAGGAGACACTTCAGGATAAGTGTGTATTAGATAGGGATATGGTCCCAGTGACCATTCCATTTGTAATTGCCTCAATTTTTAGCTTTACAGTAGGGCCACAATGATTGTAGGAAAATTGTTCAACACTTGGCCTAGACAAACAAGGTAGTAGGTGAAGCTGTGGGTGAATTGTGACGGCCATTGGTCTCCTCCACCGAAGTTCTAAAATTCAAAACTAGGAGCTCTTCCAAGGGGAATCTCAATCCTTCTCATATTAAGGGAGTGGCTTGTTGTAGCTCTTGTTAAGTCCAATTTCTATTTTGAGTGCATAATGGTTATCATGTTAACAATCTTATGGAGGCTCTAGCTATTTTACAAGAACTATGGAACAATGTTTTTCGAGAGGATGGCATAGGACTATTTGTGAGTCTAACTCCCAAGTAGTTGTGAACTTTCTTACTTCAAAGGTAATTGCGGATGTTAGTCGATGACTGGCTTCATTTCTCAATCATATTCTCCTCTTGTGTAGATCTCTAGAGTTTGTTCATTCTACTTACATTCTTTAGGAATAGAATTGAGCTACTAATTGTTTGGCTGAATAAGCTTCTAATCATTTGGAAGATTAAAACATTATGGATATGATGTAATTACCTCCAAAATTAGCTACTAAATTCAATGATCTTGTTGGCAGGGATAAATCTCCTAGTTGAGCTCTCCCTTGTGTATTCCTTTTTATTTTAATATTTTTTAGCCCCTTTTTAGTCCGATATATCAATATAGTAACAACTTAACTTAAATCGAAATATAACAATTAACTGAACTAGTTATCTAAATAGTGGTGTTAGTATATTTATTAAGAGTTTTTATAGATTTAGATGGATTTTTGTTTAAGCTCATTCATTACATTCCAATTTCAACATAATAATCTCACTCTTTGTACATGTAATCCAAAGCTCAAAGGAAGTACGTTTGCATACATGCTTTTTGTAAATCTCTAGCCAACACTTCCTTTACAAGAAAAATGATTGAGATAAGCACAAAACCTTGAGGCTCATAGGGAAGAATATTAGACTAAAAGATTCCATACCAAAGAAGACAAGAGCTTCATTCCAATAGCTGACTTACACAATTTATGGCTCAAATTTTATGGATACATTTGGATGCATATAGACTTAATACTGAATATTTCACATTGATATGTGAAAAACTTTATATAGCCTCATTTTCCCTTATAACAACTACTTACGAGAGTAACTTCCAAGCAACTAGATTGAACTCATTTATTTATTTAATCTAATATTAGAAACTAACTTAATTTAATGTAATAAATCCAACATTCCCCTCTTATTACATTAAACCAACAAGAGTGAAAGTTGTAAAGGTTTTAACTAAAAACTCAAATGAAGCTTCTTTGACCAATTTTCTTCATTAGATCCTTTATGAAATGCCTCACTAATCATTGCTTATTGAAGTACATTTTCTCTCTGCAACTTTAGATTGCAAACCCTAAAGTTGTCCTCTCAAGTAGATTTCATATTGCAACTTTAGACTGTAAATCCTAAAGTTGTCCTTGTAATAAGATTGTTTACACTCTATTGCACAATGAGACATAGCTCATCCAAAATTTAACATCTTCTTGGAGTGTGTTTGATGCCTTCTCCAATGCTCCACATGAGATGCCTTTCCTTCAGAAGTCTACATCTCCTCTGAGTGTGTCTAATGCCTCCTCAAGTGTTGTAGAAGGAATCACCACTGATATGTCTCACCTAGACACCTTTTTTCAAAGTGTCTCTAATGCCATTCTTTGAATCTTGCCCCCCTCACTCCATAGAAGGACAATCATGCAAACAATCTCCCTCTTTTTTTTAGGGGCACAAATCTATCAAGAACCCTTTTATCCTCAGGGATGAATATACCAATCCCCAACTTTACAGGGACATAAATAGCTGCTTCAGGACATAAATAGTTGCTTCTCATTCAATAATCATCTGTAAGCGAGACTCCAGCTCGAGATGATAAAAAAAACTTCCAACCTTTATTGTCTTCAGCCTCCTATCTTCAATAGAATTTGTAGAAAATCTCATCTACAAAAGTTAGGGTTAGGCCATCCAAAATCCATTAAAAGAACTCTTCTCCCCATCAATCAATCGGCTCTGATACCAAATGAAAGAGCTAAAATATAAAATGACTCAATTTGTTGACTCAGATTTTCTGGATACATTCTGATACAGTAAAAATTGATAGTGGCTCATTTTCCCCTACAACAACTACTTATGGAAATAATTTAATAAATCCAACACATGATACACTATTCTCCCTGATACATAATTTCTTATGTAGCTACACACAGGTGCGTTCGTTATTGCTTAAGGTATTTTAGAAAATGGTGAAGACGCAGGATTCCGCTTTCCAACAAGGGCAAATCGACCGACAGAAAGTTATTTATGAAAATCGGCTCCTCTTTCCCATGGTTCTCCTGCCCCAAGATGACAATAGGAACTTAACACCTTGCAATCGTTTCTCCACACCATTTAAAACAACAGAGAGTGGGTCAACAATCTGCTTAACAAGGTGGGAGCATTGGTTTTCAGACGATTTCACCTCAAAACTGCAACAAATTTCAATAAAGTTATGGAAGCTTTTATATTGGGGCAGCTTCAAGAACAAGGATTGAGGGAAGAGTTTTTACTGCCAATGAAGCTCCTCTACATAAATCCATCAAATTCCACCATGAGATGATTGCAGTAAGTTACCACAAAAACTAGAAGTACTTCTTATCTTTTATATGTAATCGGTAGTCGGTTTATGTTTTTCACAGTTTGTAGAATATAAGAACCAATTTAAGATTTATCATGTACAGATTTACATTTGATATCTTGTAGCACATATAGTAATATGAATTGTTGAATACAAAAGTCTACCAGTATGAATTCAGAAACAATCCTCGTTAAAATCATTATGAAAATTCTCTTTATTAAGTAAATGCTTATGTTGAAGATTGTAATAATGCAATATTCACATTGCGGACTTATAGAATATTGTCCTTGGTTTCTATATGTAATGGGTAGTTGGAATATGTTTTCCTGTAACCACTACAGTATAATTTGAAGATCGATTTGAAATTTATGGTCCATAAGTTTACATTTATATTCTTTGTATCACATCTATTGATTCATTGTCTCAGTGAAAATAGATCATCGAATATGTTCTGAAATGTTGAATAAAAAACATACGAAGTCATCCAAGGCAATCTCCATATGAAAGCGATTAGTAGTTTTACGATATCATTCCAAAATATCTCTTAATCAAGTCGTATGGCGTGTTTTAAAAATTAAAATCATGTAATATTCACATAGTGGAAAACTAGAGAAGTGTATATTTTTAATATAATTTTTATTCTTTCGTTGGGGCAGTTTAAGGATTGTCCAAATGGAATAGCATTCTTTCGTGAGATTGCACCTCCATATGGAGGTGAAACTGCCATTTTATTGAGCTATAAAATTACAGAAAGAATGCAAAAGAAATATCCAGACCGAGTAAGGAAGATTAGAAAAGATGCTGTGCTTACTTCAGCAATTCTTTCCGCAGAGGACAATCTTGAAGATTACAATTCAGGCTGGCACACCCACTACAAAACCAAAGATAAGGAAGAAGCAGAGAAAAGGTAGGTAATACATCGAAATTTAATAAATGTTTCACACACTTTTTTCGCAGCTTTTGTTGAAATTTAATGTGACACGTTATAAATTTCTTTCCTTTTAGGGGACTAAACTCTGGGCTAATTGTGGACAAGGTGACTTGGGATGGAAACCAAATGATCCTTCGGGTGGGACCATTTTCTCTGAGAGAAATGGACGGTGAGAAGAAAGCGTGGTTCAATCCAATAGGATTTGAAGATGAAAAGGTGCGACATATATGTTGCAGGAGCAGCTACACACAGGAATAATATTTTGGTATTGTTTATGGGGGTACTTTAATGGGTACACACAGGATATTGTTTATGGGGGTACTTAAATGTTTTGTTATTTTAGGGCATATTTTAATGTTTTGTTATTTTAGGACTTATCTTAATGTTTTATTATTTTAGAGTTTATTTTAATGTTTTGTTATTACTTTGTAAAGGATTGAATAAAATCTTAACGGGTCTGGTGATTGCCAAAAACAATTTTTAATTGTTGGTCATTGTTTACATTTTCTCTACAAAATCAATGGCTGGGGGGATGAAATTTTTTGTTTTCTAGTGGGAAGAAGACTAAGAAACAAGTTGAATGATATTGTTCATGTCTTGTGGAATGAAATAAGAGATTAAAAAAAAACTCGGGTTTTCCTACAATTACTTTTATTATTACTAATTTCTTGTGTAATCTCTATGTTTGGAGTCTCAATGTTTTAAATTTTATATTGTAACATGATATTTACAGTAGAGCATAGGTCGTTGAACTACCACCTAGAAAGTATTTTGAGACATCATATCAGGTGGCACATGTGTGGTGAAAGGACAACATTTCTATGTGTTTTTCATAAATGAATGGATGCAACCTGTAAGGCATAATTCATATTTGATGCTTGTGTCATTCATCTCATGACATTTTTATAGTTTTCTTTAGTTACTTCTTTCCATCTCGTAGTGAAGCTAGTATAGACTTAATTCTTGTTATCTCCTCATCATATTGGTATCAAAGTGAGACATGGTCTTCTTGAGAATCATAGGCTAAAGTTAAGGCTCGCACCATGCCTCCGAAATGTATGACTCCAGATGCCATTAAAAAGATGATGGAGAAACTTCTAGGAGAGAAGTTGAAGGAGTTCAAGAAGGAGTCTAGTGGCAAGGATAAGGAGAATGAGATGGAAGAAGGTGCCAGTGGAGATGAAGAAGGAGAATAACACCAAGATCCAATAACATAATTGCTTGCAGATCAAAAGGCATTTGTTGATGTATTAAAGTCAATAAGAGGAGATATTATTGATAGGCTACATACATCTGGAGGTAGTCTCAATAGTGAGGAAGTGATTGAATGGATTGAAGCAATCACCAATCACTTTGAGTTGAATGAAATTCCAAAGAATGATAGGGTAAGGCTTGCAAAAGGAAAATTGAGAGGACCTACTCCCTCATGGTGGAATTATATTCAAGGAGAAAGGATAAAAAATAATAAAGGTATGATTTCTGCATGGAAAGTAGTTAAGGAAAAAATCAAGGCACAATTTCTATTTGCAGATCATGAGGTGCAGTTGTTCAAAAAGTTGCAAGCCTGAAGCAATGAGAGATGGATGTGAATGCCTATATGAAGGAGTTCCATAGGTTAACTCTTAGGAAAAGAAATAAGAGGAGGAACCAAAAAAAGTAGCTAGGTATTCAAATGTGTGTATGAACTCACTAGAAGTTCAGTTGATGGCGAAGGCTAAAGTAGAAAGTCTCATGATAAGGAAGACACTTCTTGAGGAACCGATGAATGAAGATACCACTCAAAGGAGGGCACTTTTTCAAGTTAAACACAAGGTGAAAGGCAAGTTGTGCAAAGTGATAAATGATTTAGGTTCCACAGATAACATAATCTCACTTTAGGCTGTAAACAAATTGATGTTGGAGAGACTTCCACATTCTTGTCCATACAAGATCAGTTGGTTGAACAAATGGCAACGGGAAGTTGTGAATGAGCAAGCTTGGGTAGAGTTCAATATAGGGGGATATAAGGATAAAATATTGTGTGATATCTTGCCCATGGATGCTCGCCACTTCTTGCTAGGAAGACCTAGGCAATTTGACATGAAGTCACAACATGATGGTGAGAAGAATTTGTATAGCTTCCAAAAGGATGGAGTAACATAAAAATTGAATTCTAAAGGAGAAGAGAAAGGGGTTGTCAAGTTGGAGCAAGTGTGTTGATGGTGGGTGAGAAAGAGTTCATTAATACTCTTGAAGAAGATGGAATAGGCTTTGTGTTGGTGCTAAAGCCAAAGGAAGATAGGAAGAAGGAATGTAGAATAGCAAGCCCAAAAGAAGTTGAAGAGTTATTGAACTAGTACAAGGACATCATTGTTGAGGTAATGCCTAAGTTTCTGCCACAGATAAGAGACATAAGTCACCAAATTGATCTTATTCTTGGAGTAATGCTACCCAACAAGGCAACACATAAGATGACACCATAGTAGAATGAAGAGATTGCTAGGCAAATACAAGAGTTTCTTGATAAGGGGTTGACAAGAAAAACCTTAGCCCATGTGTCATACCCTCAGTTCTTTCTCCAAAGAAGGATGGTAAGTGTCAATTGTATACTGATTTTGGGGCCATTAATAGGATAATTATAAGATATAGATTTCCTATTCCTAGAATAGAAGATTTGTTGGATTGTTTGGGGGGAGCTTCATATTTTTCTAAAATAGATCTCAAAAGTAGGTATCATCAAATAATTATATGAGAGGGGATTAATGGAAGAAAACCTTTAAAACTAATGATGGGTTGTTTGAATGGCTGATTATGCCATTTGATTTATCTAATGCTCCTAGTACATTTGTGTGACTAATGAATGAAGTTTTGCAGGACTTCATTGGGAAGTTTGTTGTTGTCTACCTTGATGAAATTTTGGTGTATAGCAAGAATAACAAAGAGAATTTGTAGCATTTGACAATGGTTTTGCAAAGGCTAGAGGAACAAAAGTTGAAGATAAACTTGGAGAAGTGTGACTTATTGAAACAAGAGTTGGTGTATCTTGGATTTGTTATATCCAAGGGAGATTTGAAAATGGATCCATCTAAAGTGGAGGCCATCATTAATTGGCCAACACCAAGGGCTCTTGGAGAGGTTCAAAGTTTCCATGGTTTTGCCACATTCTACAAGAAGTTTATAAGGAACTTCAAAAACATTTGTTCACCAATTTTAGACACCATCAAAGGAGGAGGTAAATAAAAGTTTGAATGGAATAGTGTAGCAAATAATAGTTTTGAGGAACTCAAACAAAAGGTAGCTAAGTATCCTATTCTTGTTTTACTAGATTTTAATAAATTTCTGACAATAGAATGTGATGCTATTGGCTTTGCAATGGGGGCTTTCCTTAATCAAGAAGGTAGACTCATTGCATTTTTCAGCAAGAAGCTAAATGAGGTAAAGAAGAAATATTCTTTTTGTGATTTGAAATTGAATGACATGGTCTAGGCATTAAGAAAATTGAGGTACTATATGCTGCCTATGGAGTTTATTGTGTATACTAACAACCATGCCCTTAGTTTCTTGAATGGATAGGAAAAAATCAACCATAGCCACATGAAATGGGTTGAGAGTTTGTAGGCTTATACCTTCACAATCAAGCACAAGAAGGGACAAGCCAATAAGGTAGCTAATGCACTTAGTAGAAGAGTGCTAATAGTGCAAGAAGTACAACTCCAACACATAGGTGTAGATGCATTGAAGGGAATGTATGTGGATGATGGAGATTTTAGCAAAGCATATGAGGTTTTCACTAAGTTGGAAGATAGATTTCATTATATTATTTTTTAATTCATTATGCAAGATGGACTTCTATTTAAAGGCATCCAATTATGTATTTCCAAATGTTCTATGCGAGACAATGTCATTAAAGATAAAGATTGTGGGAGTGTCAGTGGTCATTTTGGACTCAACAAGACATTAGAATTGGTACAAATATTTTATTATTGGCCCAAGATGCAAATAGACATTAGGAAGTTTGTGGAAGGTTGTCCTATATGTCAAAGGGAAAAGGGAGTATCAGATAAAGCTAGATTTTATCAGCCTTTACCCATACCAAATAGATAGGAGTGTTTGAGTATGGATTTTGTGATGGTATTACCAAGCACAAAGATAGGTCATGACAGCATATTTCTGTTTGTTGATAGATTCAGTAAAATGGCTCACCTTATTCCATGTAAAACCACTAATGATGCTAGTTATATTGCAGGACTATTCTTTAACGAAATAGTTTGTATTCATGGTTTGCCATTGAGCATTCTATCTAACAGGGACAACAAGTTTGTGGGTCACTTTTGGAGGACCATATGGAAGAAGTTGGGCATGAATTTATCTTTTAGTTCAGCCTATCATCTTAAAATGGATGGGCAAACCGATGAGGTTGATAGATCCTTGGGAAAGCTTTAGATATTTTTGATACAAGAACATGGAGGTAGTTGGGATGCCATCATATCTTAGGAAAATTTTGCATAAAACAAATTAGTGAATCACAGCATAGGCATGAGTCCATTTGAAATTGTTTATGGGACATATCCATCAGGAGTTTTTGAACTTAGAAATATGGATAGTTTGGAGAAAAGGAGTGGACATGCAAAATACTTTGTTGAAACAATGATGGAAGTGCATGAGCATGTGAGGAAATTTTTTTCTGAATAATAGCCTTAAGGTGGAGGCTAAAGCAAATTTGAAAAGACAAAATGTACAGTTCCAAGTTGGAAACTTAGTAATGGTACACTTGAACAAAGATTGACTACCTCAAGGTAGTCATACAAAGTTGATGATGAAGAAGATTGGGCCATGTGAAATATGGACAAAATGAATATAAGGTAGAATTACCTGGTGATATAGCTATTTCACCTATATTTAATGCCTCAAATCTCACATTGTCTAAAGGTTCAAATGAAGAGGTTGGCATAGAAGCAACAATACATGAATCAAATGATTGGATTCAAAAATTGCCTTCTAAAGAGAAGCCACAGATGGGGCACATCATCAATAGAAAAGAGGCTATTAGGACAAGACACAAAATGCACATAGAGCACTTGGTCAAGTGGAAGGGCCTTCTAGACTCTGAAGCCACTTGGTTACCAAAAACAAAAATTCTAAGGCAAGGTGGGGATCTACAACAGTTGGTCTCCAAGAGGACTTGAGACAAAATTTATAGGAGTAGCTATAGGTGTTTGGCACATGAATAATATTTTTGTATTATTTATGATGGGTACTTTAATGTTTTGTTATTTTTGGGTAGATTTTAATGTTTTTTTAATTTTAAGGCTTATTTTATTATTTTTTATCATTTACTAAAGGGTTGAATAAAACCTTTATGGGTCTGGTGGTTACAAAAAAGAGTTTTTAACTATTTTTCATTGTCTATATCTTCTCTCCAAAATTGATGGTTGGGGGGATGATTTTTTTTTTTCTAGTGGGAAGAAGACTAAGAAAGAATTTGAATGGTATTGTTCATGTCCTGTGGAATAAAATAAAAGATTAAAAAAACTTAGGTTTTTTGCAATTACTTTTATTATTAATTATTAATTTCTTGTTTAATCTCCGTGTGTGGAGTCCCAATGTTTTAAATTATATATTGTAACGAGATCTTTACAGGTAGGGCACAGGTTGTTGTACTGCTGCCTAGAAAGTATTTTGAGACATCATGTCTCCTAATTGTGTAATCTTCATGTGAATAGACCAGCACATGTTGAGGAACAGGTAGGAAGAATGTACTATACTTTGCTTCTGGTGGGGTGTAGGAATTGGCCACAAACAGAGGTGGCAAATGTGTGGTGAAAGGGTAGCATCTCTATGTGCTTGCCGTAAATGAATGGATGCAACATATAAAGTGTTATTCATATTTGATGTTTCCATCATTCATCTCATAACTTTCTATAGTTTTCTTTAGTTTCTTCTTTCCATCTCATAGTGAAGCTAGCATAGACATTATTATTGTTATCTCTTCATCAATATACTAGGAAATGGATCTATAGTCCCCACAGAGCCCATTGAATCCTATCATTGAAATGCTGAGGAAGAAGCTGCTAATGTGAAATGAGAAGTTGGAGATATGGTTGTATTAGACAACATATTTGTAATGCATGCAAGAAAGCCTTCTATACCACCTGGAAGAATACTTGATGCCTTCTACAAATAGGAGTATTCATAGTCCTTTTTCTTTCTCTCAAAAGAAAATAAGTAGACTATATTTTATTTTAGTTGGACTTCATCGATGGAAAGCTTTAAGTTAGTGATTTGTACAACTATTTTGGTTGTTTGATTAGTTTTATAATAACAATGCATATATTATAAAACTAGGGGAATCATTTCATTTTTTATTGTATTTATTTTAGAATGATTATCAATTTGAGAGTTTTAAGAGAAAGTTATATGTATTTATATTTTGAAAATAAATTTTAACATTTTTTATAAATATTTTTTTGAACAAACAAATATAAGTTTATGTTTTGCTAAGTATATTTTTAATCTTATTATTCTAATTTTATTCACATTGTTCTAAACCTTTTCTTACCATGTATTATTCTTTCAATATTAATAAAATAATATTATATAATATTTTTTTATGTTGATAAAAGATTTTGAGTTTTAAAAAAATAAAAATAAATGAATGAATAAATAGTTTTGTTTTTTAAAACTATATAGTGGAGGTTCTTTAATCCATAATGCAAATATCAAATGTCCCTTAGGATGTATTTTATGAGTGCAAAGGATTTTGATTAGATTAAAAATCTATATATTGTAACTTACACTAGCAGTATCAAGTAGTCCAAAATACACAATAGTGATCATTTAAAGATCAACTCCATCACAAATCACCTTTTAAATAATTCAAAAAATAGTAAAGAACTTTTTATTTATTTATATAAAGATCAACTCCATCACAAATGAATTTTTAAATAATTCAAAAAGTAGTAAAGAAAAGAAATGTATTCATATGTACATATCATTTCAATGGTACATAAGCTAGTCACTATGATGAAAACTTGGAAAATAAATAAGAACCCAACCTAGAGAGAGATGAAAACCATTTTCATAGGACTTAAATAATCAAGTACCATGCTATAATTATCTCTAAATATTATAAAACATAGATGAAAATTATATCATATTTCATAACATTGTTCAATCATATCATCTTACGTCTTGAAATATTCTTTCTTTCATCACAAACTATATAATATCACATCGTAGCCTACATAGTACTATATATTGAAGAAAAATTATTATCCTACCTGAGAGATCACATCCTTTGTCCTAATCATCCTCCCATTCACTAACAAATAAATTCATATTTTGTTAAGCTTGATAAAAAGACTTGGGTTTCCCTTCTCATTGGTTTCTAATCTTGTAAGATCAATTGATTGAGTACATCGTCTAAGAAAATTTTGATTTTTATTTGACTTTGGCTACATTGTCATCATATAAATATTTCTTTTCTAATCCATACTATATATATATATATATTATGAATACTCCCTTCCTTATATTAAAAAAATACAATAAAGTTACATATTCACAAAAAGAGGGGCTGGGGGATACAAGATCACCCCATGAGTTCATATAGCCACTCGCTAGAAATTAGCTATTCATCAAAAAACTATATAAAACAATAGGAAACAAAGAAATCTTCAAGCTTCTAGTGTAACTATATCCAAAGAAGGAGGATCCTTGTCATTAGAGCCCCACCAAAAAGTGGGGAGAGTAGATGGCTTAGTGGGAGCCCAACCATTATATGTAGCAGCATAATTATCTTCATCATTCTCTCCCTCAAGCCTGGGAGGAGAAATTGCTAAATCTAGCTGAGGAAAGACCCACTTAGGGTTCAAGTGAGTAGATGGCCAACTAGTAGCAGGAGTAGCAGGAGGAGCCATTGGGGACCACCCCAAACCAGACCTCCAGGGAGGCAAGGCTAAGAGGTGCCAATCACGGGAACCTTTAGAAATGTGGCACCGACCAAAATTTCCACCACTGGGAGAGTAGTGCTATTGAGAGTGAGGTGTGTGTGAGCGGTGAGTGGAATTGCTACATCCTTTATGATAATTGCGAGGAGGGGTACGGATGTTGGAGGCAAAATCTAGTGAAATGCGAGCAATCATACATGGGATATTACCCCAATGAGCCAAAATCTCCTAGAAGTGTGCCACTCGCAGAGCCACAAGTACATAGCCACATTAATGTCAAGTGTGTTCTGAGCATAAATGACTGCATTGCTATCTTTCCAAATGGTAAATAAGATCTCTAATCTAAAAGCATTCCTTCTATGAAGAATATTAAGTCATTCTCATCCATCAAAAAAGTTATCAAAACTTTAGTTTTTAACATTTTATATAGTTGATTACTTTCATATGTCTTTTATCATTTTACATTTATCACAGTTCTAGAAAATATATAAGCATATTAGAACACACCAATCTATCAATATGTAAAACATAAATATATTTTGTTACACCTTACAATATCACACTTAAACAATGTTCTTTTTGATAAGTATGACATATTTTTTAGAGTAAGTCAACTTGTGATATTGCTATCATGATTTAATAATTTAGCTTTTGAGTCCAAGTTATTGATTCATATTGTATGTTATGTGTCATGTTCATTGTCATGAGTGATGAATTTGTGTAAACCACTACTGATGAAATATGAATCGACAAGTTTGACTAAAAAACTACATAGTTAAATCCCAATAGCAATATCACAAAATTCTTTTGGATCAAATCATGTTGTTTTAGCTTATCAAATATCTTATTTCATGTGTTTCCTTCTCCAAACTAACTTATCTAATTGTAAACATATTTTTATGATTAATTGAAATAGAGGGGCCCAAACCCATAAACAAAAAGTAACAATAATTCTGAATGAAAATTGACCAAAAAGATCATAAGATGTGGCCCTACAGAAAACTACCTAACCAGAACTAACTATTATCAAAATAGCTAAAAATCAAACATCATAACCAAGTTGGGTCAAAACAAAACCCAAGCTAACTAGAATGTTTTGATGGACTAAACTACCACCAGCTAGAGCATAAAAGAATAGAAAAATTAATAACCCGAAGGTCCAAAATAGACTATACTAGGAACTAGCACCAAGGACTGCATTACACAAACTAGCAACCACAAAATAGCAAAACTAGCACTAAGAGTTAGCAACATAGAATGGTTGCCTACTTCTACAACTCCTTGAGATAGTATAGCTAGGAGAACTTGGGGGAAGAAAACTTGAACTCACTAAACCCGTAAAAAGTATATATTGTCCTTACTCTTCTCTTGGAGTTTCCTCCTTCGATTTCCTCTTTACCTCTCACTCCTCTAGGCATTTGCGAGTCTTCAAACTCCCAATTACTCCTTCCATCCTAGTTTGGGCCTAGATTATTTAATTGGCCAAATTTTTGAGTTCCTCACCCAATCGGGTCTTATCCTTTTTAATAGACACCAAGGCTTTCAGTGCCTTGTTATTCTTATCCTCAAGGGGTACCTTTATTTTTATGTCCTCCACTTGTTCCTCCATTCTTTTGTCCAACAATTGAGCTTGCCTCCCAACTCGCAACCCATTTCCCACTAGACCTCAACCCTGCAACTAATCTTTCATTCTACAAGTTTTCTCATTTCTTCAATAATGGCTTCCAGTATGTTAATCTTCCTTCAAAAAATGTTCCTCTGAAATAGGAGTCACCTAGCCACTTTTGTCAACCTATTATAACATGAAGCAATCTCTGCAGAGTGCAAGATTGATGTATTTAAATGAATAGTTCCATCCTCTTTTATGGAACTAGACTAGGCAAGGGATCTCTAGGCAACCTAGGGTCATTAGGGTAGCTTAAATCCATCATCAGAGAGGGTGTGTACATAGTAGAATCCATTGAAAGAGGGGAACAAAATTGGGACAAAGTGTCGAGTTCCAATCTATTTTAGTGGTCGAGCAGCCTTTCTCCGAGTCCTATGAAACTTCCACAATTTTATCTTTGGAATTAAGGAGCTCATCTTTGTTATTCTTAGCTTTGTGAGGAAGGGTCTTAATCCCAATTGCGAATATATTGTTATACATTAACATAAATTTATTTTAAAAATATGGTATGATCATATTTATAATTATACTTAATATTAATATAGATATATTAAATGATATATAATATGAATAGATTTAAAACTTTATAATGTTGACTATTTATATTTTTTGTCCATGTTTATTTTAATTATATTATTATTTAATATGGAAAGTAATTTTTTTTAATGAATATAATAATGTTTCAATTAAAATTAATAATTGAAAACATCTCTAAATCTTTCATCATGGATTTAGAAGTACTCATAGATATGAATTAATTTAAAGTGATATGAAAAATGTCTTTGCCTTGTGTAAGCAATTTCTATATTAAAAAAATTCATATAATACTTAGGTATTATATAAGTTTTAAGTTATTAGTTCCTTTTAAAAATTTCACAAAATATTTGTCTTAACTATAAACTTTCATATGGATTATTTTTAGTAGAAGTATAGACAACAAAGAAAAACACATGAAACTATTTAATTTCAGCTAGTAAATCTTCATCACTTGTTTAATAAAAATATGTCAAAATATTTCATCTTTCTAATTTTCAAAATTTAATTATCATTCCTCTAATTTAATTTTAAAATTTTAGCTATTCATTATGCATCTTTTTAGATTTTTTTTTTTTTTTAAATCAGACATTACATATATTATCTAATTACTTTTTAATTTACATAAAAATAATAAATTATATTAGAATTAGCTTCACACAATACTTTTAATTATATTTTAATATAAGCATATTTCTTCATAAAGATTTTGACTTCTAAATTCATTTATCAACAATCATCTAAAAAATTGTATTAAATTTAAATGGTGCAATTAAAAATGAATAATGTAAGTAAACTATTTTAGTTGGCAGTGAAATCAAACCTTAAAAATGGAATTAAACTTTTTATAACTTGATAAATATGTTAAAATTAATGATTCAATTACACTTTCAAAATAAATTAAGAATTATGTAATTATTTTTTGATTATTTATATGAGTATAAATGAATATAATCATTATTCATTTCATTAAACTTACAAACTGAAACAAAACAACAAGATCGATATAAATTAAACCTAGCAGTTGTACATTTTAGTACATCCAACGATAAACCGATAAGGATGATATTGAAATTAGTAAATTTGAAATGATGAAAAACAGATTTAGATTTTGAATTACATAGAAATTTGCAAGTTATTGTTGATTTTAAATTTGAGAATTTGAAAAAGAAGTAGCATGCATTCAGAAATAAGAACAAAATTAAAGACATTTTTTCTCTCTCTATTGGATAGAGTGAAGAACAATGGTTTGTAAGAAGACATATTTTTGTAATGTGTGTAAATTTTGAAGTACTATTGTAATAAGGGAGTAGTAAAATTGCATACTTGTTCTAGGAGAGTACTTAATAATGTAATGTCAACATTAAAAAGCAATGAAATAGAACAAAAAATAAGAGCATTGACTTTATGTTGTAGTGAACGAGCTCAATGACTTTGACTATATTTGAGTTACCTGCAATAAAAAATTTTATAGTTGTTAATTTGTAGGCTTTTTGAGTATTAGATAACATGATTTTACGGTTGCATTTTTTCATAGTAATAGAGTAGTCTAAGTTACTTTGTAAAGAAAGAAATTTTTTTTTCCCTTGAAATGTGTGGAGTGTGAAGTTGGTAGTACTTACCCATAAAGATTTGAATACATGGTTGAGAAATTGTTTTTAGTAGCCAGGTGACAAATGGTTATGTATTATTTTCCTGTATTTTATTTCGAACTGAGTTAGTAAAACATAATAGAAATTTTTGGTTAACTTTTATTTTAACCATAGGAGTGAATTTTTAAATATGACCATATAGAGATAATTGAATCATTACCTTTGTGGCTGAAATTTTGGTTTATATGGGGAATCAGGTTGGTGATAGTACTTGTAGACATGCTTCCTCTTTTTTACTAGTAGTTGTATAAGTATTATTTTCCATCTTGCGGTACCTTTCAAATGGAAATGGTTGGTGAATTCACAGGTTTTTCAAATTTTTTACTTTTGATATTGTTGTAAATGTCAATCCTTTCCTTTCTCTTGTTCTGATGTCTATTGTTGCTCTATTTAGTGTGAGTCCTTGAGATTTGTGTATGGTAATAGCCCAAGCCATTGTCAATAGAATTTGTGTATGACTACCTCTTGTAATTGGAGTGATTAAAACATTTTTTGGGTTTTGTGCATCCCAAGGTGGTCCAGTGTAATTGTCAAATTTTACAACTACATATTTTGGTAGATTTGGAGGAGATGAAATTGTATCGTAAACAATGGAATTAACTTGTCTAGTTGATCCATTTACAAGACCAATTTGTATCCATAAGTTTTTTGTTAGCATTACTTGTTGGCCTATACAAAGTAGCACCTCTTATGGGAGTTGTTTGTTTTCAATATGTTCATTTGAATTGTGTGCAACAACTCTAGCAGTGCTACGAGCAATTGGAAGGTTCAAGTTTTTGAGCATTTTCCTCTTATGGTTTATTGCATATTCATTGGTTGCAAATAGATGGGTGGAATTATCAAACTCGATGTTTTGATTTTCATTGAGATTATCTTTTGTTCAAGTCATTAGTGTTTCTGAATCTTATTTGATTGGTACAACATTTCAAATATTTTACATGATATTACAAAACTTTATCTTGCATTCAATATGTCCTTGTTGGCAAAAAATTAAATCTAATGTGATTGCTACATTGAATGTGTTCCGAAAAATGGGGCTATTGAGAGTGAGACATAAGTTGGTTTGTTCATAACTAGTGGAAACTAGCCTAAGTCACCGACAAGAATGATTGAGATTCCACCAAGTGATTCATGTTTGTTTTGAGGAAATGCTTGACATAGGCGAGTGTCAATTTTCAATAGTAGTTTTGGGCCTAAGAAGCTCATTTCATTATTTTTAAACATATGGAGAGAGAGAGAGAGAGAGAGAGAGAGAGAGAGAGAGAGAGAGAGAGAGAACGAAAAGAGGTAAACAAAGGTGAACGTACCATATCGACAAATCTCCTTTGCTGGTAGGATGGAGATGCACTGTTATCTTGTTGTGCTTAAGAATTTGGAGATGCCATTATGTTTAACAAAGTGTCCTGTAAATCAGTAATGCAATAATGAATTTTAAAAAGTCACATTTTTAGAATGAATCAGATTTTTTTTAACCAATTGAAAAGTAAAAAATTGAGAAATAAATGGAAAAAATTAGCATGATTTTCCATATATATTTTTGGTTATTGCAAATTAGAATACTAACATTTACTGATTTTCATCACAATTGCAGATTCATTTTAACATTTAATATGAAGTATTATAAAATATTTAATAACTCTTCTTTATATTTTAGAAATCAAATAATTAAATATTTAATATTTATAAATAGGTAAGTATTATCATCTTTAAAACAAAAATTTATTAATTATTAAAATTTGATTCTTATTTTTGCACATGTTAGAAAAATCATTCTATTTTCTTTACAATTTTTTAACTAGAGCTTGAATCTATAAAAAGCTAAATTATACACGAGAATAAAAAGATTGTGGATTTAGATAAAGTGTTTACAAAATGATACAAATTACAATTCTTCTATTGTGTAACTGTAACTTAATCTATAAAAAATGATAAATTATAGAGAAGAATAAATACATTGGCAATAAATAAAATTGTATGAATTTTAGCCCAATCTTATTCTTACATATAAATATTGTATTATAACTGAATATTATATATAATGATTTAAATATTCACAAATCAACCCTAGCATAGTTAATATCCATATTTTATTAAAAAATAGTTGATATGTGTTAGTAATTATAACATATACATCACTTTCAATATCGAAAGATCTCATTTTCAAAATTTTATGTCAAATAAAATAATAAATTCAACATAAATTTTTAGAAAATTGATTACTTAAAATCACATTTACAATACATAAATAATTATAATTTTAAATTGTAACTAAAAATAATAAATTTCCTTAATCATAAAACTCAATACTTATATATCTATATTTATTTAATTTCATAATTTAGCATTTTATTTTATAATATATTAATATAAAATTATGTTTTTTAAGATCTAAATTAATTTATATTTATTAAATTACCTAAATTAATGTATCCATTATATATGGACACGCAAATTATAGAAAAAATGTCATTCTATTAAAACTTAGAAAAGTGAAATGCATCCATTGTATTTGGACATGCTAACGATAGAAATAAAATGTCATTCTACTAAAACTTAGAAAAAGAATTTAGAAAATTCTATCCTATAGAAAACTACTTTTGTAACTAATCAAAATCATTTTTTGTAACAAAATAGAAACACAATTATTTTCATTCTAATATTCTTAAGGGTGTCTTCTTCTTCATTATGACACTTTTTGACATGTACACCTTCTTTTGAGACTTATAAAATATTTAATAACTATTCTTTACATTTTAGAAATTAAATAATTAAATATTAAATATTTATAAATAGGTAAGTATTATCATCTTTAAAACACAAATTTATTAATTATTAAAATTTGATTATTGTTTTTGTACATCTTAGAAAAATCATTCTATTTCCTTTACAATTCTTTAACTAGAGCTTGAATCTATAAAAAGCTAAATTATACACAAGAATAAATAGATTGTTGATTTAGATATATTGTTTATAAAATGTACAAATTACAATTCTTCTATTATGTAACTGTAACTTAATCTATAAAAAATGATAAATTACAGAGGAGAATATAAATATTGTAATATAATTGAATATTATATATAATTATTTAAATATTCACAAATCAACCCTAGCATAGTTAATATCCATATTTTATAAAAGAAATTGTTGCTATATGTTAGTATTTATAATGTATAATTCACTTTTAATAGTGAAAGATCTCATTGTCAAATAAAATAATAAATTCAACATAAATTTTTAGAAAATTGATTACTTAAAATCACATTTGCAATACATAAATAATTATAATTTTAAATTGTAAATAAAAGTAATAAATGTCTTTAATCATAAAACTCAATACTTCTATTTCTATATTTATTTAATTTCATAATTTAACATTTTATTTTATAATATATTAATATAAAATTATGTTTTTTTAATCTAAATTAATTTATATTTATTAAATTAGATAAATTAATGTATCCATTGTATGTGGACATGCAAATTATTGAAAAAATGTCATAATATTAAAATTCAGAAAAGTAAAATGCATCCATTGTATTTGGACATGGTAATGATAGAAATAAAATGTCATTAAATTAGAAAATTCTATACTATAAAAACCATTTTTGTAACAAATTAAAATCATTTTTTGCAACAAAACAGAAACACAATTATTTTCATTCTAATTTTCTTAAGGATGACTTCTTCTTTATTTTACACTTTCTACATGTACACCTTCTTTTGAGACTTACAAAATATTTAATAACTCTTCTTTACATTTTAGAAATTAAATAATTTCATATTTAATATTTATAAATAGGTAAGTATTATCATCTTTAAAACACAAATTTGTTAATTATTAAAATTTGATTCTTGTTTTTGTACATCTTAGAAAAATCATTCTATTTTCTTTACAATTCTTTAACTGGAGCTTGAATTTATAAAAAGCTAAATTATACACGAGAATAAATGATACAAATTACAGTTCTTCTATTATGTAACTATAACTTAAATCTATAAAAAATGATAAACTACAGAGGAGAATAAATAGATTGACAATAAATAAAATTGTATGAAATTTAGCACACTCTAATCCTTTTGCTACTTGTAATGAAAAGTATTTTATATAAATTTTCATGTTCATCAGTGATATTTATCATCAATGAATAGGTATATAATACCTGTAAATAGTAAATATTTACTAGCTTATATATACCTCTATATATATTACGCCGAGAGTAATCGTCCTCGAGGCACCTATTTTCATTTAATCCCAAAGTTATTTTAATCACAGTTGGAATTTATGAAAATGAAAATAGGCGCCTCAAGAATGATTACTCTTAGCGTAATATATATAGAGGTATATATAAGCTAGTGGCAATCATGGCGCAACAGAAAAAGTATTTTTAATTTTTTTTCTTTTTTTTTTTTAAGGTAAGTGCTGAATTATTTATTTCTTTTTAAATACAATTGTATAAACTTACTATAAAAATGTAATACTGTAAACTTACTATAAAATTATTCTTGAATATTTTATTTTTTAATTCTATATATGGTGTTTATTTGCATCCCTTTAATTCAGTTTTATTTTAAGCATATTGTTACGTAAAATGTTATATTGAAGAGTATTGTTATAGTTAGGGTTAGCGTTAGTGTTAGGGTTGGGGCTATTGTTAGGGTTTGAGTTATGGATAGGGTTAGAGTTACAGTTAGGAATAGAGTTACAATTAGAGTCAGGATTAGCATTAGAGTTAGGGCTAGGGTTATTTTTAGGATTATGAATCTTGTTAGGGTTATAGTTAAGGTTAGGTTTAGAGTTAGAGTTAGAGTTAATGTTAGTATTAGGGTTAGAATTTGGGTTACAAACATAGTTAGGGTTAGAATTAGAGTTAGGGTTAGGGTTAAGGAAAGGGCGAGGGTAAGAATAAGGGTTTAGGTTAAACGTATAGTTAGAGTTAGGATTAGAATTAGAGTTTGAGTTTGAGTTAGAGGTAGAGTTAGAATTGGAGCTCAAATAAGGGCTAGAGTTAGAGTTTAAATTAGGGTTATAATTAGGGTTAAAATTATGCTTAGGGTTAGGGTTAAAATTAGATTTATGGTTAGAGTTAGAGAAAGGGGTAGATAAAGGGTTAGTTTTATGGTGATGGTTAAGGTTAGGTTTATATTTAGAGTTAGGGTTGTATATAGAGTTACATCAGGGTTAAGGTTAGGGTAAGGGTTTGAATTGAGGTTAAGGTTAGGGTTAGGGCTATGGTTTTCATCTAGACTAAAGTAAGGGTTAAGGTTAGAGTTAGAGTTTTGAGTTAGGGTTAAGGTTAGAGTTAGGGTTAGGTTACAGTTTTAGTGAAGGTTAAAATAAGGATTAGGGTTAGGATTAGAGTCTAATTATGGTAGAGTTAGATTTACAGTCAGGGTTATATTTAGAGTTAGAGTTAGGCCTAGGATTATGGTTTAAAAAAAGTAATTTTCTTTTTGGCATATTATAATGTAAAATGTTATAGTCAAACATAGATATATGGTTAGGGACAAAGTTACCATTACAATTAATGTTAACCTTAGGGATAGAATAAGGGTTAGGGTTAGCATTAGGGTTAGGGCTGGAGCTAAGGTTAGGGTTTGAGTTATGGTTAAGGTTAGGGTTAGAGTTACGGTTATGGTTATTGTTAGAGTTATGGTTAAGGTTTGGGTTAGAGTTATGTTTATGGTTAAGGTTAGGGTTAGAGTTATGGTTATGGTTAAGGTTTGGATTAGAGTTATGTTTATGGTTAAGGTTAGGGTTAGAGTTATGGTCATAGTTAAGGTTAGGGTTAGAGTTATGGTTATGGTTAGGGTTAGTGTTATAGTAAGGCTAAGGTTAGGGTTTGAGTCAAGGTTAAGGTTAGAGTGAAGGTTAGGGTTTGAGTCAAGATTAAACTAAGGGTTAGGGTTAGGGTTAGAGTCCAATTATGGTAGTGTTAGATTTAGGGTTAGAGTTATGCTCATGGTTAAGGTTAGGGTTAGGGTTAGGGTTATTATAGGGCTCGAGTTAGGGTTATTGTAGGGATAGGGTTAAGGTTTGAGTCAAGGTTAAGGTTAGGTTTAGGATTAGGGTTAGGGTTTTAGTTAGGATTAAAGTTAGGGTTAGGGTTAGGGTTAGAGTCTAGTTATGGTAGAGTTAGATTTAGGGTTAGAGTTAGAGATAGAGTTATGTTTATGGTTAAGTTTAGGGTTAGAGTTATGCTCATGGTTAAGGTTAGGGTTAGACTTATGGTTATGGTTAGGGTTAGGGTTAGTGCTTGAGTAAGGGTTAAGGTTCTAGAGTTATGGTTAGGGAAAAATTTTGCGCCAAGATTAAAGTTAGGGTTAGGGTAATGGTTAGAGTCCAATTATGGTAGAGTTAGATTTAGGGTTAAAGTTAGGGACAAATTAATGTTTATGCTTAAGGTTAGTGTTAAAGTTAGGGTTAGGGTTGGTGTTAGAGTTAAGGTTAGGGTTAAGGTTAGAATTAAGGTTAGGGTTAGTGTTAAGGTTAGGGTTAGGGTTAGAGTTAAAGTTAAGGTTAGCATTAGGATGAAAATTAGGGTAAGGGATAGGGTTTGAATTAGAATTAGGGTTCTTGTTAGGCTTAGAGTTAGAGTTAGGGTTAGAGTTAGAGTTAGGGTTAGGGTTAGGTTTAAAATTAGAGTTAGAGTTGGGATTAGGGTTAGGGTTAGAAATATAGTTAGGATTAGAGATAGAGTTAGGGTTAGGGTAAGGGCAAGAATTAGGGTGAGGGTTAGAATTAGGGTTACAAATATAGTTAGGGTTAGTGTTAGGGTTAGAATAAGAGTTAGGGTTAGGGTTAGAGATAGAGTTAGAATTAGAGTTCGAATAAGGGTTGGAGTTAGAGTTAGGGTTATATTTAGGGTTATAATTAAGGTTAGGATTAGAATTAGTGTTAGAGTTAGGGTTACGGTTAGTGTTAGGGTTATGGTTAGGGTTAACATTAGGGTTAGGGTTAGGGTTAGTGTTAGGGTTATTGTTAGGATTAGCATTATGGTTAGGGTTACAATTAGAGTTAGAGTTAAAATTTGAGGTAGTGTTAGTGTTAGTGTTCATATAAGAGTAAGAGTTAGAATTAGAGTTAGAGTTAGGGTTCAAGTTAGAGTTAGAATTAAAGTTAGAGATAGAGTTGTGATCAAGGTTAGATTAGGGTTAAGGTTAAAGTTATCTGATTAGATTTAGGGTTAGGGTAAGAGTTAGGGCTAGGATTAGGATTAGAATTAGGGTTAGGGTTAGAATTAGCATTAGATTTAGGATTATAAAGGGTTAAGGTTAGGGTTAGGGGGAGAATTAAAGTTAGAGATAGAGTTAGAGTTAGAGTTAGGGTTAGGGTTAGGGTTAGGGTTAAAATTAGAATTATCTAGTTAGAGTTAGAGTTAGAGTTAGAGTTCGGGTTTGTGTTATTGTTGCTGTTAAGTTAATTTTTGGGTTACTAATCATATTATAGCTAGTAAAATTATAATTAATAAATATTATTACTCTAAATTATAATTATAATTTAGAGTTAGGGTTAATTTTAATCACATGTCCCATTCTATAATTACCCCCCCCAATAATGTATACCCTCCCCACTCCCCCTACATTTTTCTCTTTGTCCATCTCTTTCTCTACATATATACATCTCTCCCTCCATAATTATTGTTATTGTCTATCACTATCCATCATACTCTTCCTCTCCCCATCATTGTCTACATCTCTTTTGGGCCTTAGATATTCTTTTTCTTATTTAGCTCATCTCTCCCTACTCCCATTCTATATATCTACATCACCTGCCCCCTTTAATCATCTCTCTCTCTCTCTCTCTCTCTCTCTCTCTCATGGCCTCTCTCTCTCCATCATCTCCATCTCCATGTATTTTGGACCCTTCTTATGCTTTTTCTCTCCATGGCTCATCTGTCCCCCTCTCCCCTTTTCCTTCTACATGCTCTAAGATTATCTCTCTCTCTCTCTCTCTCTCTCTCTCTCTCTCTCTCTCTCTCTCACACACACACACACACACACACACACACACACACACACACACACACACACACACATTGCATCATGTTATTTCTCTCACTCTTCCTTTGTATCACGTCGCCTCATGTTAATTCTCTCTCTCTCTCTCTCTCTCACACACACACACACACACACACACACACACACACACACACGTCACCTCATGTTATTTGTCTCTCTTTAAATTTGACTTCATTTCTAAAGTTTGTCCCAATTTATAATTTTTGTTTGTATTTCTATAATATAAAATCAAATACATTTAATAGAACTTAATTATCGTTAATAGTTTTTTATACAATTAATAAATTTAGGTAAAATTTTATAATTTTTATATTTGATTTAAATAACAATTTTATTATCTTTTCTTTCTTTAATATAAATATTATGTGAAACTTCATTTGTAAAATCTAAAATAATTTCTAAACTTCAATATTTTACAACCTCCAAAATCTTATTATTTTAATAATAAAATAAAATTACATATATAAAAATCTTTATTTTTAAGATTTGAAAAAATAATAAACTTTCATATAAAATGAAAACTACAAGCGAAACAGTAGCCAAAAAAGATTTATAGAAAGTTTTTCCTTTCTACTTTACAATTCATTACCAAAATAATAGCAAATTTTCAAAAGAAAGAGAATATTTGTGAAAATAAAAACTTCCTACAACTATCTCAAACTGTTATTACTAAGTTTTTCTAGATTTAGTACTGTTCTCTGGATGAACTCAAAGATATTAATAATCAATATTTGTAATAATAAAATTAAAAACAACATCAAGACTAACAATAACTATAAAAAAGATTAAAAATAGCAGCAACAATAATAATAAGAAAAGAGTAATTTCTTTCAGTGTTTTGTCTCTTCCATGCACCGTTTAATCTAATAGTCATGCACCAATTCACTGAATAAGGAAGAGAATGTAACATGCAGTTTGAACTTTGAGTTTTTAGAATCATGAATTTACACATGAAATATAGAGAATCAAGCAATTATAAATTATTAATCACAAGTTCTAAAACTATCTATGTTTGTTATAACAACAGTTACATAGGAATCTTGGGCCAGTCTCATTCGATAAAATTAGATTAAGTACAAAGTTAGTCTTGATTGTAGTGTAGTTAAATAAGCATGTGAAAGTCCATATGAGGCATTTCTCAATATAAAATATGGCAATTGTAATCTATTTTAAGCAGATGAGTTAATACAAAAACTAAAGTTTTTTCTCCATTCTCGTTTTGCTGTAGCAATTGTGTTTTTGATATTTTTGATAAGTGCTGTAGCATGTTATATTTAATATTAAATTAATCTTTATTATTATATTTAATATTAGTTTCAAACATTATTAAAAAGACTCTAAATACAACCAAATCACATAATCTAAGAACTAAAACATAAGTACCCATCACAGGAATAGTTAGAATGCCCAAAATTGCTACAATAATTGCACCTGCAACTGCCATTACAAAAGCAATCTGTTCCTCCAATCTATTATCTTTCTTAGACTAAAGGAGCACAAGAAAAAGTGAGATTGATATTATGAGTTAAAAAATAAATTTGAATGTATTTATAACCATTTCTGCTCAGAGATTTCCTATAACATTGTGTTAATACCAGATTTCCCTTTTTTTTCAATTGTATTGCTAAGGAAATCACCATGGCCGCACTCTATATCCAGAGAAATTATCACATTGGACAATTCATTCAGCATTGACATAATTATCTACACCATTTTCCAATGAAGAATCCCATTAGAATGCCACACGCTAGACATCGTGACAAAATTACAAATGAGTGGTAATGAGCCAGAACCTCTCAATCCACACTTAACTAGATTAAACCACCGAAAGAATAGGTAGCAGGAAGGAACCTATAAATTGGAGCAGTAGCAAAGCCAATTCCAAATGCATATCCAGATCTAGAGTTAGTCGTTTACCTTTAATCCATTCCCATTCAGTCCCAGCAACGCGCTAATAGTGTCAAGAAGCTCCATGCATGAATCAGAAAAAAATGGCTAGATCTGGTTAGGAAAGTACATATTGGACCAAAATATTTCAGAAATAGAAAAGAAGACACCCCTAAAATACTCCCATCAAGCACCATTAACAATGAAAAGTATTATAAAATATATAAATTAAATAAATTTTGAATACAAATCTAAATCTAAATGAAACATGCAAGACTAAACTATTAAATGCAAGCCTAAATAATTATCAACAGAACTCTAAATCTAAATGAAATTAATTAAAATTGAAATCTAAATCAAAGTATAATATTATAACTAATTTTGAATTTCAATTTACATCTACATCTAAATCTAAATGAAAATGTAAATAAAAGATAGAAATCTCACCTGCAAAAATGTTACTCCAAAACTTCAATCTACTCCTATTCAAAAACTTCAATCTAATCCTCTAATAACCTCCACCTCTTCATTCCTACAAAAACAAAAAAATGAAAATGAAATGAGAAGCCTTGGTTTTATAACTTCTGAGAGGCTCCTCATATCCCCTAACAGACATCTCTTCACATTCCAAGAATTTGTTTCAAATTCCCCCACTCCCCGCAAAAAAAAAGCATGAATGTGCATGAAAAATTATATTTAACAAAAAAAAAAAATCATATTGAAATTATTTCGCCCCTATTTTTTCGGGCCCTATTTTTTCGGGTCCTACTTTTTTGAGCCCTACTTTTTTGGGCCCTATTATTTTGAGCCTATTATTTTGGCCTCCATTTGGCTTCCTATTATTTTGGCCAGCTATTATTTTAGAAATTCTTTTTTAATATTTAAGTTGGAAGTTTGTAACCGCTCCCAATTCTTTTTTATTGACAAGGAATCTTGGCATATTCCTGTGCTGGGCATTTGTGCTGCCATTGTATAGAATGCCTCTTAGCGTTATTAAGAAAAATATGTTTGCAAATCTCATATAATTTTGTTGTAAAATGTATAAAGATTAAATTATAAAATATATTGATTCAACTGTGCGAACATAAGAAATTGTGAAATTGGTTTCCCTCTTCGTTTTGGTTTTGGCTGGTTTTATGATTGTTTGTTTTCATCCCTAAAATCAAAGCCCAAAATATAGAGCGGAAAAAGAAAAACAAACAAATTAATCGAAACCTAAATGGTCAGC
The DNA here is from genome assembly GCA_028749045.1 of Cupressus sempervirens. Classification (NCBI taxonomy): domain Eukaryota; kingdom Viridiplantae; phylum Streptophyta; class Pinopsida; order Cupressales; family Cupressaceae; genus Cupressus; species Cupressus sempervirens. The sequence goes on from CM053790.1 coordinate 714,837,895, forward strand.
TACTAAATCCATCGTCTAGTTTAAAAAACACACACATAAAGCTGGTCAAATTGTATGGCGTATTCTCAAAAGTATAGAGAATATTGTTGATGCACTTAATCAACATCATAGGTTCAAAAGCCGAGAAAAGTAGAACGTAAAAACTCAGACTGTTAGATTTTTATTCATGAGAAAATGCTGGATCTCAGATTTGTGATGGGGGAGTCAAGACAGCAATTCATAATGGGTAGCTTAACTCCGTCCAAAAATCTACACTAGGGGTTCGAGATAAGTAACATAGAAGTGTGGAGGTCACAGGTTGGAAGCTTCCAAGGATTAGCCATTCAAAATTTGAGAAAGCGTGCAAAGAGTATAAGGACCACGTTCTGAAGCCTACAGATAGAATGTATAGGATATTAACGCTGGAACAGTTGCACTTATGTCATGCAATGACTCATCTCATACTATTTTTTTGTTTATCTTTATTTTATAATGAAAAAATAAAAACTACGAACAATAAAAATTATCACAGATAGGTAGATTTATGAGGGCAATGCTACGTTTCTAATATGAATGCAGAAATGAAAGGAGTTATCTTACGAGTAGAGTGCAATTAAAATGTTCAAACAATAGATTCATCGAGTTCAGATTCAAGCTATGCAGAAATCGGCTTTGAAAGTAGTGAAAACTACTGTTGTGAATGCGATTGGGAGGAAAAAAATTCTAGGACAGTATAAGAACCCTCAAAACAAGGGGAAAGAAGAGGATCAAAGGGAAGAAAACAAGGGAAATTTGAAGGAAAGAAATCAAGGGTTAGGAATGGAAAGATTTTTTCACATGTAAATTTGTGAGGGAATTTTTTTTCCACTGAGGCTGACAATTTACGAGTACAAATTTGTAAAAATCTGGAGCAAAGCTCCCACATATAAGCCTATCGGCTTAAATTAAACTTGCTAATTGAAGCCTAAAAATGTAAAACCAAGAAGTATAAAGAAACTATGTCAACTTTAGAGTAGAGAAAAAAGTACAAACTAATTTCTTTATGTCCTAATTAAATGCCTCAATTTGAGGAGAAGCTCATTTGATCAACAATTTGCTACTCCATTCTACATCCTAGGAATGTAAATAAAGAAGAATAAAAATGTGAAAAATATTTTGTATCCTTGACAGATATAAACTCATCTAATATACAATATTATTCTATAATTGACTTGTTTTCAAAAGTATTTTAAGAATTAATGATATTAAACTTAGACATCATATAATTTTATTTACAACAATTTATAAATTAAACTCTATTCAAATAATTTACATCAACATTGTAGATTACAGTTAACAATCATCCTGATATTAAAAACATAAAAAATGAAATTAGAAAAATGAATTATTTAAGCTGATAGACCTCACCAGATAGTTGACAACTTTTCTAACTGTCTTTTTTTCTTTTAGTAACTTAGATTTTTGAAAATTTGTAATTAACATGTAATTCTTATAAATTTTAATTAAGGAAACATCTAAAGTATTTTGGTAAGTTTCCACATAGCTTTGTTGCATAAGTTTTTGAAGGAAATATCTAAAGTGTTTTGGTAAGTTTCCACAATGTTTAGTTTAGTTGCATAAGTTTTTTTCCGGATTGAAAATTTTAAGAGGTTTTAAAGTTGGAGAATGCATCAAAGAATTTCAAGTATGATAATGATGAAGATGATTTAAAAATTTTGTACATAATCATAATGAAATTTTTACTATAAAATTTAAGGCAAATTATGATGGAGGAAGACCACATTAGAGAGTAGCAGATAATCATTTTTTTAATTTTATAATTCCACACTCATGAAGAAATAGATGAAGAAGTAGAGGGCAGAGTAATATGTGCATTTCCTCATGATAATAGGAAGAGGATGTTAACAAGCCACAAGGCTCTCAAGGGCAAGAAACAAGATTAGAAGAACAATATTGATCAAGACCTAGCTCTTTTTGTAATGCTCATGTTGGTAAAGACTTCTCTCAAGTAGAGTGGGCTTTATATTATTCCATATCAGATTCTTTGATCATTTTGTCTTAATATCCTTACAAAAATATTGAGCATCCAAAGTTTAAATCCTCTATCTAATTTTTTTCAATTAGATAAGTTATGAAATTATTAAATTATGATAATTCACTTTATTTTCTTGATTATAGACACTGTATTATGGGTTTTAAAAATCTTTAATCATATTTTAATGCTTTCTAGCACATTTTAGTTTCCAAATTATAAATGATAAGGAATGTGCTTTCTTAATAAAAGACTATTCTCACTTAATTTGAGAAAATAGAGATATCATAGTTTAGTTTGTAAGGAATAGGGTGAGCTTTTAGGTTTGAAAAATAATGTTCTATTCTTTTATATCTCTAAAAGCTCTCATAATGATAAACTTGTTATTTACATGTAATTTTCAAATAAGATTTTAGAAACTATGTCTTCTTATTCTAGTCATTTTTTCCCTCTTTGTCATTCAACATGAGAACATAAAATTTTAAAGAAATATTATAGTTTGTGAAACTATGCAATTATTTATTACAAATTTAATAAAATCAAAACCAAATATACCATTATTTCATATTAAATACAATAAAAAAACTATGCAACTATTTGTTGTTAAACTTTAATTCATTTTATAATATTTAATTATTTTATATAGATTTATTTTGAATTTAATCATTACAAATTTAAATGGAATATGTTATAGCAATCTTGTACAAATTTAAAAATCTTTAGTGAAGGGAAAATCAAAACACAAAACAAAAAAACTTTTTTTATCATGTAAAGGAAAGGAAAGGAAATGGGCTTTTATAGTCCATAACACTTAATAGTTTGTGGGTTACTTTTTTATTTTTTATTTTTTATTTTTTATTTTTTATGGAGGGTTCAAACCTGCAAGGCAACCCATTTTAGTTTCCAAGTTATAAATTATAAGGAATATGTTTTCTTAATAAAATACTATTCTCACTTAATTTGAGAAAATAGAGATATGCTAGTTTAGTTTGTAAGGAATAGGGTTAGCTTTTAGGTTTAAAAAATAATGTTCTATTCTTTTATATCTCTAAAACTCTCATAACGATAAACTTGTTATTTACATGTAATTGCCAAATAAGATTTCTGAAACTATGTCTTCTTCCAGCTGTAAAAATGAGAACATAAAATTTTAAAGAAATATTATATTTTGTGAAACTATGCAATTATTTGTTACAAATTTAATAAAATCAAAACCAAATATACCATTATTTCATATTAAGTACAATAACAAACTATGCAACTATTTGTGGTTAAACTTTAATTCATTTTATTATATTTAATTATTTTATATAGATTTGTTTTGAATTTAATCATTACAAATTTAAATGGAATATGTTATAGCAATCTTGTATAAATTTAAAAATCTTTGGTGAAGGGAAAAACAAAAAACCGAAAAAAAACCTTTTTATCATGTAAAGGAAAGGAAAGGAAATAAGCTTTTATAATCCATAACACATAATAGTTTGTGGGGTACTTCTTTTCTTTACTTTTTTATCATGTAAAGGAAAGGAAAGGAAATAGGATTTTATAGTCCATAACACATAATAGTTTGTGGGGTACTTTATTTTTATTTTTATGGAGGGTTCATAGCTACTATGCGGTAGCCCAACGAGGCTACTTCTTTTTGAGATAAGGAAGTTTCTAATATCTATGAATATTCTTGTGTATATTTTTATATTTTTCTTTAGTCTTAATTTGATTTATATTACTTTATAATTATTTAATTAGTTTAGTATTTATTTTAAGTTCAATTTGATTGTTAAAATTTCTAATTGACTTTACTTTTTAATTATTATAATTATTAATTAATTTTTTTGCCTATTCCTTATCATTTGTTTTAAGGGAGAGGCTTACCAAAATGGATGATATTTTTTCATGTAATTCAATTTTGATGTTAAATTACAACAATTGTATTTCAATTCAAAGACATTTTGAGCCATAAATAATGTTGTTTTATAACTCTTTTTTAAAACTTGAATAAATATAATATTTGAATTTATTATTTATTATTAAATTTATATACAATATCTTTACTTTTGATTGCATTTATATTACTTTATTAATATTTAACTAATTTAATCTATAAAATATTTTATTTATTTATTTATTAATTTTATTTTAAATTTTAAAATTGTTTTCTAAAATATGATATATTTTTAAAAATTGTTTAATTTTCAAATTTGATAATTATTAATTAAGTATTTTTATTTTATTTTTTTAAATATGGAAATGACCAAAAGACTCCTAAATCATAAATATCAAACAAAAACACTCCTAGTATAATTTATTATAAAAAGAGGTGGTGAAAGACCATAGTAAGTTCAAGAAAACCTGGACTAGAGTGATATGAAAGACGGAAATAAAGAATATCGATCACTGTTCTGTTATAGAAGACAAGAAGTTAAGAGATCCTGAATGGGATTGGAAATCAAAATTGCTTGAGTAAAGGTGTACGTCACCATATCAAAAAAGTCATTGAAGAAAATATATTAATTCGGCATCGGCATCGGCATCGGCATCGGCATCTGACGTCCAAGTAATGATGATAACAACAGCAAATTTTTTAATTCAAAATATATTAACAAGGTTGGAAGCTGTCAAGGTCACTCCTGTTTTTCTTCTTTAAACTTTCTAATGACTCAATGCTTTCGATAAGAACGATGGTTAGTCGCAAAACATTTTTTTGGGAAAAGGAGTTTATACAGATTCATTTGAACATGGGTTATAGCTGAATTAGAGTCAATCAGTATTTATTCTGTTAAATTTAGTCGAGTGCGAGTCAGATCTCATTCTTTATGTTATTTGAACATTGCATTATTCTCAATAACCCAAAACAGTTCTGATCTAAGTGAATTTATGATAAAACTGTTAGTTTAGTTAGCTTTGGACAGCTGTTTGTCTATATGCTATTATTTAGCAAGTAATTGTTTTGCTAACTAATTGGTTGGATTAGAGACAAATATTTGTTAATTAATTGATCACTTTTGGAAACAACTAGAAACCCACTTGGTTAGGGTTGTTAAGTTGTTTTAATCTCAACCATTGATTGAAAATCAATCTCAACCGTGGGTTTTCCATGTAGTATAAAAGAAGGTAAGGGGGGCATTTGGAAGCACAAGAAAGATGTTTTTAGAATCATTTGCAGTGCTAGCAAATGAGTTTGTATGTTTGTAGTGTTACTAACAGTTTTACAGTGTTGGCAAGGACGTAGTGTTAGCATGGGAATTGCAGTGGGGAATATCAATGGAAGAAATTAGGAGGTTGTGGGAGTTCTGTAAGTGAGAGGTAAGGAATTTTGTATCTTTTGATTTGCTGAAGTTTAATATAATTCTTCATATGTAGAACTGGTTTTTATTTTCAACAGTAAAATAATCAGATTATTAATCAGTGACTGCAATAGTTGATTTTTCACAAAAAAACAATAGTAAATCCAATTGATTTTTCTTATATACACACCAGTTCTTCCACACATAGCGAACCCCATTATTGGAAGATGCAGCAGGATTGCCCTTTCCAAGAAGGGAAAATCTCCCACCAGAAAATTATAGATGAAAATGGCCTTCCCTTTCCCATAGTTCTCCTGCCCCAAGATAACAATGACGAATTTAATACCTTACAATCCTTTCTTCACACCATTCAAAACAACAGAGACTGGATCAACGACCATCTGAAGAAAGTTGGAGCACTAGTTTTTAGAGGGTTTCCCGTTAAAACTGCATCAGATTTCAATATGGTTATGGAAGCCTTTGGTTGGGAAGAAAAGTCTTATACGGGGCCAGCTTCAAGAACAAGGATTGAGGGAAGAGTTCACACTGCCAATGAAGGTCTTCTCCATCAACCCATCAATTTCCACCATGAGATGGCTCTCGTAAGTTTCTAACACAAATTAAAATACCCACCATATTTTCTACGTATTTGGTGTTTTCTTCAGTATCATCATGAAAGATCTCTTATTAGGTTTGATACTTGGTGGAATTAGTTTTTAACAACTCATGAATTAGATTGCAAATTTTTAGGTCAAATTCGTGGTTAAACTGTGTGCTTATTTATTGGTTTATGTTTGAAATCACACCCAATGACTTCTAATCGAAAATGAATCATGGAATATTTATAATGGACTAGTAAAGAGTCTTCCTGTTTTTAATCTACTCCGGCCGCTTCTTTTTTTTGAGGCAGCATGAGTCTTTTCCAGGCAAGATATCCTTTTTCTGTGAGATTCCTCCTCCAGATGGGGGACAGACAGCCATATTATTGAGCCATAAGATTACTGAAAGAATGGAGGAGAAATACCCAGAATTAGTAAGCAAGATTGAGAAAGAAGGTGTGAATGATCTATTCGTTTTTCCCGCACAGGACAATCCTGATTTTTATCTAACAGGCTGGCA